>CM077439.1:14987164-15027164 GCA_039654765.1 Mylopharyngodon piceus
AAGGCTTTCTACAAAACAAAACTTAATGAAGTGGTCAAAATCATGTCTGACTCACTCCATGTCTCCCGATATATTGCTTATCTTATGATGTATCCTATCTTACTCATGCTGTTCACTTTTCATAATCAAATAGATGAATTTAAAACATAACATAGGCTTATTTAAACATAAATATGAAACTACGTTTTCTTTAATGGCTAACAACACGTAGTACAAGTCGTGAGCAAGAGCGGATCATGCATAATTTATTTTTAGACTTATATTTAATATTATATTTAATATTGGGGGCATCCAAGTTATTTGACATATTTGAATTTTTTTTTTTTACGCAATAGTTACTTTCCCTGGTAATTACTTACTTTTATAATGTTGTAACTCCGTTGCTAACTCAGTTACTATTTGTGAGAAGTAACTAGTAACTATAACTAATTACTTTTTTAAAGTAACGTGCCCAACACTGCTCAAAAGAGACACTGCCTCTCGTTACCCACTGGTGTCGCTGTTGCACATTGTCACATAGACAAATCAGTAGTTTATTCACTATTTGATGTCGTATTTTTGTCTCCTTTGCCTCTTTATAGAAAAAGCCTATACAAAAGCCCAGTTCATACATTATATTGCATAATTTGGCTCATCCATCCATCCAAATGGTTCAGGTTAGTGGAACAGGGCTGCTGGGAGAAACCACAAACCTTACCTCAAATGCACTTTGACCGAAACGCTATGTTCCCGACAGCAGAGTCACATTTCAAGCTGCCAGTGGGAGATAACTCAGTGGTATGAGTCGACTGTGATGGCGTAACAGGTGAAGGCCAGTGTTGGACTCTAATTAGGTCTCCAACACCATGGAAAACTAATCAAGACAAATGCCTGGGGTCTGCGTTTCTGCTTTGCCTCTCTGAATCATTCATGGACCTATCAAAGTATTCATGAGTTGAGAATGCAACTCTGTGTCTGTCGCGGTAATGCTCCGTTACGCAAATACCCCTGGTGGTCCTGCATAATTAAAAAAGCTAACATGATTTAATTATGACAATTATGAAGACTCAATAAGTGAATATGATATACTATGGAGGAGTTAATGAAGTAACCTTTCCTACTTTGTACATAGTGTGTAGTGTGTACAGTATATGGAAAAATACTGTGTATTCAGTAGGTTTGGAAGGTCATGCTACCTTACAGATGAGTGCACTACCTTATTGTGCTGGTATTGCTTTCTTTAAACTTTAATACAAACTCCTACAGTCTTTTGGATATTGAGGTTAATGCCCTCAGGTATAGGGCAACACCTCAGAGAGCGGCTGATGCTGAAATAGACTCAGGAAAATACATTTGATGAAAGAAGGGAAAAGAAAATATAGCCACTAATTTCTGCTTTAGAGAGGTGATACGGAGTGTAAGGTTAAACTGTCCAGGAAAACAGGACAACTTTAGACACTCTTTGCACACACAGTGTTCAGGTTGATCATTATTTACATTAAATTAATAAGAAAAAGACAGGCAAGAAAATGCACTCAAATTTTAGCTGATGTCAGCATGAAACAGACTGGGGTCAGAAAGTATTTCTAATGTTTTTAAAAGAGTCTCTTATGCTCGCTATTTATTTGCATTTATACATTTATTTAACAAAAAATATAGTAAAAACAGTAATATTGTGAAATATGATTACAGTTTAAAATAACTTATCTTTTTGAATATATTTTAAAATGTAATTTATTCCTGTAATAGCAAAACTGAATTTTCAGCATCATTACATCATTACCGGACCCACACAGCGACAAACAGCAGCACCATGGGCATATTTCTCCTCCCATCTGATCCAGCCGACCCCAATAACACCATCTTGGCGGTGGACCGCCTGTGTGGTCTCAGACAGAATGGTCGTCTGTTGGAGAGGTATGTGGAGGAGTTTTCTGAGCTCTCTTGTCAGGTGGGCTGGCCAGATGCTCCCCTTAATGCTTGTTTTCTGATGGGTCTGGATGAGGGTACTATTCGCTATAGCGAACCTGCCTGTTATTTCTCCTTAGTTGAGTCTATTAATCTTATTCTCTATTTAAATGGTTCTAATTTTGAAGTGGAAGAAGTTAAAGAAAGAAAGTATCCTCCTCATCCAGCCCCATCAGAGACACACGTGGCCTGGTCAGCTCACTTCCCGCCGGTTCCCTCCACATACCCCTCCAATGAATCTGCCCATTCCTGCCTGCCTGTATTTCCCCCGAGGACGCAAATGGGCTTCCAACAGCGCTGACCTGGGAGCCAAGGTAGTAGACCCAATGTTAAAATCTGTCAGGTCAGCACTAAAGTCTGCCTCCCTTCCAGCTACAGCTGCTAATACCACTCCAGAGCCTTGTCACAAGATGGCCGCCGCCACTTCAGAGCCCTCGGTCAAGATGGCCGTCGCCACGCCTGAGCCCTCAGTCAAGATGGACGCCGCCACAACTGAGCCCTCAGCCGTAATGGTCCCCACGCTTGTCAAGTCAAGTCAAGTCACCTTTATTTATATAGCGCTTTTTACAATACAGATTGTTTCAAAGCAGCTTTACAGTGATAGCTGGTATATAATTTTGGCTGCACTGCAGCTCTTAAAGAAAATGGTGTCAATGCAGGCAGATGCAAAGCACTGTTGAATATCAAATGTCAAGTGTCCCCAACTAAGCAAGCCAAAGGCGACAGCGGCAAGGAACCCAAACTCCAACAGGTGACATCAGGTGGCAAACAGGTGGCAAATAGGTGCTTGTGCCCATAGGCCTGTTAGTGGAGTATGAGGAGGTGTCCTGGGACCCAGAGATGGTTCCAACCCCTGAATCTGCTCCAGTATCTTCTCCTGTCCCTGAGTTCACGGCAGAGTCTCCTTCAGTTCCTGAATCTGCTCCAGTATCTTCTCCAGCCCCTGAATCTGCTCCAGTGTCTTCTCCTGAGTCCACTCCAGTGTCTTCTCCAGCCCCTGAATCAGCTCCTGTGTCTGTATCAGCCCGTGACCAGAGTCAAATGATGGCTTTAGCCTGCGACCAGAGTCCAGAGATGGCTTTAGCCCATGACCAGAGTCCAGAGATGGCTTTTGCCCACGACCAGAGTCCAGAGATGGCTTTAGCCTGCGACCAGAGTCCAGAGATGGCTTTAGCCCGTGACCAGAGTCCAGAGATGGCTTTTGCCCACGACCAGAGTCCAGAGATGGCTTTAGCCCGCGACCAGCGTCCAGAGATGGCTTTAGCCTGCGACCAGAGTCCAGAGATGGCTTTAGCCCGCGACCAGAGTCCAGAGATGGCTATAGCCCGCAACCAGAGTCCAGTGATGGCTCCAGACTCCGCTCCTGTCCCCGAGTCAGCTCCAGACTCCGCTCCTGTCCCAGAGTCAGCTCTGAGTCCGCTCCCAGAGTCCGCTCCTGTCACAGTCTCCGTCTGTCCTGGTCTTCACAAACTCCATTTCCCATCATCCTCCCTGGCCCTCACCTGCACACACTTCCTCATCACCTCTCCTGATCAGCCCATCACTCGCACCTGCTTCCCATCAGCACTCTATCACAGGACTACTTAAGCACGCCACTCACCTCACTCAGTTTTCCGGTCTGCGTTCATACGTAAAGGACTTATCCATGGTTATCTCCAAGCTACTTACCTGTTCCACTCCAGCATGTTTCCTCAGTCTCCGTGCTTCGTTGTCTGTGTGTGTCTACCTACCTCCAACGTGTGTGCACTCCGTTGACGATCATCCATCCATCCAAGATCTACGTTCCTGTAAGACAAAGGACAGTATCATTATCCAGTTACCTCTCTTCAAAGTCTATATCACCAGTTCACTTACCTGCATCACTGTGTTCACCTTGCTGTTTGTCAATAAACTCCCATCTACGTTACATCCGTGTCTCCTGTCCCTCTGTCCGTAACAATAGTGAACAAATTCTTCTTTTTTTTTTCTTTTCTGAACAATCATTCATTACAAAAATTTAAAAGGAATAAATAAAAGAAAGGAAATGGCTGAATACAATTCAACATTTCTTTAGATCAGAGCTGCGTGCACTTAACCTAAAAACTCTGCCAGTGGAGTGCTGAATGGCAGAGGTGAGCATGATCACTGGCATATCCCAGCATGCAACCGAAAAAATATGTCTACATTGTTTTGATGGGCCAAGTGTGTGACAGAGCAGAACACAAAATTACACAGTGTTAATTCTGACAAGCTCCCTACAGTAGAGCCTAGACTTCCTCATCCAAAAAAACAAACAAAAAAAAAACCCAGATAAATAAGACAAAGTAACCATCCTGTTTGGCTTTTGGCAAGCACTTGTTAACATATGAGAGTTTTGTGTTTAGCTGAGGAATTGTGGGTACTCAGAGACATTTTGTTTCTCTCTGCACCTGTTCCTTTATTTCCGCTCACCATCTCTCATGATAACACCAGTGCAAACATGGAATCCTATAATCCAACAAGAACACAGCTGCGTGATACCACAGAGAGACCAGCACTACTATTGTTTGTATGTTTGCAGCAGGTGGTGTTTATCCAACAGCCTTAAATACAAGGCCAGTACTTTTTCCACCTTGACAAGACAGCAAAAGCATATTGTCTTGTTTTTTCTTATAGAAGATGAGCACAATCACACCTGAGTGCTTCGCATCACCCCAGCCTCAAATCACTCGTCTGTTTAAATCCTCCTCCCACAGCACACATCTGCTGACATTTCCATGGCAAAAATATCTTCTGGGACAGGAGATATACTCAAACATTTGATGTTAGCAGTACAACTTGCGACAGCATTTGCTTTACTACTTAATTGAATAAGGGTTTTTGCACTGATTTACAAGGGAGATTTTTGGTGTGGGACTGTTTTTTTTTTTAAGCCTAAAGGTGAAGAGTGTGATTTCATCATTGTCATGTTTCTTGTCATGTCATGTGATTCCATTGTCATGCCATGCTACTTTTCCTCTGTGCCTTTAGGCTTGTTCGACTTCATGCAATGCTGCACAGACCGATCGGCGGCTGACTTGAAGCAGTGGATGCCGGTAAGAAATTTTGTCCGACTTGAGACAGCGCCGACGCCATGTGACTGTGACATATGGCATCAAAGTACCGCAAGAGCGATTCGAAAGCAGCCAACTGAGTCAGCCAGCGCAGTTTCTCAAGAGCAGCTGCACAAGCTCTGATGACGACACAGCTGTTTCACGATTGGCCAGATTCACCGCATGACAACGATCATGTGTGTATCGTGTTTATTACACCTTCAGTTCCACTAATGCTCAAAAATCTGTATTTTTTATAACAGCTGAAGCTCATTTCATGTAGGCGCGATGTTGTATTGTGTCATGTTTATCAAAATAAAACGTACAAACGTACACCACATTGGTACCACATTGGTATAATATACAAAGTTCTGTCATGAAAGTCTAGATGCGCAGGCTAATAGGTCCTTAACTCAACCTGCTCGTAATCACATCATTCTCTATAGGACACAGATGATATATCTGCTGTATCAGTAGCAAATGAGCTCGCATGCTCAACCTTCAAAAACATGAGTAGCATTTGCCTTAGCAGTGCAGCACGCTTTCAGAAACCCTCCACCTTCTCCAGCTCCACCTGTATAGATCTGCTACGGGTAATTCATGTACGCTATATTGTACAGCAGCAGCATGTCTTACTTGCTCACAGCAGCATCGTGTATGTATTGGCAGTAGCAAGTCCCGTACTTGCTCTGCAGCAGCAGCAGCAATAAAAGCAGCAGCAGCATAGCGGATCTATTCCACCAAGACCAAACATATCAACATTGTCATACCCATTACCATGCCAAACACTCAGAGATGTCATGACAGAAATATGCTTATGTTGAACTTTACTCTTGCACAGACGCTGTAAGCAGTACATAAAGTATTGAATGAAAATGTCAAATCTTACCAACCTCAAACTTTAGTATGGTAGTGTATATACAAAAATTTATAAAGATCTTTAAAGTCCCCCTGTAGTCAATAATTTTATACCTTAAAACGCATCTTTGATCACCAAAATGACATATTTTTCCTGTGAAAAAAAAAAAACTTCATGCCTTAAAATAGCTTGAATGTAACTCTACACCCTTGCCTAATTTAGTATATGCTGATCAATGAATATGCAAATTAGCCCCACCTCCACTCACTCACATAGCTCAGAGATCCACTCGCTCAATTTACTGAGGTAAATGCTGCACAATGGTTTCGCTCTTTACAACATCGGACACATAACGGTAATTAATAAGATTAGCCTTTTGCTTTACTGTTATCAAACAGCTAATAATGTGTTGCTAATGTTACACAAACCATGTTCCTGTTCGCCATGTGAGAGTCAGACAGCTGCCTTCTAACAATCAGTATCCTTACAAACGCTTTGAACAACTCAGAATGTAGGTGGAGAAAGGCATATAGTTCATCATAACATTGTAAAATACATCATACACCCGCCATATTTGCTAAATCTCACGATTTTTCATATCAACAGAAAAATATACCATGATAACCTGGCTTCTCTCGAGAGTCCCCTGCTAGTTCGCTGTTAATGATATGCTAAAGCCCGCCGGCACGTTGATGTGATTGGTTACAAGGTAGTTTGTGACGTCACAGACCAGCGTTTTCTTTCTTTTTTCTTTTTTTCACTGCAGTTTTAAGGAGAAAATACTCAGCAAAGGTGTTGACATATGAATTTGCACATGGTTTGTCTTGATTTTCACCACAGTGGGTCTTTAACTTCTGGAATTCTATTTGTTAAGCCGGACATGTTGTGCCGATGAAATAAACAGCAATATTTGAAAGTGACACCAGGCCAGAATGTTCTGGAACACAGTCTGTGGAAAGTAAGACAAGACAAGACAAAAAAAAAAAAAAAAAAAGAACACTTCAACTTTAATACCATTAGAAACAAAATGGGAAGATAGTGTACTATCATTATAGTAGACTTTTACTCAGTGGCCCTTGAAGATTTGAAATTTTTTGGCGGAAATCCAATTTCATGATCTCTAGAGCACCATGGCTGGGCTGAGGGACACTGTCTGACCTTTAAATCTTGAGAAGAGAGAGGGATGGGACCAAGATCATTATCTCTCTTCTGAGTGCAGTGTGTTTTCCCCCGCTGACCTGTAGAATGACACTGACCTCAACTACTAATGGCTGACCACCAACTTCACCTTGTTTTGCCCTTTAGATGTACGATTACTTTTATCACACGCCCCCTACAACCTTTCAGAAGCTGTAACCCTTACTGTACAATCAAAACCCAATGCACAACTTTGCTATGAGTCCTAGCTTTTACTGTTCTGTATCAATGGTCATCTTGTGTAGCCAGATACCAATGGAAGCTGTTTTCTGTATTTTCAGGCATATAATTTATAGAATATATATAAGTTACTCAGCAACAAGGACAAATTCATTGCACAAAGCTGAAGCAGCGTGTTAAAGGCTTACTGATATCCATAAAAAAAGATTTTACATGTAGTGCTTGAGCATGGTTTGGAAATGTATTTGCCGGGCTGGTGCACTCTGTGGAAGCAGAGAGCCATGTATCATCCCAGGCTTATGAGTTCAGACCTGCCGTTCCAGGACTAATGTAAGAGGAAATCCCAGCTGACAGTGCAGGATTGTTCCTCTCATTCACAATGAAAGCAATGGCACAGACTATCAAATCCAACAATTTAGCCTGGTTTCAACACAAGATGAATCAGAACTATTAAAAGAACAGTTCAACCAAAATGATATCATTTGCTCACTTTTATGTTGATCAAAACCTGTATGACTTTCTTTCTTCTTTGACTACATTATAAATGTAGTCAAATGCTCTTTTCTATGCCATTAATAATATAATGAATAGGGGCTGGAGCTTTTAAAGATGCAAAAGCACTATTAACCTATTATAAAAGTGGTCCATATTACTGGTTTATCACTTCCACTTGTGTGGAAAAACAAACAAACAAAGAAGTCTGCATTTATTCAAAATTTTGATGCCCTTGATCTCTTTGGCAAATTCATGGGAGTTCATGAGAGAAATAACTGTCTAAATTGGGAACAAATCATTCTTTTAACTTGGGTCTTTTCAATTAACCAGACAGTTCGGTTTAAATCACAGACTCAAGAATTCAGTTTAGCTCGCTGTAGGAAAGTGTTGTTATTGTTAATTAAAACTAAAACTAAACTGAAATAAAGCTGAAATAAAATAACATATATATTAGATGAAAAACTTAAATGACTAAAACTGAAAGAAATATGAAACTACACTGCCCAAAAAATTAAAGGAACACTTTTCAGCTGCTTTGGTGTAAATGAAATTAACAGCAGGTTTACTAGATTGGCAACAATGAGACAACCCCCAAAACAGGAATGGTTTTACAGGTGGAGGCCACTGACATTTTTTCCCCTACTCATCTTTTCTGACTGTTTTTCACTAGTCTTGCATTTGGCTAGGGTCAGTGTCACTACTGGAGAGGTTGCACAGGCAGTCCAACTCCTCCAGGATGGCACATCAATATGTGCCATTGCCAGAAGGTTTGCTGTGTCTCCCAGCACAGTCTCAAGAGCATGGAGGAAATTCCAGGAGACAGGCAGTTACTCTAGGAGAGCTGGACAGGGCCATAGAAGGTCCTTAAGCCATCAGCAGGACCGGTATCTGCTCCTTTGTGCAAGGAGGAACAGGATGAGCACTGCCAGAGCCCTACAGAATGACCTCCAGCAGGCCACTGGTGTGAATGTCTCTGACCAAACAATCAGAAACAGACTTCATGAGGGTGGCCTGAGGGCCCGACATCCTCTAGTGGGCCCTGTGCTCACTGCCCGGCACCGTGGAGCTCGATTGGCATTTGCCATTGAACACCAGAATTGGCAGGTCCGCCACTGGCGCCCTGTGCTTTTCACAGATGAAAGCAGGTTCACCCTGAGCACGTGACGGACGTGAAAGGGTCTGGAGAAGCCGTGGAGAACGTTATGCTGCCTGTAACATAGTTCAGCATGACCCGTTTGGTGGTGGGTCAGGGATGGTCTGGGGAGGCATATCCATGGAGGGATGCACAGACCTCTACAGGCTAGACAATGACACCCTGACTGCCATTAGGTATCGGGATGAAATCCTTGGACCCATTGTCAGACCCTACGCTGGTGCAGTGGGTCCTGGGTTCCTCCTGGTGCACGACAATGCCCGGCCTCATGTGGCGAGAGTATGCAGGCAGTTCCTGGAGGATGAAGGAATTTATACCATTGAATGGCCCCCACGCTTGCCTGACCTAAATCCAATAGAACACCTCTGGCACATTATGTTTCGGTCCATCCGACACCGCCAGGTTGCACCTCAGACTGTCCAGGAGCTCAGTGATGCCCTGGTCCAGATCTGGGAGGAAATACCCCAGGACACCATCCGTCGTCTCATTAGGAGCATGCCCCGACATTGTCAGGCATGCATACAAGCAGGTGGGGGCCATACAAACTACTGAGTACCATTTTGAGTTGCTGCAATGAAATTTCAGCAAAATGGACTAGCCTGCTGCATCATTTTTTCACTTTGATTTTCGGGGTGTCTTTGAATTCAGTCCTATGTAGTTTGATAATTTTCATTTCCATCAAATGATGTGGCATCCTTTCGTTCCTAACACATTACCCAGTCCATATTAGTATAGATATCCAGCATGATATTTTTCCCCATTGAGATCTGATGTGTTTTCAAAGTGTTCCTTTAATTTTTTTGAGCAGTGTATATAGATTATTATAAAATATAAACTATATAGATATTAAAAAATCTAAAACTAATAATAAAAATTATAAGCAAAAACAAAATTACTAAAACTTTAAACTAAAATTAAAATGAAAGATGAAAATACAAAGATAAAAGCTAATTTAAAATATTAGTAATTGCTATAAAAGTATATAAATAATACAAAAAGAACACTGCTGTAGATTTTCATTCAATAACGACAGCTGTGTTTGAGAAACAGATTATCATGTAGTCATGTGACTATCACATGACTTCAAAACACTTGGAATACAGCACACAAGTCATTTGGACTACATTTACGATGCTTTTGGAAACTTCAATCACCATTTAATAACAATTTCATGTAACTGAATGAAAAAGAGAGACCCACAAACCAATGAACTGTTCCTTTAAACATCAACAATGATGTTGCCTCTGTGTCCAAATTGAAAATATATTCTAGAACACAAATTATTTGTGACGCCTATAAGAATATTCTCACACACAGAGATCATAGTCTGCTTGAGGAGAAACTGTGTATGAGATGGTCTACAGTGAGTGTTGATCTGGACAGCTGGAGGAGTTTATCTGTCAGAGCAGAGATCAAAGGGTCTGGATGAACTGACTCCAGATCAGTGGGCAGAGCTGTAGTGAATCTGAGAAAATAATGTCATCCATTATGCATGCAGGGAACACAGGCAGCACTGGGTCTGGTTGTATGACCTGTGAAGAAACTCTGGCCTTCTGTCTGTACAGTGCATTGCTCGGTCACATCTCGCTAAAGTACAATACCCAGAACTCTGAACAACATATCCCAACACCTTTACAAAACTATTAGAGAAAATGTGACCGATGACTGTATGATGACCTGTGAGGTTCCTCTGCATCCTTTACTGCCCACAACTTCATGGCTTCAATACAATGAACCACCAGACTGTATCAACAAGCACATAAATCATGTATACACAACTGTTCATATTAAAAATATTATTCAACAAGGATACATTAAATTGTTCAAAAGTGACCGCAACTATGGACTATGTATGGCTCACTCAGGGTGGGATCTATGCTAATAGGGCAGATCGACGTCACAGTAGGGGGAGATCTGGAACAGCGTATTTCCAGACACTGCTTCCGATTAATGGGGATTATAAAAGAAGGAGTGGATGGATTTTTACCATTATAGGCTGGTTGTTTACACACACTGTGGACACACATCAGTGTGCAAACACCATGTAAAAGTACATTTTGCATAACAGGTCCCCTTTAATGGCTTAGTAAATCTGTATTAAAGGTTTAAAGGTGCAGTATATAATACTGACAGCTAGTGGTTGAAATGGGTACTGCAGTCAAAATTCAAAATATTGGAGAGGGCTGTATCTTCCGCCCCCTCCTCCTCAGACTCGACGCTCACGCTGGATGCCAGTTTGAGAACTTGCAACAGGAACAAGCTCAATTGACAATGGAACGCGACGAGCCTTACACAGTAAGTTGATGAGTTGATTTATTCGCGTTTTAATATGCCTCTGGACTTTTCAGATGGATGCCGAGGCTTTTCAGGTTGATTAGAATCTGCAGTCTCTAACCTAGTTCGTTTGCTGGCATCCCTGGCTACAATACACGGTGTTTTTCACCAACTGGCAACACGGGGTGCAGAAATACTATTGGGTAAATTGGCAGAGGGTGGGATCACATAGACCAAAACAAAAACAGACATTCCGACACGGAACGCACAATTCAAAGTAGAATAACTGGCTTAAGCATTGTTTTTCTGAGAAACAAGTATGTGAACTTAGCATGTTTGCTAAATCTCTGTCAACATATAATGGCATTTTTGTGCTTTAGTACAGTCAAAAAAATTACATACTACAATATGTAGATTTTTTCGCCGCTAGAGGTCGCCTATTCAAAACAAAGGCGTAGCTTGATGACAGCGAGTTTGAACTTGGAATTTTGGGAGATGTCGTCTTCACCTCACAGCTGGTGGAAAAGAGCCGGGATGGGACTCAGGCAGAAATCATGTTCATGGATGAGATTATTAAAGTTACTGTAGTATGAAGCAGCGCAGGGTCGAGTGCTGTTGGAGCGGATCGAGGCCGCTGGAGCGATTGCTAATGAGAGACGATCGCGACACACCGCTCGACAGCAGAGGAACTTTTATTATGCCCGCAGTTGCCGCTTCCACTTCTTCCGGTCAAGCATATGAGGTAACGCAGCGCTGTTGATCATATTAGATACATTTGAATGTGTTGCTGCCGAGCGAATGCTGTGAGACACTTGTTGTACACTGCAGTAAGACAGATCGATATTAGAAAATCATATTAATAAATGCTGGATGGCTTGTGCTGATAAATGACAAAATTAATTTTAAAATGTATTGTATGATGGAGAAAATTCTGTATTACTTAGCTACTTGACAAAATAGTGTTTTTCTCTGGGGCATGGTAAAAGCATGGTACTCTCGGAAAATCAAGAAAACTAGATTTAAACAATAAGACTAAACGTGCTGAGCTATATAACAATAATTTGTTTTCTGTCTATAAATGTAACCAAACAGTTGTTCCCTTGTCTAATAAAACATGTAATATATTCAAGCGTCTTTGGTTTTTCCATGGTTACTACAAAATAAAACCCGAAACCGAGGTTAACGCGGATATGACGCCATTGACAGGCAACTCCCGGACACGTCCCGTATCCTTGTATCCTTGTAAAATATATAACACTGGCCTAGTGGTTTTTGGATATTTTACTGCAAAAATCTTACATATTGTGCCTTTAATATGAAATTCCTTCAGATAATCTCATATAACAAATCTCATTTTTCATTCATTTCAGTGCAGAGCACCATAAAACTGCTGACAAATATTGAAATATCAGGCCACTGGGACTCTTCTTCCATTATTTTATCTCCTTCTAGTTCTATTATTATCTAAAGTTATCTGAAGTTTATAAACTATTAATGTTCAGTCTGATGAATAATGCAAAGAAACAGTGAAGTGAAGTGAAGTTCCATCATAAGGAGGGATGGACTGCACATCATGACTTATACTTACACGTTTTCCGAGCGGAGTCCTCTACGAATAGAGAGGAGATGTCCTCGTCCACACCCGCGTCATTACGAGCGATGCAGGTATAGGCGCCGGTGTCTTCAAAATGGACATTACTGATGTGCACCTCACTCCCGTTAGCTGGAGAGAAAAATAAGAATGAAGGAAAGACTGAGTTGAACTTTTCTTCCATCACCTCCTCTAAATCACTTGTGAAAGAAACAGCTCCATTTATGTAAGTTCCTCTAATGGGATCATTGAAACATTTATAGCGTTCTCAAGTTGTCATGTTAGCTTTAGCTGACTTTTGAGGATGTTTTTTGATGAGAGGCCCCACAGGGGGGATTGTAGGATTGAGTAAAGATCTAGATCTAGATTATGACAAACACGTCAATCACTGCAACAGTGCAACCAGCAGGCATTACGGCTATATAAAGCTTCTTCAGAATGACAAGATCAACGTCTCCTTGTGTAAAGATATGGGCACATTTTTTTCAATGTGAAATCAGCTAGTGTAAAGGCTTTTGGTAAGAACAGAGGACTGTGCTGACATCAGGGTTGGGAATTCTCTGAATTCTAGTTCAGAACTGGTTACATTTATAATAAAATGTTCTGTTAATGGTTCTCACAAGTGCATTCTTCTGTTGATGCAGTAAGAATCAGAGATGGGCAGTATTTCAATTAAATGTATTTAAAATACGTATTTAATTACTTTTGAGTATTTTGTAATTTGTATTTTCAAAATCAAATGTAATTTGTAATTAAATACTTTGAGAGAAAGTATTTTGTATTTAAAATACTTAAAATACATTCAAATATATTATTTTATTCTCGCATACAATAACTTTCATCACCAGGCTTAAAGGTAGGGTAGGTCATTTTTGGAGGGGCTAGCTTTGAAAGCATAAAAATCCCACCCTCCCTTCAGAGCGTCTCCAAAGCCACACCTCCTCCAAAACACATGAACGCACATAGCAGGAAGAAAAAGCATCACGAGAGACTGCGTTAAACTACCTCATGGCTCAAAGCACATAACATTACAATAATAATGAACATAAACAACTTAAAGAGCACTGACCTGCAGCATCTGACTGCTGCAGATTCATTTCGGCGTTGATAGTGTTGCCATTGAAACGCATAAATTCGAGTCACGAACCACTCTGAGTATAACGTCACGGGTTGCCATCTCTTAATTACTGTAGTTATGGCATGAACACAGCATAAGCTCGTTGTTTTGGTTCAGGAGGAACTGTAACGGTGCATTCACACGGGGCATCGGCGTCAACGCTTGATGGAGGGCGTGTCTGAAGCGACCGTCATAGTGACAGCAGCCAATCACATTACTTTCCGGTGTTGCATGAATATAATTGGCTAGCGTCTGCGCTAGGGTATTTGCATAAGGTGATCTGATTGACTGATGCTTGTGTTGGCACTTCTGCCGCGAGCAACGCGAGCCACAATTCAGTTTGGCAACGCATGACATCACCCATTCAAAGCGTTAACGCCGATGGCCTGTGTGAATGCACCGTAAAAGGCAGCTGCTGTTTCGGTTGCTGAGCTTGTGATTGACGTCTGTCTTACTTTGCATAGCAAGGTCAGAAGCAGTTAAAGAAGCTGCTTTTGTGCTCAGTCAAACTGCTTTAAGGTAAAGTATCTAGTAAAATATACTATCAGATATTATTCACTGAATGTCATTATAGGACAGAGGATTAATGCAAATGGCTAGAACTTGTGAATTGACTTGCTAGCTAAAGCATGACGTGCACTGTCTAGTGATGTGCGGATCACAGTTATATCCGCGGACATTGCAGATAATCCACGGATGGGTAGGTCAAGTAATAAAAAATAACATTCTGATTAATTGCATGTGAAAACACAGTCGATCGTGTCTTAAATTAATGTAACCGTAAGTATATTCGGTCTGTGCGTTCGTTCTTAAAGTGACAGCAGCCTAATAAACCTGCTGCTGTCTGTCATTAATGTTAATCAAGCAACAAAAGAAAAAGATAAAATCACTCACTGCTTCTGACTGAATAACTTTAGTATCTTTATAAGGATCATCAATCTATATTTAATTGTTACAGTGAGGACTGTGCATTGTTTTTACATGATTATTCAATTTCTTACTTTAATGCTACAGTTAAATAGTTGTTAGTGCTTTTGAACGCTTTGGCTATACATAGCAACTGAGAGCAACTTTAATTTTCGAATTACAAATTACTTTTATTTTAATTAAATACATTTTATTAAAGCAGTATTTTGTATTTTATTTAAATACATTTAATGAGTAAATATTTGTAATTTGTAACTAAATACTTTTTGATGTATTTGTGCCCATCTCTGGTAAGAATACTATATTAAAATACTCTTCCACTACTTATTCAGCACCACATTAACTGCTAATGAATCTACAAAGTCAAACAGATGAGTGATTATGGAATGAAAAGCCACTTTTCCACCGTCGCGCCGAACAGTTCTAAGAACATTAAGGAACAGTTTCAGTTATATTTCAACTTGAGTTTGGTTCGGCATGGCACGATTACAAACCGTTCTCGGCCCGGAATTCTCAGCATGTCGCCACTCACGATTGGTCGCTTGTCTGTTGCCTGGCTAACAGTTTCTCTGTAGCTGGCCAAGCATGCTTTTTAAGTGAAGTAAACACAAGTTAATAGTAAAAAATAAAAGAAATACCTGATCATCCACAATGCGGTCGCTATTTACATCTCATACCATCTGTAAACTCTTGCCTTACCAAGGCAACGACTGACATATTTGTATTACATTCCAAAGAGCTCTTGTTATCAGCCCCACAATGGAAAATGGAACAATATCCGTACCGGTTGGGCTGGATCGGCACGGAATGGAACAGTTAAGCAATGAGAACAGTTTGACTCGATGGTGGAAAAGCGGCTAATGACTCTTGTGAGATTATTATCTCATAGTTTGGCAGTGAAATTGCATTTTTTCCCCAAATATTATTCCTTAAAAGCACTAAAAGATTCTTTAAATTGAAGGAACCATTTGGTGTAATTCTTTACGATTCACATCCATAATTGTCATATACAGTCCAACTGTTTAAATGCTTGTATCCTTAAAGGTGAAATGTGTCATTTCTGTGCCATTTGCAGCATTACAATCATAAATCATAAAAAGAATCAAAAATGCCCAATGACTATATGTTTGTACCCTGAAGTGTGAGTTGTTTGGAGAGTTTTGTGGTGATGTCCATGCCATTCTTCAGCCAAGAGAGTTGTGGATCGGGGATGCCCTCAGCGTAGCACCGCAGACTGGCTGTGACCCCCGGCTCGCGCGCCTGGCTCTCTGGGTACACCCGGATAACAGGGGGCACTATGAAAAAAAACATTGGAAAGGACAAAGTGTAAGCAAAGATATTGAATGAATGAACAAACAACATCATGGGCTGCATTTCCCAAAAGCATTGTGAGCCAAGTTGATTGTAGAGACCATTGGTTGCAATGGTTTTATGATCTACTTAGGTTTACAATGCTTTTGGGAAACGCAGCCCTGGATGGTCAGAATGATAAAATAAAATGTTTTTTATTCTACTAGAAAAGGCTTTTAAATATCCTGTATTCTATAAAATCATTACAAAAACTCAAATGAGCTTGAGACGACCACCAAACTGTCATTGATTATTTTTCATTGCTAATAATATTATTTCCTTTATTTAACCAGTTTACTTTATTTAGAACTCTGAGAGGAAATGGGAGAAATAAGAGGAAATGTTTGGACAGCGGTGGCGAGGGCACAATTTTGTGGCACGCAAGGGGGTTGATTTAATGAAATGCTTTGCTTCAAGGCATAGGGAGTTGAATCTGAGCCTTAAGCTCCCTGGGACTCACTATTTACTGTGGAGTTCAACTCGTGATTGAAAAGCAGAAATCATTTAGTGTAAAAATTGCAAGCTCAGGCCCTTGTGGTGTTCCAAGATCAGCTCATTGGTAATGAGCAGATTATGATAATCAGTAAACCGTGTGAAAACAAAGCCATGCATGAAGGAAATGTAGGAAAGCATATCAGCATATCTAGAGTGTAATACTGAGTTTGAGAAAGAAAGAGCAAAATCTCTAGTATCATTTTAAAAGCACAAGTTTAGAAATCAATATTTTACCCTATTTAAATATTAATATTATAAGATAAGTGCTGCTTTTCCATTTAAAAAAGTACCATAAAAGAGGTTGAAATGATTCAAAGCACTCTGAAGCCATTAAAGTAAATTTGTGTGAGAAACAAACCAAAATTTAAGGCTCCGTTTACACTAGTGCATTTCGTTTTAAAACACATAACGTTTCCTACGGTTATGTCTGTCATTTACACAACTTCGGCATTTTCGACCCCCGAAAATAGAGACTTTCGAAAACACTGCAGACCCCGTTTTAGGTTGAAAATGCCGGGGTTGCATTTCAGTATAAACGAACCAAAATGGAGACTTTTGAAAACGATGGTGTGGCTGCCCACGTTCGCTCTGCGTATCCTTGACGACGGTGTAAACAATAACATGGAGACTGAACTGCAATCTTTGCTGGCTTTGTTGTCACTTTTAGCAGCCATTGTGCAGTTAAACTCTGCATTTTTTAATACTGCAGCTGCCTACATGCGCAAGAGGCAACTGTTTACATTAGTATGCACATGGCCAGTGTGCATGAACGGTCATGTGACATGCGTTTTTGGTCGTGTAGTATAGATGGAGATCATTTCTGAAACGCTGTGGAAACGCCAGTGTAGACGAGGATCGTTTTCATTTTAAAACGCTGTTAAATGGGGCCTGAACTGCAATCTTTGCTGAAATGAACTAAAAAAGTTATATGGATGGATGTGTGTCTACGCCAGTTTTACAGCTTGACAGATCGGGTTTCATTTCACTTTTATTATATGGAAAATAGGCAGGACAATCTTCAAAAACCCTCATTTTGAAAAGAAGAAGAAGAAAAAAAAAAAAAACGGCATACATGAGACGCTTCCTTGAATCCAACGGTCTTTCTTGGATGCCAGTTGAATACTTGATTCTGATTGGTGATTAAGCAAATATGAATATGTTCATTATATGAAAAAAATACCTGGGATAATCTTCAAAAACCCTCAAATTTTGAAAACAAAACAAAATAAAACAACAACAGCATAAAAGTTTGGTAAAAAACATGAAGGTAAATAATGAGATTTTTTGGGTGAATTATCCCTTTATTTATTTATTTAAATTTAAATTTAAATTATTTTATTTATTAATTTAAATTATAGCTGGAGAATTACATTAGAAAAACCAAGTGGCAGAATTTTGGTTAAATGAGCTATAACATAACCAGCACTCTCTTGTTCTTTTTCTTTACTAAGCTTAACCTAGAAATGATATAAAATACCTACGAATGATTTTTCTTTCTCTCTCTGTGTGTGTGTGCACCTGTATCTGTCTTTGTGTCTATTTTATTACCTGGGGATCGACTTGAGATTGTCCCCTGTGTGAAACACATCAAAGCTGACAGCTCTATCACAAAATTCTCATGGCCCCTCGTCTCCTCCAATCTCCCTCCTTTTATTCCTCTGCCCTCCTTTTCTTTGTTTTCCTCAGTGTTGTTGATTTTCTGTGAGAATAAGCAAGTGCTTTGGCTCAGCAGCGTGTAAGTCCGCCATCACTGGACCGGATAAATTCTCTGTGTGTATTTGTTCCTCCGTGAAATTGAGAGTCAGATTTATTAGTTTATGTTTGTCTTTGTCTCTCTTGGTGTGCGGACGTGTCCATTACATGCGGCACAGAGAATTGTGTGTTTTTCTAGTGCTTTTGTATGTGCGTCGGTGCTGATGAGCTTTCAGAGTCCTCGATTAGAGTTTCCTCTCCATTTCACCATCTGTGAGACTCAGCAGGTCTCTGTGAACCTGTCTGAACCCTTTCATTTTCCCAGCTAACACTGCTCTTAAACAAATAACGAAAAATGACACCCACTCACACAATGTATACATTCATCACAGTCGAGATGGTTATTAATATTTTAGTTTTTTGCCTTTTTTATTAACCTTGGTTAACCATCAAGCGAAACCCTGCATTGAAAATAAAGCAACAACATTATATCGTCATTATTGTAAATGAAAAAGGCGGTAAGGACAACAATTTAAAGTTGTAAGGTTAGCCGTTGTTTACGTGTGCCGTGTAGGAAATTAATTACAAATGGTTCATCTGCCATAGCTTAAATTAAACTACACATATGCAATAATAATTAAAAAAAAAAAAAAAAAAAAAAAAAAAAAATGACTGTGGACTTTTTGAAGAAAAAAGAAAAAGAAAAGACCAAGCAATATTCCATTGCTCTTGGTCATCAGGAAGCATAATTAGGTAAAGGGGAGCACTAGTGCCCTTGTGGCTGAAAAACAAAAAGGGAGAACATGTGTCACATCCCTTAATTAATTTCTCATTTCCTCCCATCTCTGACCACGATTAATTGCTAGGCAACAACTCTGGAGGCGTTCAATTGTTTTTCATTCAATTAAATTGTGATGGTATCATTTAGGGCCATTTGATTGCTGTGTGTTTCATGTGTCAATGAGAAATAGCAAGGGAAAAGGTGGCAGGAGACCAAGGAATGGTGAAAAACTTACATTTCAGCCTCACAGAACAAGAAAGATGCAAAAAGACACTTTTGCCCATCATAAAAAAAACACGGAAGTATGCAAAATAAAGCACTTTTTTTAATTTTAAATTTAAAACTTTAAATCTCTCAAATCTCTTTTAATCTAAAATAAATGTATTTCATTATTTATTATGCATAAATCTGCATTACAAACTCTAATACAAGTAGAAATATAATAATAATAATAATTAGTATTATTTTTATTATTATGCATAACATGCTGTAAATAATTAATTACTATAATTACTATAAATAAAAAGTAATAGCTGAAACATAATAAAATTGAATATTTTATTATTAATTTTTTTTTTAAGAAATATAGAATAAGTATATAGTTTTTTTTAAATGCATTTCATTTCATTTACTATTCATTGTAAAAAAAAACAAAACAAACAAAAAAAAAAAAAAAAAAAAAAAAAAAAAAACAG
Organism: Mylopharyngodon piceus; assembly: GCA_039654765.1. Classification (NCBI taxonomy): domain Eukaryota; kingdom Metazoa; phylum Chordata; class Actinopteri; order Cypriniformes; family Xenocyprididae; genus Mylopharyngodon; species Mylopharyngodon piceus. Next base: position 15,006,968 of record CM077439.1, read on the forward strand.
ATATAAAAGCCCATTTACAACAAGAGCCAGGGCCCTGAACCGGTTCAAGGAATGAAAACAAAAACCGGAAATGAAATTTTAATAGGAACATACACAAAAATGAAAACTAAATCAAGTTTAAACATTCTGAAAAGAAGCACTATTTGAAATTACTAATAGCCAGTTAATAACATTATTTTACTGTTCTGTTTAATATTTTAATTTGGCAGTCAAACAATCATGAATTCAAATAGTATGGCTTATGCAAATGTGATGTTGACGCATACAACGTGAGTGAAATGCCCGCGCTCAGTTGTCAAGTCATTCTTTGCAAGTCGCAAGGCAATGTGCTACATTAGCTGCTGGATCTCAGGAGTTTATCCGAGGATATGTTACCATGGCAAGTTAAATCCAGCATGGTGTATTTTGAAATCAGCGAAAATTGCAGGTTAGAGTAAAAGCTCTACTATTCAGGAAATAATATATATAATTTTTTTTTTAAACGATTAAACACGTAAACACCTCTGATTGGCAATTGTGTCTATCAGTGGACCGGTCCACTGATAGACGCATGCTTTCAAACGCTCCCGCTCCTGCTTTCAAAACGCTTTCAAATTCAAACACTTCCGTGTGCTATTAAACACTCCTGTGCGTTGATCATTGTAGCCAATCACAGACATATGTTGAGGGAGTGAACACAATGGCCAATCAGAGGTGTTTACGAATCTGCTCAACAGCGCTCGAAGCATCACATTTTTAACATTTCAGAACTGACTTGGTATTGATGTCAGTACTTTTGACAACACTACATTGCATTATTTTATTTTTTTATCAATAGTTTACAAAGTTTTTTTTTTACAGTTTACAAAGTTTGTAGCTATGTGGGCGGCACTGGGCACTCAGTTTTTACTGTCGTTTAATATTTGGCAAAAAGCTTGTGTTATAATAGATGAAGTGTTACGCACAGGCTGTATTGGCTATGACTAGACAGCAAATACCAGACTAAGACACTCTTCTGTGCTCCTCAAGTCATTAGTCTTACACACATCGTCTTTTGAGTAAAAAAATTATATACTTATTTAAAGAACCAGTTTTTTATTTACCCTTGCACTGCAAACAAGCAGAGACAGTATCCAAAATGCGTGCAGGACTTCATTTATGATTGAGGCAGGTGGAGCTACTGTATGTATGAGGTTTTGCCTACAGTTTGCAGGTCCAGTGGAGTTACAAGGTTTAGTAACAAGCTCTACAGTATAATGTTCTGTCATCAGTTTTGTCGCCTGTCGCTTTAAATGCTCGAATGGATTCTGATTGGCTGTCATTATTTTTATTGTTCATCAGCTGGAAAAAATTATTCTGAAAGTGATTCCAACAATACTGTTTCTCTGTGCCGTGATCGTTATAGTTGTGGAGTGAACTCTGCTATTCTTTTATATTTAGAACAATTTTAAGAACTATATCTTTATAATTATTGTAATAATTATTGTCCTTGGTGTGAACGGGCCTGAAGTCTTTCTCCAATAAAACTTCATCAACATATTTCAGCTATTACATTTGACTTATTTAGTGATTATTAAAGCATGTAATGTATACAATGTCACATACTATAACATGTGAGATGATAATGTTGTCAAGTACTCACTATCACTGTGTTTGCCATGAACATATACATTGCATAAGATACTGTACAGTACAGTGCATATTTGATTTTGGATTAAACTCATGCACTCTCGAATATTTGATTCTGATTGGTAATCATGCAAGTGAATATGCTTGTATATTACATACCATTAACCTGCAGGGTGTGTGTTTGGAAAAGCTGCTCGTAGCCGTCTGCATGGCAGGTGTAGTTGCCCATATGTGTAGTGGTCACCTTGGTAATGTACAGTGATCCATCATCTCCGAAATCCTGTTAAAAATACACAAAACTACCATCACCGTGACCTTAAAGAGTGAGAGATTACGACACACAAGTGCAAACAACAACCCAGAGCTGGAAATGCCAGAGTGAACTCCTATAATCAACATTAGCTTAAATGCATAAATCTGTAAATAAAAAAGGGGGAGCGCAATCAAGCATCCATATACTGGACAGCAGAGAGAAAAGAGAGCAGCTTGCAGTGAAACTGTTCGGTAACATAGTGAAAAGAAAATACAGAGGGACTGAGAGAGAGAGATAGGAAGAAAAGGAGAATGAGGACTGTTAAAAAACAGGGTAATCAATAGGAGCAGATTGCAGCGGACATTTGCATCAGTTCTGCTGCAGGCCATCATTAAAGCTCTACACACACCATTTATTCTCCACACACTGCTTCTGAGAAAAACAACAAACTTAAAGGGACAGTTCATTCAAAATTCAGAATTTTGTCATCATTTACTTAACCTCCTTTCTGCAGAACACAAACGATGATTTTTTTAATGTTTCTACTGTTTTTGTCCAAACAATGAAAAGCAGGAAAATCAAGTCTTACATATGTATGCATGCAATGAAAGTCAGTGGGGTCAGATGCTGTTTTGGACCCCACTGACTTTCATTGCATGCATACATATGTAAGACTTGATTTTCCTGGTAAGACAAAAGCTTTTCATTGTTTGGACAAAAACAGTAGAAACATTAAAAAAATCATTGTTTGTGTTCTGCAGAAAGGAGGTTAAGTAAATGATGACAAAATTCTGAATTTTGAATGAACTGATTTTCCTGCTAAGACAAAAGCTGAGATCAAGCACCCTGCAATAAAGCAATAAAACTCATCTGGAGAGAAGATCTCAAAGAAATAGCATAGGACAACACCTTGCCCAAAACTCTCCTCATACATATTCTGTGTGATGTATCTTGTGTATCTCACTTTCATGTGTGGTATCATTTTAAATGTCTCAGTGCGATTGGTAAAATGGTCTCAATTTCAAAGCAGTCATTTGTATTATGAGAAAGATTGAAAACTCAGGAGAATTTTTCCTTTTGGGTGGTGTCTCTTCAAGATATCTGATAACCTTCTTCTCTCCCCCAAAACCAGGTGTTGGTGTAGTAAATATTTATAATCCTTTTGTTCTGGTCTGGGTATTTAAAGGAACACTCCGCTTTTTTTGAAAATAGGCTCATTTTCCAACTCCCCTAGAGAGAAACAGCTGAGTTTTACCGTTTTCGAACCCATTCAGCCGATTAGACCGTTAGCATCTCGCTCAAAAATGACCAAAGAGTTTTGATATTTTTCCTATTTAAAACTTGACTCTTCTGTAGTTACATCGTGTACTAAGACCGACGGAAAATGAAAAGTTGCGATTTTCTAAGCCGATATGGCTAGGAACTATACTCTCATTCCGGCGTAATAATCAAGGAACTTTGCTGCCGTACCATGGGTGCAGCAGATGCAATGATATTACGCAGCGCCTGTGACCCCCTGCTTGCACAGGGAGCGTGCCTTGCAACCATGGAAACATTTGTGAGAGATGCTGCGTAATATCATTGCGCCTGCTGCACCCATGGTACGGCAGCAAAGTTCCTTGATTATTACACCAGATTGAGAGTATAGTTCCTAGCCATATCGGCCTAGAAAATCACAACTTTTCATTTTCCGTCGGTCTTAGTACACGATGAGTCAGCACCGTCAACTTCATCTTTGCAGCCGACACTGACTCAGAAAACAGTAGTTTATGAATTAACAATTAAAATGTTATTTTATAATAATAAACTTGTATAAACTTGCTATTTTTTTTTTTGACATATTCATAATCATTACTTGTGCCAGGGCTGTGCGGCAAGCTTTATGTGTGCACTTGAGTGCGAGGCGTATATTCCACCCCCCAAATTAATTGCATATAAACGTGCCTTTAGTCGACTAATGGCTTAAAGTCAACTACTAGTCAACTAGAAAAATCTTTAGTCGGGGGACCATATTTTTCTTTTGCATTCTGCAAGATAAAAAAGAAAGAACATACAGGTTTTAAATTACATGGCAGTGAAATCTCTCTTTTAAAATGAGAGCAAGAGAGAAATTGATTCACAGAGTATTTATGCAGAATGTAGAGAACATGCAAATATAATGCACTAAAAAATTGCAAATAATTAGTTCTGCCAACTGATGAAAGAATTACATGATAAACAGATTAAATTGAAATGAAAATAATTCAAAGACATTACATTATCGTGTTAGATAATAGCATTAACAGACATTTAATCTACTGTTTCTACATTGCCACATAGTCCTAATAGAACAATCAATGAAGAACAGCAGTTTGGCTGTGTGTTACTATCCACTAGTTAGGATACAAAACTCTGCTCACTACAGACCACGACCTTGATCTTGCAAATGAACATATAAACAAGCCCTTTTCGTCACAATGTGCTCTTAATGAGTAAAAACAGAAGTACAGCAAAAAAGCGCTTTATAAAGAGGAGACTCTGAATATGAAATGAAATCAGATTGCACCAAGTCATTTGAAAGTCTAATGATAAGAATATAAAAAAAAAAAGAATCAGTACGTAGAGCAACAAGCAGCATCAGTGACAATAAAGGCTGAAGAGAAACGGCATCAATGTCCAAACAAAACCCCATGAAGCTAATGAATTCAAACACCATTGTTTTACAAGGTCAACTGGCCTTACTGACATCCTGATGCCCAGGAACACGCAAGTATTTAATTCAAGGACCATTCAGATGGTTCTGATTAAATATGTTAATTTTGATTTGATTAGGCTGCAGCATGCAGTTGAAGCCAGAATCATGTAGTAAGATTGAAAATACGTGGACACTCACATGTATTGCACACAAAACCACAATGAATGTGTACACCAGTACTATGGAGAATTTAACTAACAGTAATGATGCTGTTAACTTACAGTTTTCTACTTAATGAGCTACTTTTACCAATGACTGCCGATGTAGCATGATGGTACATTGCTGTTTTTTATGTGTGCATGTAGCTTTAAAACCTAACAAACTAAGGCGATATCCAAACACGCTCTCCAAACCCATCCTCTCTCTCTAATGTTCTATTGGGAAGTATGATTCATTTACGGGAATTCATTCAGATGATTCATTTTTGTAAATTAGTTCATTCAGATGGTTCATTTGATTCCCTGTGTGACATTTTACATGGTTTTATAGCTAAATATTTTCAGTAGGTAAATGTTGCTGTTTCTATATTATAAAGTATAATCTATAAATAAATATAACTGTATTTAGTTTACATCTATCAGTTCAATAAAAAATAATGTATAAATACAAATTCTGTGTAACTAATTTTTCTAAAGCTTGTCTGTGGTATCTTAGAGATTGGAAAGCTACAGTTTAAAGTATTTCCCCAACACTGGTGTACAGTATAGCATATAAGGGTATATTATATATATGATATACAGCAAACCACTGCAAAATATAAGGCCAGGATATAGCATCATAAACCTCATGGTAAATGAACAGAGAAATAGGATGTCTTGAAGAGGCATTGAAGAGTGCAAACCATCAGCTCCTTCGTTTCCCTTGACTCTGAACCAGCTCGATAGTGCAGGCACCTTAACCCAGTCTTCAGATTTGTAAGTCACCAAGGGTTAATTGTGGTGTTAGAACTGATTAGCTTTAGGGTTTTCAGACCGTAGCAGCTTACAGGCATGCAAACCCAAAGACATGAACCTACCTGAGAGGGGATCTGCAGAAAGGAAATCAATTGAAATAACATTTCAGTTTCAAGAATCATTTTAGGTGTAAAAGAGAAAGCCAACATACAGAGACAGTTACTGGTTATTAGATTTATGTTGCATAGGTAACAGTTGTTACTTTCTAATGATTAGACGTCTAGTTGTTTTTTTTTTCATTTTATCACTCATCTTTTTGATTAACGTTAAAAGAGAAATATATCAGGCCATTATATTCGATTGTGAGAGACCATATGCTAGCTCAAACAGTTCTTCTTGCTGATCCTTAATAAAGTTTTACCCACAGTTTCTACTTTACTCATTAAATCCTCTTCTTTTGTTTTATGTATTCAGGGAGCGGTTCATAATAATGGCCATGTGGTGGTCTTAGTAGAATCCCATGATGCAACGCTCAGCAAGCACCCTCATTTTAGCACATTAATGTGCAGTAGTTGCTTCCTTACATGAAGACAGGATTCACTGAACTTAACGATATTACCTCTAACTATACTTGGATTAATGAGGTTCTCTCTGACGGCAGACTATAAAGCAGACAAAAGAAAGAGAGAAATGCATAAAGATTAAAATAAAATTAAATTAAATATTTATAACAATAAGAATAAATTTCACTGAACTTAACAAAATAATGCAAACTATACTTGGGTAAATGAGGTTCTATCCAAACGAAACGAAACGAAAACAAAACAAAACAAAGCAAAGCAAAGCAAAAAAAAAACAACAACAAAAAAAAAAACAAACAAAAAAAACAAAACAAAACGTCCTTTTGCTATGGTTATCACTGTGTCAGTCATCGCAATTTTGAGAGTGAATCATTGAATGTGGATGGGCAAATTTATTGAAACGTGTACATGGTCGCTGGTCAAGCATGGAAAACAAAAGTTTTATTTAAATTCTGAATATATTATATTAATTATTATACTGGACAACCTGCAAAGAGCGTTCCCTTTATAATCACTAAAAAGCAGTCACGCATTCATCGTGATCTCACAAAGTTGCGTTATATTAATCAGTGAAGCTTAATACACAATAAATCTCTTATTTACATAATGTCTGCACTTTGTTAGAGATTTGCGAGAATGCAGAACCCAGCACTGAACAAAAACTTGAGCGCTGAGTGGATTCTAACTTAAAACACCTGTGATTGGCCATTGCATTCAATAAATCAACAAACATGTCTGTGATTGGCTACATTGCTTACCGCTGCAAAGATATGCATTGGACTCTTTTTCGCTAATATGCTAGTATTCTAGGTTCAGATCCTAGACCCTAGACCCAGATCCTAGTTCTATCTGACAGAAGAACAAAACAAAACTAAATTCTAAAAGATGAGGTTCTCTCCAAAGCCACTGGAAGGCAAGCCTGCAACCTTTAGCCAAAAAAGCGTAACGGCTAATGCTAACTGGCGGTACGGGCAGTACGCATTGGCAGTACGCAGGGAGGAGTTTTGAATGGCGACACGGTAGGCTGAGAGGTGCCGCACGTGATTAAGTTAGCCGTTATGCTTTCTCCAATGGTAAGAGATACAGACCCTCTTATCTCCCTATAATAATACGATCTCTGGTTCTCTCTAGTTGGTACAGGAAATGCAGAATAATAAAATAAAATAAATAAAATATAAATAAATAAAACAATAAAATAAAATGAAATAAAAATGTTCATGCAAAATGACTTCATTTGGGAAGGTTGTGACAGACATGATGACAGTAATTGTTCTTGGATACCCCAACGGTATGTGAATGTTTTTCTGCATACTAGAGTCTTCTGGTTTAGGTCAGCCAGCTTTGCTGTCCTAAAGGATTGTCTGTAGAGCCGCTGACATTTAAACAGGCTTTCCTCTGAGTCTGTAGATTATTCATGTAGATGCTACCATCTTATGTGAGTGTGCATGTCCCTTCTGGCTGATATTGTGGTAGGAAGGTTCTAGAGATGGATCTTGGCAGCCGCAGACTCCTTCCTCATTTAAAGGCCTCATAAACGTTTAATGTATCGAGGATGACACAGAGGCTAGTGTTGACTCAATTGATGAATACCCCAGTGAGCCGGGCTTTTGGCTGGTCAAATATATATACACACATGCAGTAATAGAAATAAAAGTACAGTGTAACATACAGAAGCATGAAAAGCTTTCCTCTACATTATATGGCACTAAAATAATCACTATCCTACATCTAAAATAAAATAAAATAAAATAAAATAAAAAAATGTCTGGTAATATATTTGTAGAATTAACTGTAGTGTGTTAGGAATACAATTAAAAAAAAAAACTTTCTCTGACAGACTGCAAACTCACATATGCATATACACAAATATATAACACTGTGTTTAATGAATTTGTACTCTTTTATGTTAGAAAAACTCAGTTTCTACCCTGCAGCATATCCCAAGAGAGACATACCATATTCTCTATGCTGCTTTCATTTCATTTAAGTACTTCTGTTTAATTTTAATTTTTTTTTTGTTAACTGTTCTCTTCCTCTTAAATTACTTCATTTCATATTGGCTCAATCAAGCATCATAAAAGACTGCCAAATCCATTTAGTTTCTCTTGAGTATTTTCTCTCTAAATCCTCATTTACACTAATGTGCTTTCTATTGAGTTGTAGCCACGTTGAATGATGTTGCGTTACAGTGCGAACATTTAAAACATCACTCATATCTCAATTTGGTATCATGGGGCTATATTCCATCAGCTTGGGTGGGTTAAGGTTGCTATAATAAATATATATTATAGCTGGAGCGTGGCACAACTGTGGAACATCTGAAAACTTTGGAGACTTTCATTTGAGCTCTTATTGTGTTATTTTATGGGTTTCTTTTGTGAAATCCCACCTGGCCTCGTTGAATGTTTCACTCCAAACTCCATTACGTCAAAAGCTAAACTGAGCAGAAAGCACATTAAGAGAGACAAAGTAGATTAGATTGAACATCTAATGATCTCACACCATGTCATATCATTTCAAAAAAGGTCGCTGTTAAATGTACGTTTGCACTTGTGTCACGCAATTTATCGGCTTGAAAGTGCTGCCACTCACTTTTCAACAGCTTTAAAAAGGTAGCTGATTGCAACACTTTCCAGATGGCTTGCCTTGCACACACACACTTGACGAGTAAAAGCAGACTGTGGTGGAGACAAAGTTAGGGTAAAGGGGCATGTCACTCACATTAATGTCCTCCAGCTCCAACATGTTGAGGGCGTGGTTGTTGCGTCTCCAGATGATTGCCGGCAGCTGGTCTCCAGTGATGGCACACGTGAGAACAGCGCTCTGACCCACCGTTACCGTGGTGATGCTCAGCTTTTGGTCTTCGGGAAGGCTGAGCTGATAGACCTCTGAGAAACAAGAGGAAAGAAAGTGTAGTTTATATCAGCTTCAGTTTTTCTTTTCCCAGTAAATTTGTTAACGAGGTGTCTGCATCAGCCATTAAAATATATTTCTAGCTCACTTTGGTTCACAGAAAATGATTTGATATTTTTTTGCACACAGCTATATTGACTACCTGTGATTTCTAGTGAGAACATCAAACTGGTTTTCTCAGATGCCACATTACAGGTGTGAATGTCGCTTTCTGTGACACATAACATTTCAATAAAACAATAAAAAATACTGCAGACACTTATGAACAAGTGTAGTTTAAACTGAGTTTGAAAAGTCTACTTCTTTTTGTAAGTCGGGCTGGTCCAATGGTAACACAGATGCATCATCATTTAAAGTGCAAAGAGAATAAATACAGAGCTCCTCTTGCTATGGCCTGACCGAGTATTACAGTTCAAGTCCAAACCGGCACTAACTCACACAAACACAGCCTCTTGAGGGCAATATGTCTGATCTCTTTATTTGTTTGAGAGTTCTTTGGATGAAAAAGATAGCACAGCATATCAAAGGTCATGTTTTTTCACTTTTCAGCTAACAGTCAGTACTTAGTCCAGATTTCGTTCAAGGCCCAAAGTGAGGCAATTAAGTTTTTATACAAAAATATTCTCAAAGGCCCCGTTTTGATAAGATCTCCAGTAAAGGGTAATCGCACAAATAGCCACATGTGCAAATAGGTCATACCCAATTTTAAAGGAGGATTTTGCATGTTTATTTTAAGTATGATGATTTATGTATTGCTATTAAATGATAGCATTTGAGGATACCATAAACAAAGTATATACATTTTAGAGCTGTGATACCACACTCACTACAAACCACTACTTAATGTTGACTTTTTTGATGGTATCAAGTTTGCTTTTGATTTTATACAGTACACTTTTGTTATTGTTAGCTAAAATTAAAACTAAAACTATTAAAGATAATTTTTGGTATAATTGAAATAAAAATAACAAATATTAGATGAAAAACATATGGAAGCTTGTGTCCACCATGGAATAAAAAATAAAAAGGTAATTCTGACTTTTTATCTCACAATCTCACTTTTTTCTCAGAATTGCTACATATAAACTTGCATTTGCGAGAAAATTCAGAATTGCGACATATAAACTTGCATTTGCGTGAAGAGTCAGAATTGCGACAAACTCGCAATTGTGAGAAAAAAGACAGAATTGCGACATACTTGCAATTGCGTGAAAATAAGTCATAATTGCGTCATATAAACTTGCATTTGTGAGAAAAGAAATAAGAATTGCGACATATAAACTCACTATTGCGAGAAAAAAGTCAGAATTGCGAGAAAAGAAGTCAGAATTGCAAGATATAAACTCGCATTTGCGTTAAAAATCAGAATTGCGACAAACTTGCAATGGACTAGTTGCACGTGGCCGCCATTTTGGATTTTCGGAAATGTACAGCGAGTGTACGCATATACATTTCCGGTTTCGCTTTATGTCGGTGCAGAGTGCTGGGGAAAGCCGAAAATGATCTCTTATAGTTGTTTATAGAATCTGTTAAATCACTTAAAATACAACTAAGATATATAGTACAATCACATGAGCCAATGGCATTTAAATGCATGCATGCATGGGTTAGTTAGATTAACAAACTCATGGTGCATACACATATACAATGACAATAATGCCTGTAAATATACAACTACGATTAGAGTTGTCTGCATAAAATGCCTTGTGAACATTCACACGTTTGCCCTGCGATAAATTTATTTTCATAAATACTATTTTCTCAATTCTGCGCATATATTTTCACTTACCTACATCAATTGCTCCATCAATATGATTACTACATATTTTACGATTTCTTTGCATCAATTATCTTTTTAGATAAAAACAAGGGCTGTGAAAAGATTGCGATTTAATTTACATTAATTTACATTTTTAGTTAACATTTAACTAACCCTAACAGTTTAATATAGGTAAGTTTTTTTTTTTTACCCGTAGTAAAATAATTTTTTTGCTGCTTAGACGAGACAGATAATGATGTATGCAACAGATGCTCTTTACTCGTCTCACTTTAACTAAATAAATGCAGTAATTAATAGAAACGCACGGGGGAAATGCAAACACTGAACATTATGCATTTAAATTACATTGGCTACTAAATAATACAGTTAGCGATAATAATGTTACCAAATAAAGTTACTTAAGCATACACTGAGTCCATATCATATTCCCATGTTTATTTATCTCTGATGAGGATTGATACTTCAGTTGACAATAGCAAACATTAGATCTTCATGAAGGTCGAGTGTTGTTCCATGCAGAAAGAGAAGGCAGTTTTTGAGCCATTTAGTCCCCCAGCTGTCAGAACAATATCAGGAGATATATATTACATACTTGAGTGTTTTGTATGATTAAAGAGATCCCTGTGGATCACCACTGAGCCTGAACCGCATAATCAACAGGAGAAAGATTGAAAGTCAAAGATCGCGTATCTCGTTGAATTACCACACAGAGGTAACGTTATACAATAATATAACAAGGATGTTTTCTTTCGTCTCTGATATACCACCATCTTTTCTTTAATTAAAAAAAAATCTATTATATCTAGCCAAGTTTCATATTTAAGTTTCTTCTTGCAAGCGTCACTAAGACCAGAAGGGCATGAGTGGAAGTAACCATGCGCACAGTCGCATCGCCGCAGCTCACCGGTGCCATCTTGTGCACCTAGTCCATTGTGAGAAAAGTCAGAATTTCGACAAACTCACAATTGCGAGAAAAAAGTCAGAATTTCAACATATAAACTCCCATTTGCGAGAAAAAAAGTCAGAATTGCGAGAAAAAAGTCAATTGTGTGATAAGTTGCAATTATCGTTTAGACTTATGTCATAAAAATGACATTGGCACATAAATTACTAAAACTTAAACTAAAATGAAAATGAAAAATGAAAATAGAAAAATAAAACCTAACTTAAAATATTAATAAATACTATAATAGTATATAAATAATACCAAAATAACAGCACTGAGCTTGTTGCAATGCATTCTGGGATTATCTTCACTGTGAAACATACAAGCTAAGTCGGATTAGAAATTAGCCAAAATGATTTACTCTATTTTACCTTTTGAACAGCATTCATTTTGGGAAGCATCCATATAATGCCTTAAAATACTGCCTAGGCAGCTTACTGGATTTTGGAACAGATCAGGTGTGCAACAAGCCTTTACGTTTTCTGGCTCTGAAATGTCACCTTTCTCATAACATAGAAACAAACACACACCTGGAGAGGGACAAGGATAACAAATAAACCCCGACCCCCAATTCTATTTATGAGCCCCATCAATCAGCTCCTACTCTTTAGAGAATCTGATGAGCATCTAATACGACTGAAGTCGCTGTACTGCCCAAGGCAAGAGCTGAGATGGCTTTACAATCTGACTCATAGCTTCACAACACTCTTTAGGATGATCGTGATAGGCTTTGTGCTGCTTTAAGCACAAATCTCCTGATAGTTTCACTTAGTTTTGAAATTAAGATTTTAATGACGGTGAGAATTAACAGCTGCTCCTACGAGCCTCTCAGTAGAAACGCCAACCAAAACACGGCAGTTCATTATAAAGGCTTCTTTTCAACTTAAAACTACTCAACTTAACATCTAGTCTGAATTTAATTATCTCCACAGCCAAGACTCAACAGTGTCATTTGGTCATTATAGAATAGCTGTTGAAAGATTCTCGTTTATCATTTCTCGTTTTTTCTACAGTGTGAGAGGAATAATAGAGCCAGGTGCCAAACACTTCTGTCGGTCTAATTAATGGTAAAGTCTCTTCATTTGCTTTTCAGTGTAGCTCTACCGTGACCTTTTGGGTTAACCAAGGCCACCTGCTCATAAAGCAGACAGCAACCAGCCTTTAAATGAGAGAGATCTGAAAAATGTCAAAATTGGAGTTGTCAAGAAAAGAAATACTTCCACATTTTGATACTAGCTAGGTAAAATAGTTATGTTCTTAAAGGGTTAGTTCACCCAAAAAATGAAAATTCTGTCATTAATTACTCACCCTCATGTCGTTCCACACCCGTAAGACCTTCGTTCATCTTCGGAACACAAATTAAGATATTTTTGATGAAATCTGAAAGTTTTCTGACTCCTCTATAGACAGCAATTTAACAACCATTTTCAAGGTCCAGAAAGGTACTAAAGACATCATTAAAATAGTCCACATGACTGCAGTGGTTCAAACTTAATTTTATGAAGCGACTTTTTGTGCGCAAAAACAAAACAAAAATAACGACTTTATTCAACAATATCCTCTTGTGTGTCATTCTCATACACTATTTATGTTCAGCGCTTCCAGGTTCTACGTCAGAACGGCAACTCATTATTGGCCGGCTCCTGCTTCAACATCACACGCATGCGTCGTGCTGCTCACGTGAACAGCGTCGGCCAATACTGAGCCCCCTTTCTGAAGTAGAACCTGGAAGCGCTGAACGTAAACAGCGTAAAGGCTGATTTATACTTCTGCGTCGAGTGTACGCCGTAGCTAAGGCGTAGGCTGTTTGTACCACGTGTAGCCTACGACATAGCCTGACGTGCACCTCTTCAAAAATGTAACAACATTTCAATTCTACATGGACCGCAAGCGCTGTGATTGATCTGCTAGAACCCCTCCCACGGGTCAAAAAACTGGCGTGGAGCAATAGGAGAAGAGCGAGCGTTTTCAACTTCCATAAGAATGAAAAATGCTCTGTTTAAGGGGACACATGCAGTCAAACTGCAACAAAAGTCGTTACCTATTTGCCGCTTCTCTGCCGTTTCTATTTGTAAGCTTCTCTGACAATGTACATGACAAGCTGCTTCTTCTTTGGCTTTTGCCTTGATACTCAACATGACCGCGGACACTGCCTACTAGTGGACACAGAAGTATAAATGAAAACAGACGCATAGCCTACGGCGCAAAAGCTCCGGCGTAGGTCCGATGCAGAAGTATAAATCAGCCTTAAGAGAATGACATAGAAAAGAGGATATTGTTGAATAAAGTTATTTTTGTTTTGCTTTTGCGCACAAAAAGTATTCACGTCGCTTTACACACTTTAGTATCTTTCTGGGCCTTGAAAGTGGTGGGTAAATTGCTGTCTATGGATGAGTCATATACATCTCAGATTTAATCAAAAACATCTTAATTTGTGTTCTAAAGATGAACGAAGGTCTTACCGGTGTGGAACGACATGAGGGTGAGCAATTAATGACATAATTTTCATTTTTAGGTGAACTAACCCTTTAAGTTAAAACAATTTTTCTGTAACGTGAGAACAACTCCTTTCATTCCAAAAAGAAACATTTTGTGTCTCTTTTTAAATTTTAAATTTTAAGAACTAAAAACCCTCAATAAACCAGAGAAATATTGCTCTGATTATAATATATTATTCATTCACTTATTTAACAGATTTCTTCCATAGACAGCTTCAGTGTAGTTTGCTAGTTTTGTGATGCTTGCTTACATTAGCTAACTACTCTTCAAGAGTACCTCGACAGTACCTTAACTACTTTAATTTATGACAGCCTGACAAGCTAGTTTAAAAGTAGCTTCCTCAATAAAATTGCACTGAATCTTGATTGATTTGATCTCATTCCCATGATCATATTAATCACATCTAAAAGGATTTTCAGGTATTTTAATTACAGAGATGCACGCAAGTGAAAAACATAATCAAGCTGCGGCAAAACAAATGAGTACATGGGTTGGGATATCTCAAATGATTATACAATTAAAGATCCTGGGAATTATAACCAGCTTGCACGCAAGACAAACATGCCTCTCGCCTCGCAAATGGCAATTTCGCATTTCAGCGCTGTGCTCTCATTTAAAGCTAATTTACCAAATTAGTCAGTAATGTCTCTTATTCATTGTGTTGCTCTCAGCTCATATAGTGGATAACAGAAGTGTAGAGCTGATGCACCTTTAGCAACCCTCATTTAATGTCAGATTTATTCTGCATGGCACACTCTATGCATTCATGAGTGATTTCAGGGGAATACTTCTGTGGAACAGTTATAAGAGAGAGAGAGAGAGAGAGAGAGAGAGAGAGAGAGAGAGAGAGAGAGAGAGAGAGAGAGAGAGAGAGAGAGAGAGAGGATCTGAGAGAATTATGCACCATAGCGCAAATGCATGAGCGTCACTTTTCATGTATTTACCCAGTGATCAGATTTGCAGTACAGGTTGCTTATTTCTAAGTCTCTAAAGTCTTCCAATACCAAATTTACACCGCAAAGGTGACACATAAGCTTCTGAAGGGGCACTTAAAGGATTAGTTCACTTCAGAATTCAAATTTCCTGATAATTTACTCACCCCCATGTCATCCAAGATGTTTATGTCTATCTTTCTTCAGTTGAAAAGAAATTATGGTTTTTGAGGAAAACATTACAGGATTTTTCTCCATATTGTGGACTTCAACAATGGGTTGAAGGTCCAAATTGCAGTCATGCATGACCTTTCCAACGTGATTATGTAATGCGTGGCGCATCGCAGAGCTAGTGCAAGATGAGCATTTGTGGTTAAAAAGTATATAATTTTTATTATTTTTTTTTAGAAAATGACAGATCGTTTTGCTAGATAAGACCCTTATTCCTCAGCTGGGATCGTGTAGAGCCCTTTGAAGCTGCATTTAAACTGCAATTTGGACCTTCAACCCATTGGTAGCCATTGAAGTCCACTATATGGAGAAAAATCCTGAAATGTCTTCCTCAAAAACCTTAATTTCTTTTCGACTGAAGAAAGAAAGACATAAACATCTTGGATGACATTGGGGTGAGTAAATTATCAGGAAATTTGAATTCTGAAATTAACTAATCCTTTAATGTCTTTACACAGACTGTTTAATGCTGCTCAGAGGTGGCATAAATGCATTTACACAGCAATTGCAACTCTATACTTTGATATCAGGAGATGGGGTGGGTCAGAGCATGCATAATTTAGACTGTGTTTTATGTGGCATTGCATCTTTACACTGAATTTTGAGCAAAAACAGAGCAGCCTTAACTTGTCTATTGCCAAATTTACACTGCAAAGTTGGCACAGAAGCACTTCTAAAGTGGCATTTAAGTGTCTTTACACAGATTGTTTAATGCTGGAGGTGACATAGATGCATTTACAAAAAAATTACAACTGTATACTTTGATTCTAGGGGCTGAGGTGGTCCAGAGGATGCATAATTTGGTCAGGCTTTTATGCACCATTATATCTTTACATACAGTAGAATTTTGAGCAGGCACAGAGCAGTCTCAACTCAGCTGTGTAAAGAGGCCTTGTGTAAAGATGCCTCAAGTCCACTAAAAATGTAAAAATCAAAACAGCATTATGATTAGAAATGTCCAAAAATCATTTAAACAGCAATTTCTAAATTACTGTGCTAGGTTTTCAAAATCTTTCACATAGAAAACAACGTAAAATATTTTGAAAACCTAGCACAGTGATTTGAAAAAGAAATTCAAGTGCTCAAAGGAACTTCAAACATATTTATCTGTCTATCCTGGGATTTTGTAAGCCAATGGATTAATGCAAGGATCATCAATTGATTGTGAAGCTTGACACTTTTTGGCAATGTTGTTGCTTTCAGTACAAAGGGTTCTGGGTTCTAATGTGTGAAAATATATCTTTTTATTTTAATGAACCAAAATTGCAGCTCTACATCGGATGTTGCAAATTAGGAGCGAGGACCCCTCTATTTGCATTTATTTGGTGAATTCAGAAGAACAGACAGTGAGCCATGGGAAAACTGAATAGAGCATGTGTCTGAGCATGTGAGAGCTGAATTTGACATTGTTGTTTTCCACTGTGAATGCAGTGACTCTCAGCAAAACATTCAAAAATTTCTATTTCAGCACCACTAACACAAAAACAAAAGGACAAGCTCAAGCAGTTTCAAAAAGTGGCATGGACAAAGAGAATGAACTCTTGCTGACTTGCCAAATTGGGGCTTTTTGAACAGTATGGGAAAATGTGAATAATGTGAGGTACTCAGAAATACCAACTGGAAAACCTAGACTGAATTTAGAGTAACCAAACAGACAGTGTTAGACAGTAAATTTCCTGTGCTGTATCAAGGCAAACCTATTTATTCCTTTCCTAATCACCTGACACCTATCAACCAATCATTTTATGATAGCACTGTCAGCTCATGCCACAATATGCCAGGAAATGCCAGTAATGGAGGGGAAAAATAGCATGACTATCAAATTAAATTATATATCTCATGGAGTGCATAGACAATGCACAAAAGGCAACAATTCAGATATTTTTCTTGTATCCTTATATTTCCATTTTAGTCATTATTTCCACATTTCCTTATTTCTGCAAAACACTAAATGAGATTTTACATAACATCTGAGATTCTGCTTTTTTGCCATACAAGAAAAGTAGAGAATATTTCTACTGCCAGACACAAAAGGACAAAAAGTGACATAAAAGTGTCATGCTAAGTGAAGTGGTTGACATGAGCTACACTATCATTCAAAAGTTTTGGGTCATTAAGATTTTATTTTATAAGAAATTAATACTTTTATTCAACATTTATAATGATACAAAATATTTATTACAAATAAAGGCTGGTCTTTTGAACTTTTTATCATAGAATCCTGAAAATAAATATCACGATTTCCACAAAAATATTATGCAGCACAACTGTTTTCGACAATGAAAATAAGAAAAAATGTTTCTTGAGCACCAAATCAGAATGATTTCTGAAGGATCATGTGACACTGAAGACCGGAGTAGTAGATTTTAAAATATATTCAAACAAAAAATTGAAAATTTGGTAACACTTTATTTTAATGTGTCCTTGTTACACATGTTACATGCATTTACTATAGTAATAACCATAAATTACACATAATTACATGCATCTAACCCTAAACAAACCCTATTTCTACCCTAAACCTAAAGTACATGTACTTAATTAATATTACTCAGTACTTATATGCATAATTACACAGTAATAGGGACACATTAAAATAAAGTGTAACCAAAAATTTATTTTAAATTGTAATAATACATGTATTCCACAATATTACTGTTTTTTACCATATTTTTGATCAAATAAATACAGCCTTGGTTAGCATAGGAGACTTCTTTCAAAAACATTAATAATAATAATAATAATAATAATTATTATTGTATAATAACACAATTGTAATAAGGAAACTTTATG
This sequence comes from Mylopharyngodon piceus, assembly GCA_039654765.1. NCBI lineage: Eukaryota > Metazoa > Chordata > Actinopteri > Cypriniformes > Xenocyprididae > Mylopharyngodon > Mylopharyngodon piceus. The sequence goes on from CM077439.1 coordinate 15,025,131, forward strand.
ACTCAAAACTACACATTTGTAATAAGGAACTGACCAAAATTTAAGTCATTATTTACTAATAATCCTTCCCCTTTAACTGCGGCTAAATAAAACCTGGCAAAAAATATCCAATAGCCATTTTCTTAATTGAAGACAAGCACAAATGGAGCTTTATCATGTCATTGCCTAATCTCTGTGTGGTCTTAGCTACATCTTTATGTTTTTACCATATTGTCATTGGCAAAAATTAGTCTGAACTCTCATAAATACAATAAATATATCAGCCTGAAAGCAGTAAATAAGTACAAGTACAACTACCTTTCAAAACAGACCATGTGTGTGTGTGAGCACTTGCCATTTCTAGTGTTTAGTAATATCTTTTCTAGCCATTCAGTTACACTCTTTTGTGTTTTAGTAGATTTGGAATTTTCTCCAGGGCAAGCAACCGTGTTTTACAATTCCCCGTAGGACTGAAAGGTGAATGGATTTTTCAAAACAAGGAATACAATTGAGAAGATGAGATTTGTTTATGAGTATGTCAGTGTAGGAAACAGAAAGAGAGAAATAGATTATGGTATAAAAACCCCCGGATGCAGCCTAAACAAATATGGTGGACCGATCATACAGCAAGACTACAGTACATATAATGTGAAAATATTATGGCAGGTGCTGTACAGGCATTTAATCCTGAGTCAACGTTTGTGATTAATGACAGTACAGTAAGTACAGGTTTTGCCCCCTCATTTAGAGCACGTGTAGCAGACTCTCCCTCAGGGCTCGACCATCTCTCACAGCAGCAGTGTGAAATTAATACTGAAGTGTTCGACTGCAGTTTTGATTTAGTTCACACTCTTTCCCATTACAGAGTAGTGATGCTTCAACTGCAAAAAGAGCTACAGTAAATCAAACTCAGCGAGAGCAATCCCATGGTCAAGCAGCAGCAGAATACATTTTTTTAGTCCTCTTTTAGGGGGTCGATTATCACGGGGCCTGCCTGCTACGCCACTGCCCCAAACCTTTGAACAGTAGTGTAACTTTCTAGCTACAAGCGACAGTTCAATGAATGTCTTTGAATTTCAATTTATTTGAATTTTCCAAATGTTAAATGCTGATCTTCATCTGTTTGCAACCTCAGTGTAAATTAAATTCATATTCAGAAATTGAATGAGAATGTAAAAGGCATCCTCAACCCAATTCTGAATGGCATAACCCTGGAATGAACCATCACACCTGTTAGTAAATACAAAGTCAGTCCCAAACACTATGTAAACCTAAAGAAAAAAAAAACAAAAAAAAAAACAGAGGAATACCAAGATTTCAGCCACTAGGCTTTAGAACTGATACTTTAGGATAGATTACAATTTACGATAAAAGCTGAAGAAAAACAACAGACCCTTTCCAACAAGCAGCAATGCCGTAAATGGACTTCAATCATAATTACCAGCTGCCCTCCCATCAAAAGTCACGCTCCGCTCTCTGCCGCCCATCCACTAGTACATTTATGAGCCTGTGAGGCCTCTGTGATAGCTGCAGAATCTTTTAAAAGTTGAAGTCATTGAAGTCAGATGGAATAAAACCTTTACTGTGACCCAATCAATGTGAGAGACAGGCAGTAATAGAAGCTGAAGAAAGGCTGACTTCACACCACCTGTGAACAACACCATCTCCATAGCACTTGTCAGTAGGGACACTGGAGACATACGCATATTAGCATGCCATCACAGTACACATACTTCTAATTGGGCTAATTGGAGCTCATATAAAAGAGGGACTGTTCAGGAAAAAAGTGGGACAGACTCTTGGTTAAATTTGATAAATTAAAGTGCATTTCACACCATATTACAGAGCTGTGAATTAGTTTTTTTCCCCATCTCTCTCTAACATTCCACCTTGCTTTTTTTCTCACTTCCCATATGGCAATCTTTAAAAGTCTGTATTGCCTTTCACTGAAGTCAATTTTGTTTCAAGTGAGGCCCTGTTTCTTATCACACAATTCTCCACTGCCAATGATATTGAGCGGATCCTGTATTTCTGTGTGTGAGTGTGTGCACGCAC
>CM077439.1:16364664-16632164 GCA_039654765.1 Mylopharyngodon piceus
AAACACAGTAGAGTTTAATTCCATGCATTTATGGTGAAATTACTACATTTTTTTATGTCAATCTATGTTTATTTTTATGCGAACAATGCGCTGTCACTTTAATTCAGTGCGTGCATTACAGCAAAAAATAGACTCGTAAACGATCGCTGCACTGCTGCAGACACAACGCTCCTGGAATGCATTGCCGGTGTTGTGCCGAATTTCAACCCCCTGCCAGATTATTACTCCCCAGTATTGGTAGGTTTAGGAGTAGGTGTGGGGGAGGGGTTAGGATTAGGGGTGGGGTTAAGATTAGGCAATCAGGTAGCGACTTCAACGAGGGGGGTAATAATTTGGCAGGGGGTTGAAATTCACCACAACACCGGACCGCATCCGTGTGCAGTGTGAACGTTAATGGTGCATTTATGTCATGTCGAAAATATCGTATTTACGAACTGAACGCACATGAACGCCACCACAGTCGTAAATACGAGTGGGAAGCTCGGGATTTTCTTTAAACCCCGATCTTTACGAATTGGGGGCGTTCCAGTAGCCAGGTTTCCATTATGGATTTACGCAAAAATTTTGCAATATTTTCTAAATGTCGATTAAAAAAACTATTTAGGCTATAATTAATTCAAAATATATCAAAATAATATGATATCATATATATCGGCCATCAGCCATCCTGCTTTCTATGATATTGGCATCGGCCATCAAAAAATCAGTATTGGTTGACCACTAAAATGATAGCTTTGTGAAACTTGTGTTGTTATCCACTAAGAATTGTCTTCTCTTCTGTATGTTTTAATTCTCAATCACATTTGAGTTCATTCAAATCTCATAATGATATATTACAGTAGGTTTGACGTCAGTGACCACTGACCAGTGACATTGACGTGTCTTGTTTAGGTATGCAAACACATAGGCCTAATATTTGAGAGCTATGATGGAGGTGAAGATGTTCAGTGAGTAACAGTTAGGGATGTGTGATATTAGAAAAAAATTAAAATGAGATGTGTTTTTGTTTTTTGTTTTCCATTTGTCGATAATGTCAGCTTGCACATCGTTACAACTACAATTATGTTATTATTGTAGATTCATATCTCACACCCTTAATAACATTACAGTTTTGGCCTGTTTCTCTCATATAATGCCAAACAGACATCAGTAACATCTCTTTTTCTGAAGAATGAAAATATGGGTTTGGAGCAACGTCTAGGTGAGAAATTAATGAAAGGCTTTTAATAGTTTTAGTGAACTATCCCTTTAAAGTGTGATTTAGAATTTAGAATATGATTTGCCTTGGATCTTGTTGTGTACACATGCCAGAACAGTAAGATTGATAAATTTCAATGGAATAAAACTGGTTCCTGCTGTAAGCAGTGGCATTCACGTGATTTCTCTCATTCAGGTAAAAACAAGTCTTGGCTCATTCGCAAGGAACCTTATCCCAAAGATGGCAGTGCATGCAGGGAAATAGCTACTTTCCGGAACTTTGTTTGAAACTCGGCCAAGTGTTTTTTTCTGTTTCAGATGGGTTGCCCTCAGATAAAGAGAGAGCAGTGCTGTCTGCACATAGCAGTAACCTCATGCCATTATGGAGCGAGAATGAATTGTATAAGTGGCGTAAATGTGATATATTATGTTGTGTGTTGCAGTTGCTGGGAGCTGCATTCCTGGGTATTGGACTTTGGGCCTGGGCAGAAAAGGCAAGTTGGAAACACAAATACAGATTACCACAAAGATTGGTGACATGCCTCAAATTCCTAATATTATTATCCATGTGGTTGCCAGAGCAACATAATCATAGACATAAACAGAAGACAACAGCACACTTTAAAAGTACAAACTACCTACAAATACCCTGTTGTCTCATTCGGTCTGCCCGCTAAAGCATCAGAATTAATGTTTAACATCTTTTCCTGTTGGAATTCATGTTTTATTTTATGAAATGTTCTTTTTTGCCAAATGTAAAGTTTTCTATGAATCCCCCATGTTGGTTTTTCCTCTTTTTGATGTCTGAAGCCTTCATTAACCATGACATTTGAGAGCATATGGGTGGCATCTTTTATTTATTTCCAAGGCAGTTTAATGTCTTCGTTATATTTTTTGTTGCAGGCCTTAAACCGTGCTGCATAGCTCAATAAGGCTTTGTATTTATTGTGACTATTCTCTCTCTGATTTGTCGTCCCTCTCGGAAAAGGTCACCCTTGCTGTTATGTATTCATGCATGAAAGGTGAATGTAATTTCTTCACACTAATTTGAGGCGACTAAATGAATCTAGAAGTCAATTGGCTGATTAATAACCTGGAAATTGCTCCATTTCAGTCGTTGATTGTTCTGCTAAAAGACACGTGTAGGCCATATGGCACTTTGTACTAATGTCAGCCAATTAAGGAACATCTTGGTAACACCGTGTAAATAATTAATAAAGCATTCATTTTTAATTTGCTAAATGTTAATTACAGAAATAAAGCATTAAGAATCAGACTGAGGGTGTTAAATTTGATTGGTGGAAATTCCGTTATTTTAAATAAGTGTTCAAACGAATTTCATAGCTGCCTTTTTTCCGCCATCATGACAAACCAGGCGAGAACACACAAAAAAAGAACCTTCTTTATATTCACTGTCAGCATGGTCAAAAACCTGCTGTTGGTTCTGGGATTGAACCGAGATTCCACCCTGATGTGGAAATCCAAATGTGGAAGGCATGAATCACCGCGGAGGGTTGCGGTGGCCTGGCAGGTGGTGGAGGATTTTAAGGTCAGGATGTGAACTTACAACAACTCTGTCTGATGTGTCTGGCCCACAGGGAGTGCTGTCAAACATTTCCTCTATCACAGATCTGGGCGGCTTCGACCCTGTTTGGCTGTTCATCGTAGTAGGAGGGGTGATGTTCATCCTCGGATTTGCCGGATGCATCGGTGCGCTCCGGGAAAACACATTTCTACTCAAATTTGTGAGTTCCACCCTTTTATTCAGCCTACGAGCCCTGCCTTCCATATTTCTGCAACCTGTTTCCCCTCTGATTTCAAGGTTTATTTGTTTCCAGATATGGACGTTTAAATGAAATGAATTGGCCATAACACAAGAATACACCCAGAAGTAATTGAAATGCCTCCTGGAGGAAAATGATGATAATTTTTTTAAAATTTACTTTAAAAAGTAAATTTTTAAAAAAAAACTTTAAAAAAAAAAAAAAAATCACTGAAAAGAATTTACTGAGATTTTTAGGATGATGAAGTTCTGACTCCACTATCTGTGTGTTTTCTCTTCTAGTTTTCAGTGTTTTTGGGCCTTATCTTTTTCCTGGAGCTCACAGCTGGCATTTTAGCCTTCGTGTTTAAAGACTGGATCAAAGACCAGCTGAACTTCTTCATCAACAACAATGTTAAAGCATATCGGGATGACATTGACCTCCAAAACCTCATTGACTTTGCTCAAGAATATGTGAGTCAGCACTTCTCTTTCCCTCTCATTTTCTGCTGCGCTGTGTATATATTTTGAATGAGACAGATATGTAAGTGTGCACTTGAAAATTTGAGACACCCGCTGAGTCATCTTGCATTCTTTATATGAAGAGTTTAACTGTAAGTTACAGCTGTGTGATGATAATGGTGATGTTATGTATCACATCAGTGGTCGTGTTGTGGTGCTCATGGACCGAATGACTGGAACCTGAACATCTATTTCAACTGTACCGACTTTAACCCCAGCCGGGAAAGGTGTGGTGTTCCCTTCTCCTGTTGCGTCAAAGACCCTGCTGTGAGTGCCAGAACTGATCGTTTCATCTGTTTACCACTTGCTCTTCCCTGCTCCTGTTTCAGCAAGTTAACTGTGTTATTACAATCTTAAACGTTTTCTTCTGTACTGCACGCGCACACACACACACACACACACACACACACACACACACACACACACACACACACACACACACTAATTCTATTTTTTTCCAAAACATTTTTTTTCTATCCAAAGTACTATGTTCAGTCCTCATAATATTATATTTTATACTAATGATTACATCGCATTTTGTTATATTTTTAAACATTATATTCTGTCCATAATGTTCTATTCCTTTGGTTCTCAAACCTGTCCTGTCCTGGTGTCTCCCTATATCGGACACACCCATTTCAGGTCTTGCAGTCTCTACTAATGAGCTCATGAGTTGAATCAGGTGTGATGAGGGAGACATACAAAATGTGCAGGGCTGGTGGTTTGAGAACCACTGTTCTATTCTATTTTTAAAATTCTGTTTTATTCTAAAAATGTTGTTCTGTCCTGAAGATTCTATTTTTCTGTCCTATTCTATTTAAATATTCTGTTATACAAACATTATATTCTGTTAAGTGCAAAAGATTATTTTAGTCCATCCTAATTCAATCCTATCCAATCTTTTCATGTTATCGTAAACATTATATTTTATCTGTATTCTGTACTTCAGATTGTGTTTTATTCTCTTATGAATTCTTTGCGATTCTATGGAAATGTTTTGAAATAAATTGAGCATGTTTTCTTGGTCTCTCTCCAGGAAGATGTCCTGAATACACAGTGTGGCTATGATGTGCGGCTTCAAGGGGTGAGTGTGTTATTACTAGTTTGAAATGTTACAATTGTGTACATCTATAATATATTCTTGGTAACACTTTACAATAAGATTTGATTTGTTAACATTAGTTAACTACAGTAGTTAACATGAACTAACAATAAATAATATCTCTACGGCATTTATTCGTTTTGATGTTAATTTCAACATTTAATAATACATTTTTAATATTAAAAATTGTATTCGTTAACACTAGTAAATTCACTGACAGAGATTTTTAAATGTTGTAAAAAATATATGTTAGTTAATGTGGCAACACTTTACAATAAGGTCTTATTTGTTAACATTAGCAGTGCTTGAAATGGGCCGGAACTGAGCATCAGGAGTACCGGCACTTTTATTTTTCCACTTCAAGCACTGAACATTAGTTAATGTATTAACTGACATGAACTAACAATGAGCAATACATTTGTTACAGTATTTATTTATCTTTGTTAATGTTAGTTAATAAAAATACTGTCGTTCATTGTTTGTTAGTTCACAGTGCATTAACTAATGTTAACAAATACAACTTTTGATTTTAATAATGTATTAGTAAAAGTTAACATTAACTAGATTAATAAATGCTGTAGAAGTATTGTTCATTCTTAATTCAAATAACTAAAGTAGTTAAAGGATTAGTTCACTTCAGAATTAAAATTTCCTGATAATTTACTCACCCCCATGTCATCCAAGATGTTCTTGTCTTTCTTTCTTCAGTCGAAAAGATATTAAGGTTTTTGAGGAAAACATTCCAGGATTTTTCTCCATATAGTGGACTTCACTGGGGTTCAACGGGTTGAAGGTCCAAATTGCAGTTTCAATGCAGCTTCAAAGGGCTCTACACAATCCCAGATGAGGAATAAGGGTCTTATGCAGTGAAACAATTGGTATTTTTCTAAAAAAAAAATAAAAATTTATATACTTTAACCACAAATGCTCATCTTGCTCTAGCTCTGCGATGCGCCACGCATTATGTAATCATGTTGGAAAGGTCACGTGTGACGTAGGCAGAAGTACCGCCGTCTCCATCTCATTTTCTCCTCCAACTTCAAAATTGTCCGACATCATTGTGTTTACCTTTTTTTTGTAAAGGGCGTTTGACTTGGTCTTTGCACATTCGCTTTGTAGACACTGGACCGTCACTTCCGTCTACGTCACGTGTGACCTTTACAGTGTGATTAAGTAAAGCGTGGCGCATCGCAGAGCAGTGCAAGACGAGCATTTGTGGTTGAAAGGTATATACATTTTTATTTTTTTTTTAGAAAATGACCAATCGTTTCGCTTGATAAGACCCTTATTCCTCGTCTGGGATCGTGTAGAGCCCTTTGAAGCTGCACTGAAACTGTAATTTGGACCTTCAACCTGTTGAAGTCCACTATAAGGAGAATAATCCTGGAATGTTTTCCTCAAAAACCTTAATTTCTTTTCGACTGAAGAAAGAAAGACATAAACATCTTGGATGACATGCAGGTGAGTAAATTATCAGGAAATTTTAATTCTAAAGTGAACTAATCCTTTACAATTAGGTCTCATTTGTTAACATTAAAGTGATACCATATTCTTAATGATGAGAAAACATTATGTAACGTAGTGTATAAATCGTGTAGTGTCAGACCACCCTCTGAAAAGAGTACTGAAGGGTTAAGCGCATGAGAGATTCTGAGAGCATTTGAGTTCCTCTTGTTCTCCCTAATAACAGTTTAAGCCTTTAAAAGTGATAATTAGCTTCTAGTTTTAGCCACGGGAAATTGTGGAGCTCTGTAATTGGGAAGTCAGCGGCTTATGCCAGCCTGGGTGGAGTGACACTGCACCCACGGTTCACCACCGTTTCTCGTCTCCATGGATACTCTTTCTCTCACAATCCACCTTTTAATAGATTTTATTTGCTTTTATAACAACCTGTAAGTATTGGAAAGACATAAACCAATGTCTGCTCAAAGAATCATACTTTTAAATATTCTTTGTTCAACTCCTGGAGGAAGGCCTTGGAAAGAAAAAGAAAAAGAGAAGAAGTTTACAAAGATCTTCAAGCAGTTAACTGTCGTACAGTCATTTTCCTCTCCTTTCATTGGCTTTCTCTGAATCCCGCCGACTTCCTACTGGTTTGGTGTTACGTTTCTAAAGTCTTTTGTGTCTTCTTCCCTGGGGGGACAAAAGATTCTATGGAGAATGTGTTTGTATGGTTCACAAAAGCTGGATTGTGTGGCTTTCTCTTTCTTCACCTTCAAATGTCACTGACAGCCCCAAATTACACCTTTTCATCTCCCTTCCTTCCCAGAATCTGACAGACAGTAGTTAAGACATTCCTGTATGTCAGTGTAATACAAACTGAATCTTCCCTGTGTCAGGTTATATGTGGTGAGCTGTGTGACATTTTGTCTACTAAGCGTGGGAGTGAGTTCCTCCAGTTTACCAGAGAGGATATTTGTTCTCAAATAGATTAACGCGCAGGTCCGCCCAGGTGAAGGCCTGGTTGTTTATCTTGGACTTGTATAAAGATTAAAGGTTAACTCAGAGGAGCGAACACCAATATGACGCACAGTGGACTTAAATGAAGATTTAGTTTCTTATTTAGATCTGACATTTTCCATTTAAGTGATGTGCTGTTTTGAATAATATTTTTTAATAGGAGTTGGATCAGCAGAAGTACATTTACACCAAGGGCTGCGTGGGGCAGTTTGAAAAGTGGCTACAGGACAATCTGATCATTGTTGCTGGGATTTTTGTGGGGATTGCATTATTACAGGTAAGGATAATGAGAATGGAAATGCTTCAAAGCATGCAAATATCCTTTAAAGATGTAATAACTGAACAGATTTGCTTGAATGAGGCCTGAGTGGTAAAATGGTCACACAAGAATGAATATCATGCTGCCACCTTGTGGTTAAACCTTAAAATACAGCTTTAAATCTAGTTCCAACATTAATGGATAGTAAAGTGAATCTTAAAATGTCCGCATCATACTTCACCCCAAAATTAAAAAGAAATTTTTTTATTTTTGCATTGTGGTATTTTCAGATACTACAATGTACACTACAGTTTAAAAGTTTGGGGTCGGTTAGATTTTTTAAAAAATCTTTTAGAAAGAAGTCTCTTCTGCTCACCAAGGCTGCATTTATTTGATCAAAAATACAGTAAAAACAGTAATACTGTGAAATATTATTAAAATTTAAAATAGCTGTTTTCTGTGTGAATAATTTATTCCTATGATGCAAAGCTAAATTTTCAGCATCATTACTCCAGTCTTCAGTGTCACATGATCCTTCAGAAATCATTCTAATATGATGATTTGCTGAACAGAAGAAACATTTCTTATTATTATCAATGTTGAAAACAGTTGTGCTGCTTCATATTTTTGTGGAAACCATGATACATTTTTGCAGGATTCTTTGAAAAGAAAGTCCAAAAGAACAGCATTTATTTTAAATATAAATATTTTGTAACATTATAAATGTCTTTGTCATTTTTGGTCAATTTTAAGTGTGTTTGATAATGAATAGATGTATGAATTTCTTTAAAGAAATATTACTGAACCCAAACTTTTGAACAGTATAGTGTATACTTAAAAAATGTACAATAAAAATAAAATATTATTTCATAAAGTGAAGGATATTGCAAAGGCTTATATTTAAAGGAAGAAATGGTTGTTAATTTACTCACCCTCAGGCCTTTCAAGATGTAGGTGATTTTTTTTTTTTTTTTTTTTTTTTTTTTTTTAAGAAGATTTTTAGCTGAAACTGTGGTCCTCAATGATTCATATAATGCAAATCAATGGCTACCGTCACTGTGAGGGTCAGAAAAACATATACAGGCAAAATAAAATTAATACCCGTGGCTCCTAGTGATACATTGAGGCCTTGTGAAGTGAAACGATCGATCTGCATCATTATGTGACAGGAAGCTTGCCCTCCAGACTGCCGTGAATGCGCTCAGGACCGTTTGCCAAGGCTGTGGATTACAGATAATAATCTTGTAAATAATGTTCAGTTTCTTGCACAGACTGATCATTTTGCTTTATAAGAACTCATGTATCGTCAGTAGCCACGGGTATTAATTTTGTTTTGCCTGTATATGTTGTTTTTTTGGGTTTTTTTTTTTTTTTTACTCTCAAAGTGACAATAGCCATTGACTTGCATTATATAAATCATCAAGGACCACTGTTTCAGCTAAAAATCTTCTTTACTGTTCTACTGAAGAAAAAGTCACCTATATCTTGGATGGCCTGAGGGTGAGTAAATTAACAGCAAATTTTCATTTTGGGGTGAACTATCCCTTTAAGGAAGGGCGTGAAAAAAATGTGCTTGAAGGATTAGTCCACTTTCAAATAAAAATTTCCTGATAATTTTCTCACCCCCATGTCATCCAAGATGTCCATGTCCTTCTTTCTTCAGTCGAAAAGAAATTAAGGTTTTTGATGAAAACTTTCCAGGATTATTTTCCTTATAGTGGACTTTAATTGACCCCAAACGGTTGCAGGTCAAAATTACAGTTTCAGTGCAGCTTCAAAGGGCTTTAAACAATACCTGACGAGGAATAAGGGTCTTATCTAGCAAAACGATTGGTCATTTTCTAAAAAAAAAAAAAAAAAAAAATTATATACGTTTTAACTATAGATGCTTTAACTATAGCTCTCTTCTTCTCTATTAGAATTCCGGCAGTGTAGACGCTGCTAAGTGTATTACTGCCTTCCACAGGTCAAAGTTTGAACTAAATTATCATTTACAATATGCTAGTGCAAGTATATAACAGTTAGTTCAAACTTTGACCTGTGGAGGGCAGTAATACACTTGGCAGCGTCTACACTACCGGAGTTCTAATAGAGAAGAAGAAGGAGAGAGCTAGTTCAAGAGGAGCGTCTATGGTTAAAACGTATATATTTTTTTTAGAAAATGACCGATCATTTCACTAGATAAGACCCTTATTCCTCATCTGGTATCGTTTAAAGCCCTTTGAAGCTGCACTGAAACTGTAATTTTGACCTTCAACCGTTTGGGGCCAATTGAAGTCCACTATAAGAAGAAGAATCTTGGAATGTTTTCATCAAAAACCTTAATTTCTTTTCGACTGAAGAAAGAAGGACATGGACATCTTGGATGACATGGGGGTGAGTAAATTATCAGGAAATTTTTATTTGAAAGTGGACTGATCCTTTAATTGTCATGAAAAAATCCTAAATAGTCCTAAAAAAATTATCCTAAAATCAGGCTACGTTGTCTTTATGCAAAATAGGTTTTATTTTTATTTTAAATATGATCCCGATATTTCTTGACTGTTTCTGTGTCATACAGCTGTAGATTAGTAGTGATGTTTCAGCTGTTCAGGTAGTTAAAAATGAAAATGAGAGCACTTTGAATGTGTATAGTAATTTTTCTTAAGCTGTTATTTCCTTTTCTCCTCTATGATGTCTTCTTTTTAAATATGTTTCAGATTTTTGGGATATGTCTGGCTCAGAACCTGGTGAGTGACATCAGAGCGGTCAAAGCCAACTGGTGACCCTTTGCAGAGGGCGACAGCTGACAGTGACCTTCATGGCAGAGAGCTAATTACAAATCAGCACTGTTTACATGCCATTGAGCTGGGAAATTCTGCCCTTTTAACCTTACGGATATTGTATGTTGGCTGACTTTACAAAATAGACTTTCCATCTATGTATTTTTTTCTTTTTTTGTGGTTCCTTATCTGAAAACAAGCTCTTATGGAGGCTATCCAGATGGAGCTTAACGTGAGATGTCACACCGAGATCAAGCTATCTGCGATCTCCCAGCTGTCTCTTGATCGAACACTATTTTCGTTTGCCCTTATTAAAATGATAACCAGACTCTCCTTCGCATTGGTGAATAATGTCAAGCGGAGGGTGTTTTCATTAACCTGTGGATGACTTGCTTTGGAGAAACACACAAATCAACCACTAAGACTTTAAACAGAGGAGCCATGAACTAAAAAAAAGCCTTACAGCAGTACATTTCTCTATACACTTGTGTGGATTCAGCTTTTTACACGACATTCTGTCTGTCAGTCATTCGAGCCGGTGGACAGTTGGACTCTTACCTCTAATTGGCTCTCTGTTGCACAGAGTAGCCAATCAGAACAATGTACTTGATAATTACACGTATGCATTTATTTTTGTGAGTTCTACCACTACTGTTGGGGAGGTCTGTTATTTGTCTATATTTTATTCTCATTTTCTCTTGGTTTTTTTGGTTGTCTCTGTGGCAAAAGGGTATGAATTGACTTTCCCAGACTAGCTTATGAATCTTTTTGTTTTTGCTTCTCTGCTAGATAGTGATATGCTATAGTGACACTAATAATGTATTATTATAAATATGCTGCTGCTTTAACTCATAAAAGATATACATCGCTATACTAACCAACTGAACTTTTTATAGAAATCATGAGGTATACATTCCCTCTGGGAAACTTCAGATCACGCAGAGTGCTTTGAGAAACGAGTCGGACATGAGTGCACATGAAGTGGACAGATTGAATTAGCCGTGCGTATGATCACATGCCTTATTGAGCCCTATAGAGATGGTAGCAGAAGCCTCCGGCAGTTACGCAGCACATGGACCTTTAGGATGGCTTTATTTACTATTCAGTCTCCATTGCTTTGCCCTGCACGACACATTTAATCATCTATAAAAAAAAAAAATGCATGGCAGTGCAGACCTCTTTAAACACATGCGCACGTGTGTGTGGATGTGTGTCCATCCCATTATGACTACAATACCAGTGCGTTTCCACATAGCTGTGTTCAGAAGGTGTCTGCATTGACTCATGACCTTAAAGCTAATAATGTGCAAAGTAAGATAAATGACGTACTGTGTATGTAGAACGCGCCCGGATGGTTTTAGCAATGTCGGCAGACTGAACTGAATCATCTGTTTCAAGGGTCTATATAACCTGTGTTGTCAGAGCGAATAGTAAAATGTGAGATTTCTCTTCTGTGGTCTTTTTGGGAGATTCGGGAGGGGTTTGATGACTCCTGCTTGTGTATATTAGAGGCAATTTTTATGCAGATACAAGACAGATTATATGCTAAATGATGTTTAGCCCACTTTTTGAGGACCCAAATGGATGACTCCCATGAAAACCTATTAAGAACATGTCTAGGTTGCATTTCTGTATCCTACATAAAGGAAAAAGTGGAGTTTGCTGAAGAAAATGAAGCACATTTACACCCCCCCCCCCCATTTTCATTACCATGATGACAAAAAAAATCACTATATATAAAAAGGTAAATTATTTAAATTATAGCGTATTTAAACATATAATGATCTTTTTTGTTGTACTGCCTTTGGTGATTTTAATTTAAAAAATAATTGTATTTATGTAATACATAAAAAATAATGTATGACAAGAAGCTAATGTAATCTAATTATCAATTAAAATAATCTCAAATAAAACTCCAGAGGCTATATGGTAATGAGAATCTAAGAGGAAATGAAAACAAAAATCTTAATGATCCTAAAAAAAAAAGCTACATTTTCTTTATGCAAAATAACACTTTTTTTTTTAAAATATGTATATTCTAGGGTGAAATGCAACCTGGACATGTATTTTGATCGACACAAATATAGTGTTTATTATCCCTTTCCCTCTCATTTTCGTTATCATGCAATGGGCTTTTTTCTTTTGATATTTGACTTTTTTTTTTTTTTTTCTAAACAAAGAACTCTAACATTCCCTTTTGAGGGAGCCTCTTGCATATCATGAATGTAAAAATCATCTCTTACTAATGTTATGTCATATATAACTTACCCTTCAAAGTGCAATGCACAAACATATGTGAATAATCTTTACAAAATAAATTAATGTTTGTCTGACTGTAGGCACACAACTGAAAAACATCGCAAATCTGTGTTTGTGTAGTGAATTAGACATTCCTTGTGCATGCATTGGCTTAATTTTTTTATGAAGTGCATTATGCATTTCTGCAGTTTTTCTGTGCTGGTTCATCAGAAACAGTTTTGATGATTGGTATTTAAACCATTGAGCCTTTTTGCTGGCCTTTCTCTGTACCAGCTGTGGTAGTTTGTACATTACAGTCATTTGAAATGTTTGCAAATCTTTAAGCACAGTTTTATCAGAGCAGCTGGAGTTTCTAGAACAGTTGTACAGAACAGTTCTGCGTGGATTGTGAATGCATATCAATATAGTTTTTGAACGATTTAAAGATGTCTTGATCTTTTCCCGACTTAATGCTTGACATCACACTTGTCACTTTTAATGCGCTTTGAAATATCAATTGCGAAGGCCTTTAATATATTTTTTATTTTTATTTTGTTTTGTTTACATTCCCATACACGTCTTCACAGAAATGTTTGGATTCTACCTCATCATGGAGAAATGACTTCAATCGTAGTTATTTAGGGAGTCATAACTCTAATGCAGCCGTTGTGAACATTTTTAGAAGAGTTGCAAAAAAACCAACTTTAAGTATCTTCAACACCAATAAGGGTTGCAGGTTGTCCTTCACAGTCTCAGCTTTTATTTAGATGCTTTTAGGCAAACTTTTCTTGACAAGTCATGGAATGCAAAAAATACTAATGTTGATTTCATATTTGAATGGGTTGTTGTTGTTTAAACTTATCCAGAGTCATTATGAGCAGCACTATTTCAGTTCTCTGGTTCAGGCAAACAATTGGTTCTCAGCTGTAATCAGATCAAATTGAAGACTTTAACTAGTTTATTGACTTAGTGTTCATTATCAGATATCATATTAAAATAACTCAAAATACCCTCTTAAACTGGATAATAAGTATTGCACTTGCAGACCTAAAGCATTTCCTATGCTCTCCATTATGAGTCGATGATTATACTAACCGAAAATAACACTCATACTTAATGTGGATTTTCACTCTGTTAAAAAAGAAAACTATAGAAAATTATGATCATATTTGGAAACATCCACTGTGTTGCAGTAGTTTTGTTTTATTTGATGTTTTTTGTAATTCTTGTCTAAAGGTCCATGTATTGGGGGCATCCAAAAATGGACTTTTCTTGTGGGAGATGGTCTGTTACACTGTATACTATGATACAAGATATGCTTTTTCTTTTTCATAATAAAATGGATTTATGACATTCTGAACTCAGTTTCTTTCATTTGCAAGTTCTGTCAAACATTTGACTGGAAATAGGTGTTCAGTGATACTTCACACTATTTACATTGTACTTTTTTATTTCCAAAATGAATCTCATCAGTCATGCATTAGACCTAAAAATGCATTATTATTTCATATCTTTTTACCAATTTACCATTGGTATACATGTTCATTTTACAGTGATGTTACACCTCATTAAAATTAGAACCACTCTCAAATATTGTAAATATTTAATACATTATACATAAAGATAAATTACAAATTATATGTGATTTTAATGTTATAGCGTTTATTTCAGGGTTGTTTGGTTGGTTGGTTTTGTTGTTGTTTTCTCTTTTTTTCTTACTATATTCTACTTTTTCTAAACTGGACACTTTCACAGGTCGAATCGTTAAACAAGTCGAATCGATCGGTTCAGGTCTTTTGTATATGTTTTATTCAAGATTCCTTCAAATGAGCTACGTAAGATTAGCATAAAGGCTACCGATGTCCATCGCTTATGCAGATTTTTCTTCTCACTAACATTCGGTTATTACAGCATAAAACGCCAGCAATAAAAAATAACTAACTAGGTAAGCTTGTTACCTAGTTAAAATATGATAACAAATAACAGTTTGAAATATCGAGCAGCATAACAGACAGTTTCTGTACAGCTAACTGGAAGGGGGTGAGACCGGAAGCCTCGACACAATCAAGTTACAATGGCCGCGCCCGCTCTTACTGTAAAAAATAAGGTGAATATGAATTGTGCACATTGCACCTTAACTTCTGGCCATTTAAAAATAAGTGCTGAAAAATAAGTGCGGAAAGCAACTGCTGAAGGAAGATACACTAATGTCATTTTCACTTTGACCACTAGATGGTGACAAACCTTCACAGTTTGTAACCGCAGCAAGTCCTGTAAGTTTACATAAAAGCATTTTCTTGATTATCTCATCTTTTTTTGTTCAACAGTGTGTCATGCTGACACAAGTGAACCAGAAACACTGCTCGAATGCCATTTAACTGATGCTTTAATGTGTTTTATGTGCTCTTTGACATGATCTCTCTGCAGCATTAAATACGGTCTCCACCATCTGCTGGTGTTCATTAAGCATAATTGTGTGTGCTTTGTTTGTTTGTTTATTTGGTAATCCTTCTCAGTGGTTTTCTGTACAGAATGATTTAGTTGAGAAGCCTTCAGTAAGTACTTGCTTACCCTCTTTTGACGTGTTGTGAAGGTGCCGTCATGCTGTGCATGTCAATAAGCGGTACAGTGACATTATCAAGACCAACTTCTTAAAATGACGCCCCCCGCAGATAAACAGCCACAATTAGATTCAATACTTCTTCTCTAGCATGTTCCACCAATTGAAGTCAAATCAAATAATGATGAAATATTGAGCGCAAATGACTGGAGGGGATTATTTCTGTCAATGTGTATGTGTACCGACCAAGGCCCTGCATTTGATATTTTCCAGAGATTATGTTTCTGATAGGATCAGATTGGAGATGCATCACAGCATTGCCTGGAGGCAAGGAAATTCCTTGTAGGTTTTTTCTCTTAGAAAACTTCTGATCTGTTTTCCTCCTACTATGTGCCCTGTGCCCTTTCAACATATGGCTGATCCTTGACTGGATTACACAAAGTCTCAAAGCAGGAATGTGACATTTCGATAGGACTTTATGATGTCTTTGGCTCAATCTATTGCTGTGGTCTAACCTTAAAGAAAGACTAGTTTGATGATAGATTACCTTCTGAAACAGGCCCAGTGCCTCAGTTTCAGCATGCTGCACATTTTGACAGTGACTCGTTCTCAGTCGACTTTTATTCTGAAAGATAAACAATATTATCGATTGCTAGTTTCACTAGTTTCTGTATCATCAAAACAGGCTTTTACTCTTATGATGTGACTTGAGACAGCAAGCTATTGTTAGGCAGCATAGACTTTCAACACTGTAAACCCTAACAGGTTGAATTTACTCAAACTCCTTGAGCAAACTCATTACCTCAAATAAAATAATGGTGCTTCTCAAAACCCATGTCATTAATGTTTACCCAATGTGGTAATCTCAAAGAGAGAACTTACCATGCAAGTAAACTAGCAGCAAGTATACTCAGGTTTATCATAAAAGATTGCTTTTTATATTTTGCTTTATAATTTTATACTCTTCTATAAAGTCAAGGGGAAGAATTTTTTGATATTGCCCACAACCACAGTTTTGTGACAACTAGATATTATTAAATTATTAACATAATTTTTTATTTTATTTTATTTTCCAAATAAGTGACATTTCAAGCAATGTTTAATTAGAATTAGAGAATCAGAGATTTGGAATTAGAATTTCTAGTTTAATTAGACGTTTTCATTTATGACAACATTAGGGTTTACAGTGTGCAAAAAAACAGTCTTGGCATTGGGACCTTTTTGTCTTTTTATATAAATATCATAAAAACAAGACGACTTACTGGAGAAGCAACTTTGCAGGTTATATGAATACTTGTTTTCAGAAGACTAGACAAATTGCTTTTCCTGTTTTAATCATACTAGATTTAGTAGTGAGCTTAAAAGACAAATAATTTAAGATAAGATATATTCTAAAAACAAGTCTTATTTTTAATTTAATCATACATACATACATACATATATATATATATATATATATATATATACAGCCAGTGTTCAAAACTATCTCCTTACCTTAGCCCGATTCACAACGGTAAGCTTGTAATAATGTTTTATAATTCGGGTGGTACTGGTGGGTTTTCGCGGGAAATTCGAGCATGTCGTCGTTTGTCTTTGTGTCATTACGTCATGTCTGTTTACATAAAGAAGGAGTCCCAGCTAGTACGCTATATCGCATGTGAGGCGGATCGTTTATAGCATTTTCTCACAGCAGCTGCAATAATTAAACGTATCATTTGTATGGTGGATTGTATGGTATGACAAATTAACGTTAGAGGTTAGACTGCACATTGAAATCTACAGGTAACGCTAATACACACTAAATACACATAGTCACGCAATGCTGATGTTGTTAACATTAACCATTTGAGAACAAAGTATAACAATAATAATAATTTGCATGGTTTGACGTGATCCGAGCTAAGCGATTGTTAGATTTAATCTCAGTTGGTCGGAACAAAAGTGGCAGATTTGTTACTAGTTCAGATGACATTTTCTGGTGAAAATTCTTACTTTGGTCATACTTCAAGACTACAATCTGTGATTCCAAAGTACAGTATCCACACCTGTGTGGTGAATGACAGCAGACATTAGATTCATCCATGCTGAGGAGCCGTGCCGATGCACAACCCAGGTAAAGATGATAATTCCGCAATTGCAGGTTTCAAACAGAGATGGCGACAAAGAGGCAAAACTTACGAACTGCAGCTTTAAAGCCCCGGATACACTGCATGATTTTTGGCTGTCCCAGACGAAAGATTGCCATCGTGAAACAGTCGTGGCGATTTCTGTGATCGTGGCTCTTTATCGGTGGTCCTATGTTGTACAGTGAGAGAGGTTAAAAGACGGCTGTTTTCCCGGTCTTGCGACCAAAGATAGCCTACGTCAGTGTCAGAAATTTGCATGATCAATGCACAGTTTGTTTGCTGCTACGTCCTATGTCTACTGATCAGCCAATAAAAATGCAACATCAAATCAACGCGACATGGCGCTAAAACTTAAAACTGCTTACCTCAAGCTCTTTTCCCTTCTTCTTTCGCTGCTTCCTTTTTTTCAGCACACATAAAAACTACAACTGCCAAAGTGTGATTCAACATTGTCTTTTTGTTAACCACTAGCGCATGCTGATGACGTTTTATTCTTCAATAGAAACTTGCATCGTAGCCTACGAGTCAATAGGTGTAATCATCGTACAGTCTACATGCATGTCGTACAGTGTGATAAAGTAATGATCTTATAGGATTGCTAAAATCGTGCAGTGTATCCCGGGCTTTAGATACAAACAGAAAATAAAGGAAATATGTACACAAAATGTAAAAAAAAAAAAAAGAGAAAAAAAGGCTTCTTTAAGCAAAAATCAGTATTTAGTGTGACCTCCTGGACTTCTTCCAGTTTGTCAAAGAAGAAACTGAGAAACCTCTCATCAGATTTTGTAAGTTTTCTTGGCCTTCCAGTCCGTTTCCATTCCATTTAGGTTTAAAGGAACACTCCACTTTTTTTGAAAATAGGCTCATTTTCCAACTCC
The DNA here is from genome assembly GCA_039654765.1 of Mylopharyngodon piceus. Classification (NCBI taxonomy): domain Eukaryota; kingdom Metazoa; phylum Chordata; class Actinopteri; order Cypriniformes; family Xenocyprididae; genus Mylopharyngodon; species Mylopharyngodon piceus. Next base: position 16,382,531 of record CM077439.1, read on the forward strand.
CCTAGAGTTAAACAGTTGAGTTTTACCTTTTTCAAATCCATTCAGCCGATCTCCTGGTCTGGCGGAACCACTTTAAGCATAGCTTAGCATAGTTCATTGAATCTGATTAGACCGTTAGCATCTCGCTCAAAAATGACCAAAGAGTTTTGATATTTTTCCTATTTAAAACTTGACACTTCTGTAGTTACATTGTGTACCAAGACCAACGGAAAATGAAAAGTTGCGATTTTCTAGGCCGATATGGCTAGGAACTATACTCTCATTCCGGCGTAATAATCAAGGAACTTTGCTGCCGTACGATGGGTGCAGCAGGCGCACCCCAGGTTCCTGCTATTGCTCAAATGTAAGGGGAGGTCACTGAACACTTGCCACTTTAGCCTATAGAAGTCATTTTTTCCTGTTTTTTTTTTTTTTTCTTTTCTTTCTGTTTTTTAATACTGCATGCAAATCCTGTAATTTCTGGTTATATTCTAATAAAGAGACTGAGAAATAATTATATATGGTCATTATACTATTGCTAAAACAACATCTAATGGTGGCCTAAGACTTTTGTACAGTACTGTGTGTGTATATATCCCTAACTTGAGACATTATCTCAAAAAACAAGTCTTACTGAGCATCTTTTTGATAGGCTATTTTGTTTGTTTTGCAGTGAGCTCAATTATGATTCATCTGATACATCTTCAAAACTCATGACTGTTCTCTAAACATAATTAAAGAGAGTGGCTGCAGACATAAAATATTTGGACATGTGTGTGTAATTCAACAGACTGGCATTATTTTCTTTTGAAAGGAAAGATCTATCCGTTAGACTGAGATAATGGAGACATGTTTTATCTTGTTTCGAAATGCTTTTATTTAGAGTGCAGATGTTATTGCATCTACCTGGCAAGCCACTAAACGTCTGTATTAATGCAGTTCAAATCATCACACGTGTGGCCCGTCACAGCAGCTCATAAGATTGTGAAGTGAGTCATGATGAGTGCTGATCTCAAACCACAGAATTGACAGTTTATTTATGGGCTGCATGAGCCATATTGGTTTGGCAGTTTCAAAGGCTTCCATTCAGCCAGTCATGCCGTCAAACCTGCGTCATTTGACTAGAACAAGGCGACCATCACATGACACCTCTTAGCTCCTTTTCGTTTCATGTGGGTGCTATCTGAGAGCCTCTTTCAGCTTTGTAATCGCCCAGAAGGGGAAGATGCGCCTTGGGTTTTCTCGGCTGCCCGGCAAGGGAAATGAATGCGTCTTAAAGCGTAACGTGTTTTGTTTATGGAAGTTTGGTGTCTTTTTATTAAAGCTAATGAATGGAACATGGTCAGCCACGTTCAGCACGCAATCGTGCAACAAAATCACACTGTTTACTCTGTTCAGGGTGAAACTTGAGGGGATTTTAAGAGAGAGTTGATGTCTGAGGCATGAGGCCTTTTCATGACTCAAATAAAGCCTGACGGGGACAATACCTCCTGCATGTGGAGGATTGGGAAATCTCTTAACATTTTCTCGCTTTCCCTCCCTGTGTAGTCCTGCAAATTTGATTCGTATCTCCCACACTTTCCATGCTATTCTGGCTTCTTTCCAAATCGTCTAGTCGCCCATCATCTTGTCCCATGGCGAGTGGCTGTGTGAGAAGTCACCGTCCAGCAGAAAGTTCATGGCATTTATTGCTCCTAATGGATTGATTGGATGATTGTGTAATTCGATTGGATATCCAGTGGTTGCCAGGAAGCTTTAACCAATTGAATCAGAGTGCTGTTCGATTAATGGGAAGATTAGTTAATGTGATTGAGGGATTTGCTGTTCTTAACATATTCTTCCTCCAATAGGGTGATGATACTTCACAGAATGATACTCAATCTGAATGTACACAAGAGCCTATTGATTTATACGGCATGCTGGCACTGCCCTCCGACAACAAATTTAGGAACTTTAATTAGTAGAAACACCCATCCAATTCATGCTTCTGTGTTTTTATGTTTTGTTTTGCATTAGCTAAGAAATTATGCAATGCAAGATATGAATGATTACACAAACTGCCTGCGTGATATCTGGTTTTGTAATCGGGGTTGTGATTTAGAGCTCTATTCATAAGCTTACATTAAATGTTCCCTTTCGGTTAAGTGTTGCTCTCACAGCTCTAATTACTCTGCTTTTATCATACGCTTTTATTACCTCTGAAATATTTTCACATGCAACGTTACTCACATTGGCTCATTGTTCACAGCCAGTGCATTTAATGTAATGTCTGTTTTATATGGATGCCCTGAGCATTAACTCCCACTAAAATTTTACAGCACTCCCGTGAGGCAGCATACAATGTGATCTCACCTATTATGGGTTTTTCTCCTTTACCAGACTCTGTTGAGCTTTGCTCTGTTCCTGCCTTTACAAAACACTACTGTGGCAGTATCAGATAATAATACAGTGGGATTTTGATAAATACCATGTACTGAATGAAATGTCATGGTATTTATTTACATTTATGCATATTGTGGGAAATGAAACCTGCCATGACCTTGCTTTACTATCCGCTTGTTAAGTCTCTGAGGTCTTGTGTCACCGCTTTAGATGCCAAAAGCAAACAACAAACGGTGCTAATATGCATTCACAATGTGCTGTAATACTACCAAAAATGTCAGGATCATGATTTCATCTCCATAGCGAAATCTCAGATGATCAGACAATGATTCATCTTTTATAAATGGTTAAAATGTTGGTGTCCTGGACGCCGTGAGCTTAGAGACTGTAGTGTACACTGTGAGTTTAGCTTCGCTTATGTAATAAATGGCTGTTGAGATAGTATTCGCAGTTGAAACGAGTAGAGGAAACAGTACTCCTTACGTCACAACTCGCAGTAATAAGCAGTTGTCACTCCCATATATAACTGAACTGTGTGTGAACGTAACTGAATTAAGGAGTCAAATACAGGACTGACAACTGTATTCTGCTGCTGTGTGAACGTGCCCTATAGCTCAAAAGACATAAAAGAATACAAAAGTGGGCCTACTTCCATTGTGCATGGTTCAAAAACATAACTGTAAAAATGCTAGTATTTTTAAAAGAATATTTTGAGTTTAAAGGAATATTTCAGATTAAATTGTATTGCAAAAGAATTTGTGGCATAATGTTAAAAAAATGGCTCACCTACCGTTTTCTTTTCTTTATGGTGAAGCATTTACTATGGAAGTGAATGGGGGCCATTTTGAAATGAGTACTGAGTATTTTTAGGTTTACAGATTTGCCCCATTCACTTTCATTAAAAGTGCTTCACTGTAAACCAGATTTTTGCTTTTTTTAAGAAAAGGAGGGACAAGATTAAAGTTTTTTTTGTAATAATCAACATCACTTTACAATATACAGTGAAAAATCATATTTAATAATGCAATGCATGCAAGACAATACATGTAATTCAACTGTAAAAACACAATACATGTCACACTAATATTCAATTAGTTTCAGTTTTCCTGTTGGATTATTATTAAACTCTGCATTTGAACTTTACCTTCATTGTTGCGTGTTTACCAACAACATTGCTAATAGAAGCACAGACCCAGAAATGGATTATGCTGCTAAGTTTGCTGCAGTGGCCCAGAGTAACCACAGCCTTTTAAACTTTACAGAACAATTCTGCCGTCTTGCCGTCACCTGCCACTACGACGACAAGACCCTCAAATTGCTGTTCTGGATTGGGGCCAACTACCACCACCCTGTAGGCCTCCCAGACACCTCAGGACTTGACTGGAGGGAGGCCATCATCAGGTGTCTGGAGAGCGTCTGTCCCGGATCCAGGACACGACCACCCTTGACCACGGAGACTTCACTAGAGCCCCCCGCAGACGGAGAGCGACTGCCCACCGCGATGAGTGAGCCAGAGCCCGAAGAGGAAGGGACAGCACCCACCATCATCCCGGAACCCAAGAGTGAGTCTGACTAGGGGTGTGAGCCAGTGACAGCAGCAACAGAGGGAATACTGGTGAAATTGGACAACGAGGACTGGCTAATGGATTTGGACACGGAGGTATTGCCTCCCATCCTATCCCACCCTGAACTGTTCTGTTTGTTCTTCATCATCGCTGTTGCTAGACAGCATTGAAACTGTATCGTTGACCTGTATGGACTGTGAATTACCATCACTGATCCCGTCAAGTCTACCTCTGTCACTATCACTGCCTGTGCTGAATGCCTGCAGCCCTTCGTCTTCACCAGGAACACCTTGCTGTGACATGAAGCCTCAGGTCATGCAACCTCCAGACTTGCCCGAGTGAGAGGTTCCTGTGACTCCGCCTCTGGCCTCTGATCCCTTCACTCCACCTTGGCCCGTCGATTTGTCGACTCCGCCTTAGCTCCTCCCATCTTTGGCTCCACCTGAGACCCTCAACCTTGCGGCTCCAATGGGTTCCCTCGTCCCACCGCCTCCCCCTTGGTCAGTCGTCACTCTACTTACGCCATGGACTTACGAGCCTTCCGCTACGCTTAGTCTCTCCACCCCTACAGCTACAGCGGGTTCCTCCTTCCCACCGGCTCCACCTCTGTCCTGTCACACCGGCACCGCTTCAGTCCTCTGGGACTCTGGCTCCGCCTCAGACGCTAGTCGCCGAGACTCCACCTTGCAGTGCCCGGCGGCATCGTTCTATACCATCGGCTCTCTGTCGGCGCCCTGGGATTCATTGGCTCCCTCTTCATCGGTCATCACCAGGACATTGCCAGCCACAGCTACATCATGGCTCCTCCCTCCCTCGGCTCTGCCGTGGGCTGTCATCCCTGCTGTGCTCTGAGTCTGTGTCAGCGAGCATCATCCATCATCACTGCCGGGGCTTCGTCGTCGTCTATTACCATCCCTTCGCCTACTCCTCTTACCATCCATTCATCATCTCCTCGCCCCCCTCCAGAGCCCCCACCTTCCCTCCCTTGTCTGTTGTTGCGGTGCAAGGGGGTGTAATGTCACACTTATGTTCAGTTAGTTTCAGTTTTCATGGACTTTTAGTTTGTATTCATTAGTCACATGTGTTCCTTTGTTTGAGTTCCCACCTCTCATCAGTTTCCATGGACACTAATCTATCATCACAACTGTTCGCCATTTAGTTCATCACCATTTGTATTTAAGTTCCTCACCTTCACTCAGTGTTTGTCCGGTCTCATTTGCTACTACCTTCTTTTATTTGCCTGTTGAATTATTATTAAACTCTGCATTTGAACTTTACCTTCATCGCCTAACAACATGTACTTTTACAGTAGCATGCTGTTGAAATGCAGTATATTGCAAGAAAAAAAGTTTGAGGCATTTTGTAATTTGTAATCAGTTATGTATTGGGGTGTTTTATGTCAAATTTATGTTGTTTATTTAAAATGTATTGCGTTAATTTAGTGTTATGTTACCCTGAAGGTGTTTTGTCATTGTGTGGATAACTTTTTTTTTCTTTTTTCTTTTTTGGCATTTCAGAAGACACAAGCTTGGCTTCCCACATAAAATACATTTGTCTTAATTCTCTGCAGCAGCTTGTTGACTAATGCGCTTCTGCTCTTTACGTTTTTAAATTAGGCCAAGTGCCATTCTTATGTGACAGAACCTTATGTCAAACCACTTAAAGCCCATGTAAAAACCTCGCTTTGTTGGTTTTGAACAAGGCAAAGTGCTTTTTATGGTGATGGAGTTGATCCATGATCTATGGTTGGGGGAGAATAATGGAATACTTGGGAGGTGGGGAATATTGACTAAAACACTAAAGTCTGTTTTACACGCCATTTGTCTTCGGAACAGTTTAGGGAATGTCATAATGAAGATAAAAGGTATCTTGTGACGAAATTGCACATGAAAGCATGCAAATGAACTTTTCACTCTTCTCTGATCTACAGCTGACCCTGCAATAAGGTTATGCATGCATCAGATTAGCACACCAAACTGGAAAAGAGTTTCTCCTTGACTGCACAGATTACAGCAGAGCTCCACCGGCAGAGGAGTCTGGCTTCCTTATCAAAAACACGCCAGGAGATGGTAAGCGAGGTTCGATTAGCTTTAGGAACAGAGATAGGTCTTTGAACACATGATAGATTCAAGTTGGAGTGTGTTAAATTAAGATTCAGCCCCATATTTAATCTGCCCTTCTTTCTGTTTGCTCTTGATAGACAACACGGGGTGAATGTTAGTTTAATCTTCTTGTACTTTCTGTGACAGTTTGAATCTCTGTAAACATCCACACTCAAAAGTTTGCTGAGTGCAATGATTAGCATATCAACAAACTGTCAAGACAGACATATTTATGTGGCTAAATAAACAAAGCAGTGTTACTGATATGCAAAAGCTTTGAGAAATCATCTAAACTATGCTGCAACTCAGGTAATAAAGGAATGTCCATATTAATTAATTAAAGATGATTTGACAATTTACACTAGCACAAATTCCAGGCTGGAACATGCTAATCTGGTTCTGGTCTATGGTGGTTCAACATAGCTATGATGTTTATTAGCATAAATTTGCTTGTATATCCGATTAAAAAGAATGGTCCAGGTTTAGGACTTGAAAGTTCTATTGACAGGGTCTGTAACATGCTATACAACAGAAATACAACAGAAAATAATTTAGACTAATAATAGTAATAATTTAAACTAATAATTTCCACAATTCATAAAAACAGACAAAATTGTGTTTACAGTAATGGTCTATGGGTCAGGGCATTCTAGAGAGTTTAAAAGCAGAAACGTGCAGCTAGTATTTAAATTAAAGGTGCACTCAGTCATTTTTTTTTATTATTATTATTTTTTTTTTTAAAAATGGTGCATCTGAAATTGCATACTTCCCTGCTATATAGTAGGCATAAAACAGTATGTGACAAAAGAAGTATGTCTGAATTCACAGAACTCATAAAAGAGTAGACAAAAAGTCCCCGGATGATACTACTACCAGCAAGATTCTGAAGTGTGCATTCGATGGACACTTTACTATCCCATGAGGCCATGGAAGAGGATTTGTGAATGGCAGTGAAGCAAAGCAACTGATGCTGATAGGTCACATGCCTGTAACAACAGAAGTAGTATGTCCAGATTGCATTCATACTACACACATTCATATTATAGAGAACATACTTTTTTAGCAGTTGTGAAGTAACTGCTTATTCAAAATAAGTACCTACTCAAGAGAGTATGTGATTTAGGATGCAGACATTGAGTTCTTTGTCCCAATGGACATTTTTTGGGGGTCTTTATACTGACACCTATTGACTTGGATGCATTAAGTTTACGCTGTTGCTGCTTAACGGAAACATTTTTGTTTTGTTCCTTATCATCTATGTCTTGTCTTATACTACACAGAGTTTTGTTTGGACTTTTGCTGACTTTACACTGTAGGTACACTTCGTTCAAAATTTGGGGTTGGTAAGATTTTTAAAATGTTTTTGAAAGAAATCTCTTTTACTCACCAAGGCTGCATTAATTTAATCAAAAAATACTGTAAAATTGTGAAATATTATTACAATTTAAAAGAAACTGTTTATATATATATATATATATATTTACAGTGCACATCATAACAGAGTCTTATTTCCCATTTCCTTTAAAGGCCATGGCAGATTCCCTATTTAGTCTACATGTCGGAATTTGCAAGAGGAAAGACTGAATGCTTCTCCAGAGAGGAATCCTTTTATTTTTAATATTTAAAAATGTTTGTGTGCTGTGCGTCCCTGTTTGTGTAACAAGCAGAGTGTATGCGTGTTGTGCACCCACCTATAGGCACATATAATGTGCCCTTTAAATAAAAAATAAAATAAATAAAAAAAATTGCGGCATTGACTTTAGACCAGGTTTTTGTTGGTCAATGGTGCAGTCGTTTTCAGTTGCCTCAAAATAGAAACGTGCCTGAACACACCTCGTTTTCAGACCAGCACGCCCATGGGCGAACAGATGGGCACAAGTGCATTTGCTATTTAAACAACGTGGGTGCTGGACGTGAAAATGATAACTGCGTCGGGCTAAATTAAAAAAAAAAACTCTTGGGTCGCACCTGGCGTCGCATTACGCCGGGTCGGGTGTATGATAGGGCCCATAATGTTCCAGCAAGTCTGCTTGATCAATTATCAAGGAAGCATGTCAAAATTATTCAGGAAAATAAGAAGTGATAAAATGTTGTGTTGAAAAAATGAGTACACCTCCTAAAAGTTACTAAATAAAACTAAAGAAATTTTTTCTTGTGTAAGTTTAAGGCAATTTTTGATCAACAGGTAAGTATGTTGAACCAAAACATTTCAAGAAAATCAGTTTCTTGACAATTAAAAGTGTTGTATAGCCCACTGAATCCTTTTCAGACTTAATGTTGACAACAATGGAAGCACTTTGGAGAGAACTGTCAGGAGACTTATTTCTTGGCACAAAAGAGGACAGTGGTACAAGAGGATTACCAAATCATTGTTTTAAGTGTGAAAATATAACAAAAGTAACAGCAATTCTAAAACAATGGACTTGTGACAAGGCCCCTAAAATAATCAGACCTTCATTTTAAGCTTTCATTTAGTGATGAGGGATTTTTTTTTGCTAGACAAAGAGCAGGAGAAATATTAAGCAAGTATCTCAGTGTCTATGAGTGTCTATGAAAATAGTGACTGTTTATCTCACAGAGTAAGATGCAACCTGCAGAAGTGACATGCATGGTTGTTGTCCACACTGGAACCACCCACTATAGCCAAAGCACAATAAAGTCCATTAGCCTTTTCCAAGGCCCAAATATAGACTTCTAGGAATCCATACTCTGGTCTCATGAGACCAAGGCAATCATTCTGGATATAACAGCATCTAAAATGTTCTGGTGTTGCTAGAGGAGGAGTACAGTGAGAAGTGCCTGGATCCCACAGTGAAGTTCAGTGGTAGTAAAGCTCTTATATAGGGATGTATGAGTGCTGAAGGTGTGGGGGAGTTGTGCTTTATCAATGCTGTCATGAATTCCCACACTACTGTGTGATGTAATACAAAAACTTGAAACAGAAGATCCTACCCTCTCCTCCTCCTAACATGACAATGAGGATATGCATTCTCCCAAGGTGAAAGACCTTCTGTGGACATGTATTTTACCCAGTTTTAACATTCTTAAGCACCTGTGGGGGATTCTGTAGAGATGAGTTGAAGCAACACTCCCCATTAAAGATCAGGGCATTTAAAGAGGTCATCATCCAGGAGTTAAACAGGACAGATGTGACAATTTGTCATGAACTTGTACACTCCGTGCCAAGAAGTGTCAGAGCAGTACACTTAAAATTATGGAGGACATACTAAGTAATAGAATATTATACATTTGTTTAATTAAATCTAGGGTGTACTCACTTCCGCAATCCTTAATTTAAATAAAATTGGCTAATTTACTTATTTTACAGATATTAATGACATATTTCTCTGTTTTTATTAAGTATATGTTTAATACATTTCAATGTTGCCATCTTTCTATGAACTGTATTAGTGATCATTAAGAAAATACATCTTTTGTATTTGTTCAGAGGGGGTGCTGTGAACTGTATATTCAAGTTAACATGTTTAATGATGATTTTCTTGTTTTTACAAACTGTTGATGCAGATTAACATGTATTGAACATTTCTTTAAGTGGTTTTTTAGCTGGTCACATAACATGGCCTTGTGGTTTAAGCAGACTAGTTGTCTATGGTTTATAGCTTGTTGTGGACAAGCTAGGCTATGCTGAGGACCAGCACAAAAGACATTATATGCTGTTCTTTTCAACAGGGTTGATAAACTGGACTGGAAAGTTTTATGACAGGTTGACATATACGAGCTCGGCAGCCTCACTTACACAGATAGTCAATATTTCTCCGAAGGTTGTTGTGTCATGCAAGGTGAGATCAGCGTCCATTATGGAGTGAAAGAAGGTCTTATGTCCAAGGCTTCTTTCTAAGAGCTTTAAGTCTTTATGCTTTCTGCTCCAGATGCTTTTAATGAATCTTCTCTCTGCCGTTCAGTAGCACACCTAAAAGAATTGCTGCTACCATTTGACAGCTAAATTTGTCCAAGACTTCTCAGTGATACGTTGTGAATAACATTGATAACTGCTTTAATTATACTTTTCACACTGCACAGACTGTCAGTTCTGTTTAATCATGAAGCTTCTGTAATTTTATCCATTTATCCAGCTGTATAAAAACAAATTTAACGCTCAATATGGCCTTTTTTTATTTTGCCTGTTGATTTTACATTAGAATGTGTGCGCTTAGCTGAACTAGGTTGAAAAATTTTAGTTAAAAGGGCTACATGTAAGAATTTTTATGTATTAATCGCTTTTATATTGCCAAAGTGTGAACAGCTTGTAATGAAACTTATAAAAATGGGACCTTCCCTGACTTCCTAGGTTGTCTAAACCTGTAGACTGATTTTTACATGAAGGACTCTGGACGTTTTTGCTGGGAAAATCAAAAGAATGTGACTTCTACATGCTCCAGAGAGCCTCTTTTTTCCGTTCAATGACACCTTCAGGTTCATGCTAAAAGAGCCATTCTCTACTGTAATGTCAATGTGTCATGCAAAGAAACGGGATTAATTCAAACTATAGTCTCACATAGTCAGATATAGTCTATAGTCTCAAATACTTTATAATAAAACTATCCTAACATTTTAATTTTAATTACCTCATCTGTCAACATGACGTCTGTGAATTGAAGCTTGTGCAAACATATCCACATCGCTACGATCAGATGCTTTCTTAAATACTGTTTTCTCACCGCTGTCATTTTTGTTGTGTGTTTGTTATTGAGAGGAAAGCGTGCAGCACATATTTACGCTATTCATCTAAACATCGCTCTTAGCAGCGTGGGCGGTGTGACTGGGCGTCAGGATGTTTGTTAAACACAAATGTATTTCTAACTTCATTTTACTTCTAAGCAAAGATGAACGAAAAAGAACTTTGCCCTGAGTATATCACGTTCAGTCTCGAATCACGTTCAGTCTGCAGAATTATAGGCACCCTTGATAAATATGATCAAAGATGGCTGTAAAAATAAATCTGCATTGTTTATCCTTTTGATCTTTCATTCACAAAAACCTCACCTTTCATTGAAGGTGGGAAAATCACATTATGAAATAAATGTTTTTCTCCAAAACATGTTGGCCACAATTATTGGTACCCCTAGAATTTTGTGTAAAATAGTAAAATATCTCTGAAGTATATTCCAATTCATTTTTACATTTTTAGCACACCAGGGTGACTTGGAACATGAAATTGTCTTATCTTCTTGTTCCACAGGAGTACAAATATGAGGAAACACAAAGGCCATATTTTCTTAATCATCCATCACAATGAGTAAAATCAAAGAATATAGTTCTGATGTGCAGCAAAAGATTGTTGAGCTTCACAAAATAGAAAGTGGCTGTGAGAAAATAGCTAAAGCATTGAAAATCCCCATTTCCACCATCAGGCCAATTATTAAGAAGTTCCAAACAACTAAAGGTGTTACAAATCTGCCTGGAAGAGGACATGTTTATCGTCCTAATGCACAGTAAGGAGGAGAGTTTGAGTGGCTAAAGACTCTCCAAGGATCACAGCTGGAGAATTGCAGAAATTAGGTGAGTCTTGTGGTCAGAAAGCCTTAAAAAAAAAAAAAAGATCAAACAGCACCTACACCACCACAAGTTGTTCGGGAGGGTTTCAAGAAAAATCCTCCTCGCTCATCTATAAACAATCTCCAGCATATTCAGTTGTCAGACAAGACTGGAACTTCAAACGGGACCGGCTTCTATGGTCAGATGAAACTAAAAAAATAGTTTTTTGGCAGCAAACCCACCAGATGGGTTTAGAGCACACAGGGATAAAAAGTACCCCATGCCCACGGTTAAATATACTGCTGGATCTTTAATGTTGTGGGCCTATTTTTCTGCTGGAGGTCCAGGACATCTTGTTCAGATACATGGCATCATGGATTCTGTCAAATACCAACAGATAAAAAATCAAAACCTGACTGTCCCTGCTAGAAATCTTATAATGGGCCGTGGTTGGATCTTCCATCAGGACAATGTTCCAAAACAAACATCAAAATCAACACAAAATTGGGTCACTGAGCACAAAATGAAGCTTCTGCCATGGCAATCCCAGTCTCCTGACCTAACCCTATTGAAAATGAGTGGAGTGAACTGAAGAGAAGAAGCACCAACATGGAGCTGGGAATCTGAAGGATCTGGAGAGATTCTGTATGAAGGAATGGCCTCTGATCTCTTCTCTGGTGTTCTCCAAACTCATCAGGTATTATAGGTGAAGACTCAGAGCTGTTATCTTGGCAAAAGGAAGTTGAAACAAACAGTTACGGATATTTCACTCATTGCTTGATTCTTCACTCTGAATTGACAGGGATTATGTTTTGTCCTCTAGTGTTATATTATCAATATAATTACACACAATCAATCATATTTTAGCTTTAGGTACAGTTCTCTGATGATGAAAATCAATATATATTGATATAGCCTTCAGTTCAGTCATGAGCCTTTGGTTTGCTGTGGTGAGATACAATCTCATAAAACAGAATTTACTTTATTTTAACAGTGATCTGATTGTTTTAAAGAGGCAGTTAACCAAAACATTTTATTCAAAATGTTTCTAATAAGTGTTGTTTCAAATCTGTATGACTTGAAAGAATGGGAACTGAGGCTTTCAAAGTTTAAACAGGATGCAAAAACACCATAATAGTGTCATACAACTTAAAGTCCAAATCTTACAATAATTAAATTTCATTACAATAATTATGTGATAAACAGACCAACATTTTTGTTGATTTTCACTGATAATCACTTTGAATGATTGTGTTTACCAATTTGTAAATGAATCATTCACTGGGTTTGTGAACTCGACCACCAAATTTACCAACTAAACATGACTACTGGTGAACTAGTCCTCATCCACTTTCATTATATTGAGAAGATTGGCCAGAATATTCTACAGAATTTTGTGTTCCACAGAATAAATTTTGTATACGGGTTTGGAACAACATGAGAGTGAGTAAATAATGACAGAATTTTTTGGGGGTGAACTATCTCCTTAAGAAAACATTTTAAAGCAACTTAACTTAATACTGACAGAAGAAACTTTTCTTAGGCACGGGTCAAAAGGTCGTGTTCATTCATGTTTGACACAGTTCAACTCGGTGGGTTTCTGGTTCTCAGCATGAATCTATCTTGTGAGAAAGGGAAAAACCCTAAAATCTTTCTCTTGAGCCTCAGTGCTCTTAGCTTGAAAGTGTTCCCTTGTACTAGAATTTAATTTTGAGGCTGTAAAAGTTTCTTTGAAGTGTTATATCACATTATGGTGGCTTCCTGTTGAGAGGTGTGTGTGTGTGGGAGTGGGGGGGGGGGGGGCTTCATGTAAGGCCTGATAATCTCTAAGATTAGTCATTCTCTCTCGTTCTTTCCCTCCATTTTAACACAAAGCTCCAAAGAAAGACCTGCCTATACACATTTTACATGGTACTTCCATTTCTTGTTTTCCTCGTGTTTCAGTCTCATTGCAGGCATTTCATAAAGGGAGTGTTGCTGTAGCAACTGTTACCACCAATCTATTGGTGGTGAAGGACACAAAATATGAAAGTGGCTTCAAACTGAATGTTTTATTACATTCATATTATACTATTATAGAGATATTTTTGAACCTCTAATTCCATCAGATGTGCAGTGTACAACAATATAAATGTACATGTACTGCAAAAGGAAGATAAATGTGCAGTCATTAATAATCTTATAATTTAATGTAAAATAACTGAAAAGCACATTAAATGTGATCCATACGGCTCCAAGCCAAAAGATGGAAAATAGTCTGTTCCTTACATTCATATGGCTTCAGAAGACTTTTAGTAAACTCAAATCTTTCCAGTTCACATTTTCAATTTTGTTTATATTTTTTTTTCTGAAGAAAGACAAACATAAATAGTAATGAAAACCAAAATATTACATGTCATGGATGAATATTTATTGAGTAATCCACTATTTTGCGTAGAGGGGGGTTAAAAAAGAGGGAAAACATGTAGAGGGTGAACAAGACTTTAGAAAGATGACAGCATCATTATTTTATTTTTACACAGAGATTGGTAGGTCATTATTATGTAAAATCTGTTGACTTTAGCAATCTTTGTTGCATTATATGCCAACGGTGACAGTTCAAAATTGGGAAGAAAACAGTTTTTTCCCAAGGTTTGCATACCTGTAATTCAAGAAGTATTAAAGATATCTTAATATCCTTTTAGATTCTGGCTATAACAAACTTGTCTTTTGGTATCTTCATTTTAACGGCTCTGTATGGTTCAATCCCAGAGATGGGGATCTCAATAGAATACATTTCCACTGGTCAGAAACCAAATACGGGTCACTTTTCATATAGCTGATACTTTTTTCTTTCTCTTTTCCAGGTTTGCATGCCTGTAACTCAAAAAGTATTAAAGAGATCTCAATGATTTTACATTCTGGTTCTTAGCAAACCTTTCTTTTGCTATTATGTCAATTTTAGGGCCCTATATGGTTCAATCCCATAAATATTTGGATCTCAATGCGGCTCCATGTCCAAATAGTTGAATATTATCCATATTCAATGGTCAAAAACCAAATGTGAGTCCGTTTTACATAGAGCTAACACTTATTGTATTTAAAAGGGAATTTCTGAAAAATAAATCATGTTGAAACTAGAAATGTAGCTTGTTTCCATGACATTTAATGATGATCTTTCTAAAGTCATTTTTACCCTCTCTGTAATTTGGCTCCAAATCTCAGGTGAAAATTGTCATTTTCACCCCCCTTTACAAAATATTGGATTACTCAGTAAATATTCATCCATGAAATTTAATATTTTGGATTTCTTCTTCATTTATGTGTCTTTCACCAGAAAAGAAATAATCAAAATTAAATGTGTAGCCGGGGACCTCTGGTTGAATTGGCATGGTTGTTGTGCAGTCTACACACAAATAGATTTTTTTTTAATTTCATTTTTATTCATTTTTGTCATTTTTGGAGCCTGTCAGTAAAAGACTGATGAAAAGCCTGCTGTTACAATACCTCTGGTGTATAAAGCACACGAGCGAGGAGATAAGGAGTAAGTCAGTCTTTACTTGAAAATCCAACAGGAGAATACAGGAACAGACAGGAACATACACCAGTGTTGACACGAACGACACCCGAACACATACTGAACAGAAACAGGAACATAAATACACTGATAGATTAACTCAAATGACGAACAGCCGTGATGAATGTGATTAGTGTCCATGGATACAGATAGTGGCGGGAAACTAGAACAAAGGAACATGTGACCGATGAAAACAAACAAACTGAAAGTCCATGTGACTGTGACATTACGCCCCCTCCCGGAAAGGCACGTCCTCGCGCCGTAGAGAGAGGGGAAGATGAAGATAGGATGCTGAAGACGATGTAGGAGGCGGCTCAGGAGGCGGACGGCTAACCGGGAGGAGGCGGAATACAGGAGTCCAGGGTGGTGCAGGTGGAGGTGAAGTCCGGGAGATGGCCTTGAACAGGGGCTGCAGGATGTTGTGCCAGGCACCAGCCAGGGTAGTGCCCCACGGCGGCGTTGATGGAGGGAGGAGCCATGGAAGGTTGTTGATGACCGCCATGGGGAGGACCGCAGTCAACGACGGCGAGGATGGAGCCCACCGCGCAGCCGACGAGCTGAGGTGGTGTAGAGATGGTGAAGATCCAGGCGGCCGCAACAGAGCCGCAGTGACGACCTCCTGAGAGCGAGGAGGGGATCCGGAGGTCTGAGGACGCGTTGGAGCGACCGAGGGCAGATACGGAGCCTGAGGTAGGGCGGAGCAAGCCGTAGTGGAAGAGGTGGAGGACCAGAGAGCAGCGGATGGTCCGTAAGTCCGCAACAGAGGCGACGCGATGTCTGACCCAGGTGGAGCCGACGTGCCGAGGGAGTCCGGCGTGGCCGAAAGGCCGATGGTCCACTCCGAGGTCGAGGGCGGAAGGAGCGCAGGCGCAGGAGTCAAGGCGATGGAACGAGGCAGCTCGAAACCTTCCGAGGCTGGAGGCGGAGCTTCGGGCTCCTCGTGCCCAGGAGGAGACGGATCCCGGCAGGCCCGAGATGGTACCACGCTACTGAGAGGAGGTGTTATCGAGGGACTGAAGGGAGACGGAGATGACTGGATGGCACTGATGGCTGTGGACTGGGAAACAGGCTGGAGTTCCATGCAAAAATCCAAAAGCAGTGGTGAGTCACAGGAGGGTTGGTGATAAGGTGGGAGAGGCACGCTGGACGGGACCAGCTGGACCGGAGACCGAACAGGGGCAAGAAAATTGTCCTCTCCACACCTTAAGTCCAGCAGTGTTTCAGCAAAAAACTCACTCTCAGTAGCGGGGGGGTGGGCGGGGCTCACTTCCGGACCCTCGAGGTCCACCAACACTCCCTCGGCGATGGATGGCTCGGCCGGCACACACACCTGGTCAGGTACACGCTGCTCGGGCTCCGTGGCGATGTTACCCCCGATCGCTCTTGTGTGCGTGGGTGGCTCAATCGCGGCGGTCTCCATCGTACTACCTGCGGTGGGCTCAGGTCGTAAATCCTCGCCGTCTGGGTGGTTCTGGCTGGGCACTGGCTGGGGAGTGGGGCTGGCGGCAACTTCAACGGTGAATGGTGATCCGCAGGATGCCAGCACCCACTCCACATAGGACACGAAGCTCCCTCGAGGACCCTCCCCGGCAGGCAGTAGTCCGGGAAGGTGGTCAGATGTGCGAGATCCAAAAATTGTAGTAAATGTCTCTCGAGGGAGCTTTCTCCCTGCTCAAGGCACGTGAGTTTGACAGCTGGGTCCATAGTGCAAGCAGGGGTGAGAAACGGAAACAAAACACTGAACACGAAAACAAAAAAGAAAATCCTACAAACACATCGCTTACTGTTTGGGGTGTTCTGTTACAATACCTCTGGTGTATAAAGCACACGAGCGAGGAGATAAGGAGTAAGTAAGTCTTTACTTGAAGAACAGACAGGAACAGACAGGAACAGACAGGAACAGACAGGAACAGACAGGAACAGACACCAGTGTTGACAGGAACAGACACCAGTGTTGACAGGAACAGACACCAGTGTTGACAGGAACAGACAGGAACAGACAGGAACAGACAGGAACAGACAGGAACAGACACCAGTGTTGACACGAACAACACCCGAACACATACTGAACAGAAACAGGAACATAAATACACTGATAGATTAACTCAAATGACGAACAGCTGTGATGAATGTGATTAGTGTCCATGGATACAGATAGTGGCGGGAAACTAGAACAAAGGAACATGTGACCGATGAAAACAAACAAACTGAAAGTCCATGTGACTGTGACACCTGCATGCTCGAAACATTACTGTTGTAAGAGTCCTTTGTTAAATATTTGTATTTTTGGAGCCTTGGTGTGCTGAGTTTTTTTTTTTTTTTTTTTTTTTTTTTTAACCCTAAAAAATTAGCCTTGGGTAAAGTGACAATCCTCTAAAACCTACTGAATATGGCATCAAAGTGTCAATTTGGTGGTGTAGGATAAAAGTCGCTCAAGTGACATTTCCTAATGAGGGTGTTTTGCTCATTTCAAAGCATGTTGAATTTAAAAGGCATCACAAAACGTTTGTGTCTTTGGAAATGCTATTTAGAACTCCTCAGTTCCTGTGGATAATGAGGTATATTAATGTGTTGTCTGATATCTGATTCAGGATGCTTATCATGATAAATATTATTAGGCCAACTCTTAGCACCTGATTAAACTAGTGCTGAAGCTATTTTGACATTCGGATAATCTGATTATCTGTAAGATTTAATGGGATAAAGATACGGAGTGTCTATTTACACTAAGTGCAAATAGCGTCCCTTGTTGGCAAATGCTATTTACACTAGCTCCGCCCGCCAATGTCTGGTTGGACCACTGAAGTTTTAAAAAAGAAGCATGAAATTCAATGACTTCAGTGGCGTAGCAGTAGCAAATAAGGCTTGCAGACCTGGCTTTTTAACGCAATCGACGTGGGTTTGAATCCGCCTTTTGCCGAGCTCGTGTTTAATAATATTAAAAGCATTTATTGGGTAGGGTTAGGGGAAGGTGTAGGAAGGGTTTTAATTCTCCCAATAAGGCAGCATCCATTCAATAATTTTAATAAATATAACCATTTACACTCTATGATATTATTGCATCCTGTTAATGTACAAAAATACTGAGGTGCAAATAGTATCTGCCAATATAAAGTATAGATAGCATCTAATTACTATTTAGCCTACTCTTATTGCAAAGAACAGATACTTTTACATGGTGTAAATAGAATCTGTCGCTTTTTTCACCTAGTGTAAATAGCATATCGCTAAGAAAATGCTGCTATTGTCACTTAGTGTTAATAGAATACATTGCTATTTTCACTTAGTGTAAATAGCATCTATCACTATTTGCACTTGGTGTAAATAGCATCTATTGCTATTTGCACTTAGTGCAAATAACCGCTGCCATAAAGAAATGCATTTTGTATTCTAATTTTATTTTATTTGCAATTTTTTCTCAATTTTTGTAGGCAAAAAACCTTTGAACTATTTAATATAAGAATACCGACTGCTGTTTTTACTGTGGATTTGCAGCCTTTAGAATAAATCAACTCCCACAATTTCATATGCCATCTATTTTCTCCTTTTCCTTTTTTATTGACTTTTGCGCATTGCTAATATTTTAAAGTAAGGCTTCTAATCTATAAATGATACAGTAGAGTATACTTGAACTCTCTTTTGGCTGTGTGGCATATTCATTTTTATCAAAATTTGATGACATCTATTGCCCTATGGGACCGGAAGCATCCAGCGCTATTTCTTTCAAAGCATATTTGTATCTAACACCACAGAAATCAATTCCAGGCCTGTGGGAGTGGGTTTTGGTTAAGAAGGTGGTTAAATAAAGATTTACTGATGAATGATGAATATGCCAGAGAGAGGTCAATACATCCTCTCCCTCCAGGACATGACAACATTGCATTGAATATGACCTTGAAGTAAGTGGAGAGATGTTTTTTTTTTTCTTTTTCTGAAACAGTGTTCTGAAACAAAAATCTTTTATTTTGTACCTTTCATGCTTTTTTCAGTTCCTGCTGAGGTGAAGAAAAAAAGAAGCTCAGGGCTTCATGGGAATTCTTTGTTTTTTCTTTTCTTTCTGTCTCAACTCATATTACACCAAATTTCCAAGAAATCTCTGTTATCGTGTAACGGTTTTCTCAAACAGAGATCTCCAAAGAATATGGAAGGAATGAAAAATATCTTTTTTATTTGGTGATGATACCCTGTAGTGTTTGTGTGGTTGGATTGTGCAAGGACACGCAAAGAGATGCTTTGTGTGGTATTTATTTATTTTTTTATTCTTTCAGGGTAAGATATTTTAAATTCTTCAATGCAGGCCATTATGTATACTTATACTCTTAATAAGTTTTGAGCCCTTTGATAAAAGGCCTTTATTCAATTTGTTTACTGTTTTGCTTTGTGGAAACTGTATGAAACTAATAAACTCAGCGAACTAAATAACGCATCTGAACAGATTCACCTTAATCTTAGATGGAAAAACAGGACGCAGATCTCTGATTTTATCCAACGCTGAAAAACAAGTCATAAATTAGTATGATATTTGCATTACATGTAGGATGATGCAGGGCTTTCGAGATTTATCAGTCAAGTGATTTATGGCTTTGATTCTGGGGAAGGCTGAAGCAGAACATGATTGAAGTACTGCTTACATTTATAAAGACATTAAAGCATCTCAATATCATCATAATCTTATCATAATCTTTGTATCTGTCCCTAAGTGAATTTGACTATAAAAGGACCACAGGCTGTATTAAATGGATGGGGGCATAGCTTAGCCTCTTGTGATTTTCAATGCATTATGTAATTATGTGTATCATTATGCGTATCTCTTTATATTATATTGTGGTGTAATTCCTAATTGCATTAGAAATCTTTATACTTTTTATAAGACGTTTGGTAAGAAATGCCCAGTTAAAAATGGCACAATGACCAGAGCCATGGCCTAACAGATACTATGCAGACTCTGACATGCTGAACCATGAAGTTTATGTGGGAAATGTGAGTTTGAATTCCTGATCATGACATTGAAAACCAACAAAAAACATAAGTGAACTAAGAAATATATATATATATATAAATATATATATATATTATAGTAAGACATTTGATAAATATATATAAGATCAGTACACCAATGACATATTTCAGGCAGGCTACCATTAAAGGGTTAGATCACCCAAAATTGTCACCCATTCTGTCATCTATTACTCACCCTCTGTCACAGACACGCCAGGCTCCACCATCAGCCAATCACAACGCACCCAGTCACCAGAGTACTGATCACCGGCACCTGCACCTCATCAGCACATCATCAGTCACAGTATAAAGAACACTCACACACATCACTCCATGTCCGGTCTTGTTTGCATCTACACTTACCTGTATGCTTACCTTAAGGACTCCAAGCGATCTACTTACCTGTCTCCTGTACTCCTCGTGTGAATCCCCGTCTGTGTCTGTGTGTTCTCCGTTTCCAGTATCAAGATTCTCCAGCGTTTCTCCAGCTCTCCACTTCTGCAACCACAAAAGGACTGTATCACTACTCTACACTTCATTCATCAGCACAGCTTTAAGTTATACTCACCTGCACTGCTGTTTGCTCATTCCTGGTATTAATAAACACCCTGTTTGTGAACTCCTGTCTGCGTCCCTTCTGTATCGTAACACCCTCATGTCGTTCCACAACGGTAATACCTTCGTTCATCTTCAGAACGCAAATTAAGACATTTTTGTTGAAATCTGAGAGGTATATGACTCGTCCATAGACAGCAGTTTAATCAAAACTTTCAAGGTCCAGAAAGGTACTAAAGACATTGTTAAAACCATTGACGTGACTGCAGTGGTTCAACCTTAATTTTATGAAGTGACAAGAATACTTTTTGTGCGCAAAAACAAAACATTAATTCTCATACTTTGTTTACGTTTAGTGCTTCCAGGTTCTACGTCAGAACGGCGTCTCATTATCATATCTAACGATGTCTTTAGTACCTTTCTGGACCTTGAATGTGGTGAATATATTGCTGTCTATGGAGTCATATACCTCTCAGATTTCATTAAAAATATCTTAATTTGTGTTCTGAAGATGAACGAAGGTCTTACGGGTGTGGAACGACATGAGGGTTAGTAATTAATGACAGAAATTTCATTTTTGGGTGAACTAACGCTTTAAGTTGTCTGCTATAACAATAACTGACAACAAAGATTTTTTATACAACACCTAGCTATATATTGTGTTATGTAATCAAATGTTTTATATTATGTTGTTAAAGGTTTTGTTTAATATTATTTTATGTCATGTTAAATGTTATGTTATGTATGTTATGTTAAATTTAGTCATCATATTTTGTGTGATGTTGTTATTGAATGCTATTGTTATTAAATGTTTTGTTTTAATAACATTAATTATTTTTTGTTTTTTCATTTCAATAAATGTGACCCTGGACCACAAAACCAGTCATAAGTCGCACGGGTATATTTGTAGCAATAGCCAACAATACATCGTATGGGTCAAAATTATC
This sequence comes from Mylopharyngodon piceus, assembly GCA_039654765.1. Classification (NCBI taxonomy): domain Eukaryota; kingdom Metazoa; phylum Chordata; class Actinopteri; order Cypriniformes; family Xenocyprididae; genus Mylopharyngodon; species Mylopharyngodon piceus. Next base: position 16,404,111 of record CM077439.1, read on the forward strand.
GATTTTTCTTTTATGCCAAAATTCATTAGGATATTAAGTAAAGATCATGTTCCATGAAGATATTTTGTAAATTTTCTACTGTAAATATATCAAAAATTAATTTTTTTTGAGTGGATATGCATTGCTAAGGACTTCATTTGGACAACTTTAAAGGCGATTTTCTCAATATTTTGATTTTTTTTGCACCCTCAGATTCCAGATTTTCAAATAGTTGTATCTCGACCAAATATCCTAACAAACCATACATCAATGGAAAGCTTATGTATAAATCTCAATTTTAAAAAATTGACCCTTATGACTGGTTTTGTGGTCAAGGGTCACAGATGTTATTTTTATGCTTTTTATGTTATGTTCTTAAATGTTAAGTAAGTTTTGTTTATGATTTATGTCAATGTGTTGTTTTATGGTATATTGTTAAATGTTATTTAATTATGTTGCTTTATGTTGTTACTTCTTGGTATTATCATTAATGTTAATACAAAGAATAGGGCTCATGTGATGTCTTCAGAATTACTTCAGTTCTTGGAAGGTCATACAAGTTCTGAAATGTTTGTAGTCAGATAATGGACCACATTTACAATTATCCATTTAGCAAATGCTTTTACCCAAAGCTGCTTACAAATGAGACTGGCCATTCATTAAGAAGCAAACCCTCTAGTTATTTGTATTCTGAGCTCCTGATTTTGCCATAAAGATTCAGGATGTTTAAATATGTTCAACTGGGGAGATGTCTGACTTCATACTCATGTTCATGAAACACTTTTTAGTTCATCCAGCCATCTTTATGAGGGGATTAACATCCTGGAATAGGGAAACATCATTTAGGAAGAATGTTTACAACTTATGCTGCACCTGGTACTGTAAAATGGCTGTTATGGGATTATACACAGCAATTATAGGACATAATGAGGTTCGTGAAATGGGCTGCCCATATCATAATGAATAAACCATCTAACCATGTGCAACAGTTGATGAGACAATAGATGTTGTGAGTTGTCTTCAGATATATGGACTAAAAGATGATTCTTCAGTCTATTACTCTTTTGTCTTCTTTCATAGTCAAAAGTAATTACATAATAGGATGAATAGGAAAGAATAAGATTACATAAATTGTCTAAGCGTTGAAAGTACATACAATTTTTAATGTGGGGACACTGTCAAAATGGCCAAAAAAAAAAAAAATATATATATATATATATATATATATATTCTAAAATTCTTCTAAAACTAATAACTACAAATGATTGTGGAACAGATGGACTTTAAGTAATTTAAAATTCTGAAATTCTTCCTCTCCACCATATTTTTCAAATCTCATTAGATTCATCTGCAGAAATAAATCCTTTTGTGTTCCAAGAAAGAAAGAAAAATGTATAGTTATTAAAAGGGATCGTTCACTGAAAAATGAAAGTTCTGTTATCATTTACTCACCCTCAAGTTGTCCCAAATCGGTATGAATTTCTTTTTTCTGTTGAACACAAAAGAAGATATTTTGAAGAATATGGGTAACCAAGCAGTTGATGGGCACCATTGACTTCCATAGTATTTTTTCCCCCATACTATTGAAGGCAATAGGGTCCATCAACTGTTTGGTTACCCATATTCTTCAAAATATCTTCTTTTGTGTTCAAAACTTGAGGGTGAGTAAATGATGACAGAATTTTCATTTTTGGGTGACCGTTTAAGTGGTTCATATTCTGTACAATGTCATGAACCCAGTAATAGTGTGATTGTTTATTTAAAAATATACCAAAGTGATACAAGAACATGGTTTTACATTCAAATGGTCAAAAGGCTTTTTTTCTTTTTTTGAGTTTATTTTGTACATTTATAGCACATAAAAACAAAAGCCTTCAGGACAGTACGGACAGACAAGAAACAGGAGGTAAATGTTAAAACAGTGATCATGAAATATACAGATTTTTTTCTCCCTGAATAGCAAATGACCTAAAATTTTGTCATCTGCCTTTTCTCTCTGACTTCCCTACTAAAAAAGGCATTTGTCAATGTATGCAATAATATATTTTATGAGAAATAATACACAGTTCTTTGTGTGTTTGCCAGGCATCATAATGTGTTGATTGAGAGTGGCAAGACTGAAATGTGACTGGTCACACATAGTTTAAGTGTCATACGTTAACAGTGAACATGACTGTTCTCACTTGGGCCGCAGGGGCTTCTTAGAAAAAAAGGAAAAACAGAACCACATCGAGAATTTCACACTGATATCATTGTGAATTCATGTAATAAAATGCTCAGAATCATACAGTCAGGGTTATTTTATCTTGTCCAATGTTCTAAGTGAAGATTAAACAGACAGCTATACATGCATGACAGCAAGACTTCAAATGAGGTCAAAGACATTTAAGATATTTAAATGTGTAATATATTTTCTAAAACACTTTAAAGTTAGGCCAATATCTACACATGTGTGAAAGTGAAATTTAAAGCAGAATGCCATATTTATGATCAATTATGCCTGTCTTAGATCAGAATATTTGCATATTTTACTCACTAATAGACTTCAGCACGATACATACCCACAAAAACACTGCTTTTATTTCATATTACAAAGACATTTGATGGTTCTCTTATTGTGTCTATCATTCCCTAACAATGCAAACAAAAGCCACCAATACAGTATAACAAAACACTTTTAATTGTCTTTACAGTGATAGTTTGCCCAAAAATGAAAATTCTGTGATCATTATGTGGAACACAAAAGAAAAAAGTTTTTGCAGAATTGTACTGAATGCGCAATGCCATGCATTTTCAATGAACAAGCACTGAAGTTTTAAAGTTTTTAAAGTTAAAAAAAGCACCATAACAGTATCATAAAAGTGGTCCAAATGACTTGTGCACTATATTTCAAGTTTCTGAAGTTATACTACAGCAAAACAAATCTTGTGTATGGATCGTTTTGAGTCAGAATGAATCAGTAGATGCAATTCACTAAACCAGTCTGAATGATTCATTCACAAACTGAACTGATCTAGTTCTTGAGTTTAACTCACTGATTCAATGACTCTACTTGTAACGGTTCATTAAAAGGGAATTATGAAGATTATCAGTGATACTCACTTGAATTTCAGTTTGTTCCCAAGCCTCATTCTCTATTCATTGTAATTGTTTGGAAAATATGACAATTTTTCAGCCTTTTTCCTTATGTTTCACAGCACAAAATGTCATACAGAATGTGACTCATGATGACAGAACTTTAGTTTTTGGGTGAACACAACTCATAAATTAACATTATACAACAAATAATAGATAAAGTAACAGTAAACATTGAAAATCACTTTTCCAGAGTGTGACAAACCACAAACTACAAATATAGTCGAGTGCTGATTCACTCCTTCATGCCTCCTGAAAGTTCACTGTGGCATTTAATTTCACAGTTTTCCCCTTTGAGAAACAGTCTACCGTGCAATTGACACCCGTGCAGCAAGTGTTGCATTGCAGGCCTTCTTGAAGTTTTCCTCAGGTAGCACGTCGGGCGAAGTTCAGCGGGCGTTAGATGACAGTGCAACGGTGACTGGTGTCCGGGCTGACGCTAGACCCTCCGTCGGTTTTGACGGTGGTCTTGGATGAGCTGATCTGGGACCATAGCTCTTTGCGATGGCAGAGGCGATCGCGGTAGTTCTGGGCGAATATCAGCAGCATGAGGGGGTTGATGCAGCTGTGAGAGTAACTTAAGCAGATGCTGATGTTGTACGCGTACACAAAGGCGGTGGTGGGCTGATAGATGCTAAGGTTGATCACCTGGATGACGTGGTAGGGAGACCAGCAGACCAGGAACAGGCCGATCACCATCAGAACTGTCTTAGTGGCCCGTTTGGCCCATACCGACTGCTTGCGTTTGACCCGCCGGATGGAGCGGAACACGTGGTACAAAGTGAGAGTGTAAAATGTACTTATTATAATCAGGGGGACAATAAAACCCAGCATGGACTGGTAGAGCGTGTACCAGTACATATCTTGTGGCCCATCCAGGTTAATCATACAGATGTCCATGTTCTTTTTGGAGATGACTTTAGCGTATATCATGACTGGGATGCTCAGAAGGAAGCTGCCCACCCACACCATAATGTTGATGACGATGGTCCACTGAATGGTTCTCTTTTCAGACGTGGGATGTACAATTGCAGTGTACCTGGGGGAAAAAAATCATTCAAAATTATTCAAAGTAATGTCATCCAAACTCAGAGGTTGCTTTTTCATGTCATGAGACTTTTTTTTTTTTAAGTTATTTTGGTGAAATACAAATAAAAACAGTTTGAATGAGACTTTATAGCTTTTATGGTAGCTCAGATAATTTGGCCTTGAATTTTTTTCTTTGTGGACAATGGTATCTGGGCAAATCTTCGATGTCTTCTATGTACTCTATAGAGTAAGTGTGTTTGATTGTTATGATCTTTTTGTCCCGGGAAAAGCTGGAGACTTTAGCAAGAGTAATTTGATCTCCATTTGATATCACTTTTTAGGAGAAACAACTGAGATATTAAAGGGTTAGTTCACCCAAAAATGAAATTTCTGTCTTTAAGTACTCACCCTCATGTCGTCTCATACCAGTAAGACCTTCGTTCATCTTCGGAACACAAATTAAGATATTTTGATGAAATCCGAGGGTTTCTGAAGCACACATAGGCAGCAACGTCGTTGCACCTTTTGAGGTCCAGAAAGGTAGTAAAGACATCATTAAAATGGTCAACGTCACTACAGTGGTTCAACCTTAATGTTATGAAGCAACGAGAATACTTTTTGTGCGCAAAAACAAAACAAAAATAACGACTTAATTTAACAATTTGAACTGTTGTCATACGCAGTTGATGTAGTGAATGCAGTTCAGCGCTTCCGTGTTTATGTCCGAACGCCGGCTCAGTATTGGCTGATGCTGATCACATGAGCAGCACGACACATGCGTGTGATGCTGGCCGGCCAATAATGAGTCGGCATTCTGGTGTAGAACACGGAAGTGCTGAACTGCAATCACTACGCCAACTGCGTATGACAACAGTTCAAATTGTTAAATAAAGTTGTTATTTTTGTTTTGTTTTTGCGCACAAAAAGAATTCTCGTCACTTCATAACATTAAAGTTGAACCACTGTAGTGACGTTGACCATTTTAATGATGTCTTTACTACCTTTCTGGACCTCAAAAGGTGCAATGATGTTACTGCCTATGTGTGCTTCAGAAACCCTCGGATTTCATCAAAATATCTTAATTTGTGTTCCGAAGATGAACGAAGGTCTTACTGGTTTGGGACGACATGAGGGTGAATACTTAATGACAGAAATTTCATTTTTGGGTGAACTAACCCTTTAAAGAAATCTCATTTCTTTCATATGTGATTCCATCAGTAAATTCACTTTTTTTTTCTTTTCAGGAGTATACTTTATAAAATGCTTAGGTGCAGGGCTATTATTATATTATTATACAACAGAGAGATGTTGAAACTATATCATATAAAGAACGTCATGTTTGAATAATCTGAAGCTTTCACTACAGATGATTCAGTAAAGAATCTGAGTTCTTATTTTGTCCAAATTTTAAAACTACTAACTGCATCCATCCATTTTCCTGGTGGATTCCAGTGCATTTAACCTACATTTCAATAACACATTATTAAATAATATTGTTACATAAACGTAAATTAAATTATACATATAATGTAGCTTAATATTTGGCATATGTACACTACCAACTTTCAAAACTTTGGGGTTGGTAAGAGTTTCTGAAAGAAGTCCAATATACTCATCAAGGCTGCATATTAAATAAAAAAATGAAGTAAAACTGTAATATTGTGAGATACAGTTTAAAATAATTGTTTTCCATTTTAATATATTTTAAAATGTAATTTATTCCTGTAATGGCAAAGCTGAATTTTCAGCAGCCAATTTCAGTGTCACATGATCCATCAGGAATCATTCTAATATGCTGATTTGGTGCTCAAGCTAATTTTTCTTATTACCAATGTTGAAAACAGTTGTGCTGCTTAATGTTTTTGTAGAAATCATGATACTTTTTTTCCAGAATTATTTGATTATTTAAAACAGACATATTTTTTTAACATTTTAAATGTCACTTTTGATCAATTTAATACATTCTTGCTTGAAAAAAAAAAGAGTATTAATCTGCCACAGCTGTCTTTGTCTTACTCGCTGTCATTTTTTTAAAGCAGCTTTGTAGCAATATGTAGCTGACTTGTCTTGACTCTCGGAAAGCAAACCGGTCACATGCTACAAGAGCAGCAAAACAGCACAGCAAGTGACAGATTTCTAAGAAATGCATTTGCTCTGTTTGTATCCTAAAATCAGATAAAAGCTTGAGCATAAAATCAACAGATGTGTACTTTTCTCGTGTACAGTCCAAACACATCAGCTTCATTTTTCATCAAGTTTAACAGCTCTCTTACTCTAGTCAGACAATATTTGTTTTTTCCCCCTTGCAATTCCTTATAAAAGAAAGAGAATGTGTCTGGGTCCATGTATAATGTATTGCTCACTGTAGTAGCGGTGCTGCTCTTTAAACAGAATTTGGGATAATATTGCTTTGCAAAACGTAATTAAAATGTGCAGCTAAGATACTTTATATAAGTAACTCCAAGCATGTGACCCAGTAAAAACCCTTTGGGAAAACAGAAACGGCATTATATGAAAAAGTGTTATAGAGGAGCTTTATCATCTAATCATGCAGAGGCTTTCTGGGGGGTTCATATGTCTTTGACACTAACAACTAAGCAAAAACTCTCCTCTGCACTTTATATTTTATGAGGACCTTTTGTATGTAGTGAGATATTGTGTGCTAAAGTGCTTTTGTGTGCCATAAATATAGACTAAGTAAGAGGGTTTTTCAAAGTCACACACTTGCTGAAGTATACAGTCTTGCAGACTTAAGATACAAAAATGATGGATGCAGTTTGCTTATTCAAGGTCATGTAGCGTGGATCACACCCTTGAGAGTTGCATTGATTTCTTTTTCTTTTTTTTCTTTTGCATACATTCAGTTGATTAACAGTGACGAAGAGCAGGGCTGTAATTTCATATAATTTGGTGACAATGCTCTTTGATCTGTAATTAGAGTTTGAATAAAGAATTCTATCCTTTTGACCTGTAAGCTGATAGTATAAGCATATTTAATATTATCTTAACTAAAAGAAACCTGTCAAGAACACGTCCAGGTCAGAAGTCACAGAAAGAAATGATTAAATTATATATTTAAAAAAAAAAAAAAAAAAATGTAGCCTATTATTTCGCACACAATGCAAAACATTACATTTTCAGTTTTTATAATAAATGCAAATCAAACAAAAAATTAAACATATCTATTAAAAATTACTGTACTAAAATAATGAGCATCTAATGAGAAATAGTTGAGTTCATAGTGGTACAGGGATGACGTAAAAACACTGAAGACTAATTCACCAGTGGTTCCCTCAAGATTTTCCTATAGGTTTTTATAATTAAGTTTTTCAATTTATGAGTAGGTAATATAAGGCCTGTGGTAAACATAAGTTCATGATACTTGGACGTTTTGTTCTACAACGTTAAAGGGTAAGTTCACCCAAAAATGAAAATTATGTCATTTACTACTCACCCGCATGTCGTTCTACAACCGTAAGACCTTCGTTCATCTTCGGAACACAAATTAAGATATTTTTGATGAAATCCGATGGCTCAGTAAGGCCTCTATTGCCAGCAATGTCACCGAACCTCTCAAGATCCAGAAAGGTACTCAAAACATATTTAAAACAATTCATGTGAGTACAGTGGTTCTATCTTAATATTATAAAGCGACGAGAATATTTTTGTGCACCAAAAAAAAAAAAAAAAAAAACCCCCAAAAAACATGACTTTTCAACAATATCTAGTGATGGCCGATTTCAAAACACTGCTTCGAAGCTTTACGAATCTTTTGTTTCGAATCAGTGGTTCGGAGCGCCAAAGTCACGTGATTTTAGCAGTTTGGCAGTTTGATACGCAGGAACAACTGATTCGAAACAAAAGATTCGAAGCGGTGTTTTGAAATCGGCCATCACTAGATATTGTTGAAAATTCGTTATTTTGTTTTTTTGGCGCACAAAAAGTACATTATTTTCATTTTTGGGTGAACTAACCCTTTAATTACACACACTCACACCCCAAACGTTTTTATCTAGTTACTTATTAGACACATACGTTTGTTGTTGTTGTCGTTGTTGTTTTAAAATATTCATGTTTTCGATATGGGTGTGTAAAATTTATGTAGAACAACACGTTCAAGTATCGTCAGGCCTACTTTGCAAGAGAGGTAAACAAAGTGTGTCCAGCAGTAACAGGCTACTGCATTACGATCACTGCATAAATATTCTGGCATTCTCCCAAATGCATGCAACTCTCACCTGTCAATGCAGAGCACAGTCACTATCCCCACTGTGGTAAACTGGTTACTGACGTCCACCACCACCACAGCTTTACACATGAAGTGCCCAAAGACCCACTGTCTGTCCCTGACCAGCTGATGGATGTTGAACGGCATCACCAACAAGAACAGCAGGTCTGCAATGGCCAGATTCAAAACGTAAATATCAGAGACCATCTTCTTCTTGCATGATGCCACAGCATAGATGACCAAACTGTTGGCCAGAACTCCAACTGAACACAGGATGCCGTAGATAGTGGGGAATATGTGCATGAAAGACGCGATGTCAATGATGCTGTACGACGGGACGGTTCGGTTCACACACGAAAAGTTGGACGAATTTGCAAATTCGGAATCGCAAAAAATATCCGAGGTGTTCATCTTACAAAACTTTTTGCTTAAAAAAGAATAAATAAATGTGACAAGTTGTAGTCTTAGTCTGGTCTGCACACGATTACGCAAGCTTTTACGCAGCGCCCTACTTCATATTCAAACCGTTTAAAGTTGTAAAAAGTCTCCCTCGGGTGTCAGTTGTCGTCCCGTTTTCATCTGCTTTGTTTTTCATTCAGTTCGCCGATGCTTCAGTCTTTTGAGATATTGTTTTAGTACATATAAGTGCCCAAAAGCAGGAGCTTGTGTGCGTATTATGCGCGTCTGTCTCTTCCAGTAGCTGTTTGAAGAGATGCGCGTGTCTCCACCCTTTTAGAGCCCTCTCTCCAAGCTCACCCATCACACTCAATATAGAAAATTATTTGATGACTTTTTTTATGCACAGTCCTTAACAGCAAGAGCAAACTCCAGTGGTCACAATGAATTTCTTTATACACTATCATGAACTTTGTGAACCTGTTGCATGCACATCTTATTAGACCTGTTATAGTTTATTCATTTACATTTGCAATATTGGCAGATGCTTTTATTCAAAGTGACTTTACCTATACATTTTATAATTTCATGACTAGGTGCTGCAAGCACCATGCTCTACTGTTTAAGATACTAATGTATGTTATTATGTTCAGATAAGCTGGGCATTATCACTGTTCATTGTGTTGTGTAGATTAATTGTTAAATTGATTTTGCTGCCCAGCCCTTCTATTGATTATGTTCTTGTAACAGGTAAAGTGTAACATATTAATTTGTGCACACTTTAAAACTAAAGCCTTATCTCCCCAACACACATCCTTAATCAAGTATCAGCACCACTGCATTCCTGTAAAAACAGGCACTCCATCATCTTGTCTAGATTTGAGGGAACACTTTTCAGGAGAGAACGGAGCATGTCTTTTGAAGATTAGAAACTTCTCCAATGATTAAAAAAAAAAAAGTAACTTAAGGTGCTCATCCTCTACCAGCACTGTGATAGAACAAAAAGGATATTGATGTGAAAAGTTTATACCAAAAAAACTTTATTGCATACATTTATTGATTTTTATCCACACAATCTTACAAATGAGATGTGTAAAAGAGCAATGCAGCAGTCCAGTTTAGAGATGGTCTGAGTGAGTATAGTAGTTTTATTGAATGCGTATTTGCAATATTATCGCAAATATATACACTTTTTTGTTACAATTTTTAAATATATTTTAAAGAAGTCTGTTATGCTCATCAAGACTGTATTTATTCAAGAAAGAAAACACAGTAAAATAGTAATATTGTGAAATACTACAATATTTTTTTAATGATTTTTTTATTTAATATATTTTAAAATGTAATTTATTCCTGAATTTTCAGCATCATTACTCCAGTCTTCAGTGTCACATGATCCTTCAGAAATCATTTATTAAATCAATTATTATTGGTGCTCAATTATTAAAGGGTTAATTCACCCAAAAATGAAATATCTGTCATTAATTACTCACCTCATGTCATTCCAAACCCGTAAGACCTTCGTTCATCTTCGGAACACAAATTAAGATATTTTGATGAAATGCGAGAGGTTTTTTTTTATCCTCCATTGAAAGCAACGAAATTACCACATTCAGTGTCCTGAAAAGTAGTAAAAACATCGTTAAAATAGTCGACGTGACTACAGTGGTTCAACCTTAATGTTATGAAGCAACGGGAATATGGGAAGCGATGGAAATTTTTGCGCAAAAACAACAAAACAAAAATAACGACTTCATTCAACAAATTCGTCTCTGCCATGTCAATCTGCAATGCTATTTTGTTGCAGAACTTCCAGGTTCTACGTCTGAACGGCAGTTCAGTATTGGCCGACGCTGGTCACGTGAGCAGCACGACACATGCGTGTGATGTTGATGCAAGAGCCGGCCAATAATGAGCCAGCTTTCGGACGTAAACACGTAAACACAGCACTGCGCCAACTGCGAACCAGACTGACAGAGAAGAGGAAAAATTGTTAAATAAATTCATTATATTTTTGTTTTTGCGCATAAAACGTTGCTTCATATCATTAAGGTTGAACCACTGTAGTCATGTTGACTATTTTAATGATGTTTTTACTACTTTTCTGGACATTGAATGTGGTCATTTTGTTGCTTTCAGTGTATAATAAACCTCTCAGATTTCATCAAAAATATCTTAATTTGTGTTCCGAAGATGAACGAAGGTCTTACAGGTGTGGAACGACATGAGGGTGAGTAATTAATGACAGATATTTCATTTTTAGGTGAACTAACCCTTTAATAATGATTCTTATTATTCTCAATGTTGAAATCATTTTTTGCTGCTTAATATTTTGTGGAAAATATTCTTTTTTTTTTTATGATTCTTTGCTAAATAGAAATCTTTTGTAACATTATGAATGTCTTTACTGTCACATTTCATCAATTTAAGTTCCTTGCTGAATAATAGTATTATTAGTATTATAGTAAAATTTTTAATTAATTATTAGTCTTTCTTATCCCAAACTTGTGTATCACAGATTCCAAATATTAAAATTGTTTTCAACATTGATAATAATAAGAAATGTTTTTTGAGTACCAAATCAAATTACAGTTTTTACTGTATTTTTGATCAAATAAATGCACCCTTGAGCATAAGCATATATACAACAACCGTAACTGAAATGTACAAATCTTTGTATATTATTATGAGAGAGCACATACCCGCAGTGTGTTATTGTAAAGTTTACAGTGCCTTGAATCTCTTTTACTCCACCAGAGAAAATAAAGGTGCTCATGTTCTTCTCACACATCACAGCGCTCTCACACACTCTTTCACTCTCTCTGCACACGGTCATTTACTGCTGTCATAAATCCACCATATCAACCTCAAAACTGTTCAAATGTCACAGTTTTCACACTTCATTTTTCACAAGGAGATAATTAAAGCCACAGTCTTTGTTACAATGTGTGGAATCTGAGGGAACAATGTGTGTGTGTGAGAGAGAGAGAGAGAGAGAGAGAGAGAGAGAGAGCATGTTTATGTTTATGTCTCCATAAAATTAAACTGGCTGAAGCACATTTAATGGTTACGTTGGCTTTAGCCTGAGGTTGACTGCATGTCTCGTGATTTGGATGGGTGACCAAATGATCTTCAGTCACTCTGACATCTTTAGTCATGGCCTCAGCCTGGAAAAGAGCAATATACAATCGTATTCTTATATGGTACGCTATATATTAGGTGCTATTCTCTTCTACCATTTACAGTAGACCCATAAATTATTTGGACACTTTGGTCACACAGTGTATTGCAAAATATAATGTATATATTATTGAGCTCAAACTAATTATTGAGAAAAAAATGAAAGTTCAGAAGCTAAAATTCAGGTAAATGTTTCATTGTCCCTCCCACAATTAAATGTTTTACAGAAAATGAAATACACAAGTACAATACTCCGATTGAATGATTTGAATAGCTTTGCAATGTAAGAGTCTTAACAAATAATGTAATGATGCTCTGTCTTTCTCTCTCTTTTGCCTGAAAAAGTATAACCCCTGTTATGGCCTTGTAGAATTAGTATAATTATATTTAATCATTGTGGCAAGGTCAGATGAAAAACGGCACTGACCTTGGAATTATTACGCCCTGAAATAAATAATTAAAATCAATGAGCTTCAAGAAGAAGGTGAAGGCTTTGTTCAAGGAGCAGCGTAATTATGGAAAACTCGTCAAAATCTCCTGCTCAACTGCCAATTTGTTGAGACTCATTACTTCACAGTTGGTTCATGCTTCTCTTTTCTAAGTCTGCTGATTATGAAAGGTAATTTGCAAATGTTGATATATGTGGATTCATTCATGTTAATAATGCATGTCCTCGTTCATATTAATCAGCATAAGTAGATTGGTTTACTTGTGTTCCTGCAGAACTGAAACTCCTTGTGTTCATATTGTTTTTGATACAGTCTTTTATCTCCGAAGCAATTAAAACAGTGTGCAATTTGCATTCCATTTTGTGTCACATGTTTTATTGCAATACATAGTCAGCCCCTGATGATTATGTCACAAAATGTAACATAAACACCAAGATTCAGATACAGACTATTCAAATATCCCCCTGAAAGCACTGAGGAATGCATGCTTTCAGGCAAATGTTTCTCTAAATCGTCTCAAAAACAAATTCAAAAAGATAACAGAGAAAACATGGACATGGCACTAAGATAAATGGCCCAAAGGAAGATGAATGGCTGTTTTACTTTGTGGTCACATGCCTACAAAGATCATATGATGTCTTGTAGTACTGGGAGATGTTTGGCAAGATAGCAATCTGTGTTTCAAGACTACACATCTCGATCCCTAAACCCTCATGTTTTCTTGACGCCTATCATGCCCAAAATGGTTAAATACAAGTAAGGCAGCTAAATAGGTTTCGAGACAAAGCTATTATGAATGAAAACATTTATGACCAGCAGAGGGCGCTGAAGTGCAGCAGTCAGTCAGTACTCTGAACACAAACCTATTTCACAATCCACACAGGTAGTTGGGGTAAACATACTTTTCCCGCTTTCTTGTCAGTGAGCGGTCGTCAGTTTTGATTAATATAAGCTGCTTTAGTTGAACTCGACAGTGAACCTCAACGTTTTAAAATGTTTCTTTAGCCTGACGTGCTTCATCTTCCATTTTAATGAACAACATCTGAGGTAGTAAATATTGATCCATGTGAAAAAAAGAAGAGAGAAATTGTACTGTAAATATAGTGTTTCTTGAATAATTTAAAATCGATCTTACGTAGAGATTATATGGAAAAGTAAGAACATAACAGCAATGCAAACATTACCATAGTTTACTCTGTACAATCTTTATTCATAATTGTATTATTTTTGGTGGTGCCTGTCCCTGTTCATTAGTAGTATATAGGTGCCATTTTTGCATTTTCTAAAAAAGTAGCGAGGCTTTGAATGGCTGCTTACACATAGAGTACATATAAATGTGATTGTAAACATGCTTCCCCTTGAGTCATGAAACATGCTTTCATCTAGTTATGAAACATGACACCATTTATCTTTGTTTCATCATCCCTGGGAAATCAATGGAATGTTGGTGATGAATTTCACATTAAAATTCAACAATAATCTCGCTCAATAGTCACTGCCATTGATAAACGGATAAAGCCGAAGTTTCTCACATTGCTACTGAAGATTTGTGCTTTGCAAACAGGTTCACTAACTCTTCACAAGATACACAAACTCACACGATTAGCCTATCCTGTCAAAAAGACATTATGAAATGGTAATTCTATCATTTTGTCTTTCAGTGGTCTTAAGATACCATGTTTGAGCTGGTTTTCATCTCAGGTGTGATTTTATAATTAAGAGAGAGGAAGGTGCCTGTACAACCACTAATCAAGATGTCAAAGGAGATTCAGAGAATATAAAGTGAGTCATGGGCCAATAAAATTATTTAATTTTATTGATTCAATCGCATGGTTTGCTGTAGCCAAGTTTAATCAATTTAATTGTGGTAGTACTGATGGAAAATTGAATAATACGATCTGACAGGATTTGTGCTTTCACATTAAAGTTTATGAAACAAATGCAGTAACACAGAGAAAAATCTTTGAACCTGTTCACCGTGTACAAAAACACACACACATGTACACACAGTCATTCATTTGTCATTTAGATGATGCTTTTTATCCAAATTAAAAGTACTCATATACTTTGTTCTAGGAGTTTTCCTATTCACATTCCTATTCTTCAAAAACTATTCAGCCCACAAAGGATTTCAAAAGCAAAGTCACATGAAAAACAACTGTACAAAAGAAAGCTATTGATTTATAGTCATTGAATTATATATTAAAATATAGTATATTTGAAGTTTATTGCAAAATATTCAGATATATACAAATATTTAAATAGTATGAAGTTTATTTATTATTATTTTTATTTATTTATTATTATTTTTTATTTCTTTGAACCTTTTTTATGACTTCTATATAAGAATATGATTTTTATATAAAGCACTTTGAATTACCTGTGTATGAATTGAGCTATATAAACTCACCTTGCCTTGCCTTGCCAGGTTTGAGAACATAAGGAGTAACACAATGCTTCATGAGTGCTGGATCTCTCTCTCCGGGACTGTGAGTAGTGTTTATTAACAGAGTAGTGTGAGTGTGAGTAGTGTGTATTAACAGCGACTTTGGCTTCTACGGAAGCATGTACCATCGATTAACAACCTCAGAGCACACATTTGGTCTGTCTTGAGAGGTTTATATGTTATCACTAAAAATCAATTTCCATATTTTCACTTCCGGAACCTGACTGGTGAAATTTATTATAGGGTTGAGTGCCTCGCTTAAGGGCACAATGATGATAGTATATGGATTGAAGAGCCTGATCCTGGAATTTGTCAATTGCAAGGCCAAATTTTTAACCATTAGATTACCACCACCCAGATGCAGCTTGCCAGGTTCTTGCTAGATATAGTGGTCAATAAATCAGTTAATAAGCGTGGTGGAGAGGGGACGCCGGGACAGTACACCGTCCAAAACACAATATTTCAGTTTATGTACTGTCAAAAAGCAAATGAAGCTTTAGAAACAAACCCAAACATAAGTGAAATGCAGCACTAACTAAGTTTTGTTCACTAACTGATCGGTCATAATGATTTATTTGTTTGTGTGAAGTGCTTGCAGCAACTATGATCTGCTCACTTAACGCATGCAGCATGAGTTTATTTCCGAATTTTATCCAAAACAAGGCGTCCACACATAGCAGAGATGAGCATGAGAGTGAATGACACAGAACAGTCACTGTACTGCAAACAGCACTGCTGATTTATTTGTTTTTGTTGTACCACAGGGAAATTAGCATGAAATAGAAAATATTCAAGTCACACATGCACCTAAAGTTAAAATGAGGTTAAACCAGGACAGAAATACAGTGTTTTCACACTGACAGTGTATCTGTGGTGTAAGCTGAGTTGCTACGGCCATATATATATAAAATCTGGGTTATGTAAAAGATTCCAAAGATTAAGTAATTCGTTTATATTATGTTTTAAAATACTCGTAATCAGACTACAGTTACTTTTTAATTGATTATATGATTACATATTATTCTTACAAGTAAATTATTCATAATTCATTGATTCTCCCTACTACTTCTTTTTTTATCTTATAAATTTTCCTTTCTAAAAAAGCCTACTGCTTATATATGTACAGAAGATCTTCCAGATTTGTGGAATTACACACACAGACCAGCCACTAGTCATGTGACTATCACTGGAAACTGAGACCCAGTTAAGTTAATAAGTGAGGTCAATAATGTCTCCTCTCCACCAATAAGCTGGTGTGTGGTGGGCGTTCTGGTGCAATATGGCTGCCGTCGCATCATCCAGGTTTATATTTAGGTATACAGGTATTGTACAACCCGAATTCCGAGAATGTTGGGACGTTTTTTAAATTTGAATAAAATGAAAACTAAAAGACTTTTAAATCACATGAGCCAATATTTTATTCACAATAGAACATAGATAACATAACAAATGTTTAAACTGAGTTTTATGCACAGTTTTATGCACAAAATGAGCTCATTTCAAATTTGATGCATGCTACAGGTCTCAAAATAGTTGGGAAGGGGGCATGTTTACCATGATGTAGCATCTCCTCTTCTTTTCAAAACACTTTGAAGACGTCTGGGCATCGAGGTTATGAGTTTCTGGAGTTTTGGTGTTGGAATTTGGTCCCATTCTTGCCTGATATAGGTTTCCAGCTGCTGAAGAGTTTGTGGTCGTCTTTGACGTATTTTTCGTTTAATGATGCGCCAAATGTTCTCTATAGGTGAAAGATCTGGACTGCAGGCAGGCCAATTCAGCACCCGGACTCTTCTACGACGAAGCCATGCTGTTGTAATAGCTGCAGTATGTGGTTTTGCATTGTCCTGCTGAAATACACAAGGTCTTCCCTGAAATAGACGTTGTGTGGAGGGGAGCATATGTTGCTCTAAAACCTTTATATACCTTTCAGTATTCATAGTGCCTTCCAAAACATGCAAGCTGCCCATACCGTATGCACTTATGCACCCCCATACCATCAGAGATGCTGGCTTTTGAACTGAACGCTGATAACACACTGGAAGGTCCTCCTCCTGTTTAGCCCGGAGGACATGGCGTCCGTGATTTCCAACAAGAATGTCAAATTTGGACTCGTCTGACCATAGAACACTTTTCCACTTTGAAACAGTCCATTTTAAATGAGCCTTGGCCCGGAGGACACGACGGCGCTTCTGGACTATGTTCACATATGGCTTCCTTTTTGCATGATAGAGCTTTAGTTGGCATCTGCAGATGGCACGGCGGATTGTGTTTACCGACAGTGGTTTCTGGAAGTATTCCTGGGCCCATTTAGTAATGTCATTGACACAATCATGCCGATGAGTGATGCAGTGTCGTCTGAGGGCCTGAAGACCACGGGCATCCAATAAAGGTCACAGAGATTTCTCCAGTTTCTCTGAATCTTTTGATGATGTTATGCACTGTAGATGATGAGATTTGCAAAGCCTTTGCAATTTGACGTTGAGGAACATTGTTTTTAAAGTATTCCACAATCTTTTTACGCACTCTTTCACAGCTCTGCCCATCTTTACTTCTGAGAGACTCTGCCTCTTTAAGACATCCCTTTTATAGCTAATCATGTTACAGACTTGATATCAATTAACTTAATTAGTTGCTAGATGTTCTCCCAGCTGAATCTTTAATTCAGCTTCAAAATTTCTTGCTTTTTCAGCCATTTGTTGCCCCCGTGCCAACTTTTTTGAGACCTGTAGCAGGCATCAAATTTGAAATGAGCTTAGTGGATAAAAGTGTAAAATTTCTCCATTTAAACATTTGTTATGTTATCTATGTTCTATTGTGAATAAAATATTGGCTCGTGTGATCTGAAAGTCTTTTAGTTTTCATTTTATTCAAATTTAAAAAACGTCCCAACATTTCCGGAATTTGGGTTGTAATTTATTGTAAAACAACTTACAACTTTTATTTATTTTTAGGATATTTAGGCAAGGCATTTGTTGTTTATATAGATGCTTAAGGATTTTTCTTTCTAAATAATGATAATTTTATACAAATGCATGCATATGAATCAGAACTGTGCTATGCTCAAGGGTCTAAGTAATCTGACCCGGGTTGTAACCTTCTTATCACTGGCTCCCTCCAACATCCAGAAACACGGTTATCTCGGTTAATATCTGGCTCTTGGCAGGCTTTACATTAGTTCATATACTCCCTGAGAAATATTTACATTCTTATATGCTTCAAATTAGACATTTAGATGGCTCTAAAAATATTTGCCGCCATCATCGTGATAATTATCACTGAAATAATGTAGGCTAAATGCGCTTTGTGATATTCCAGCTCAGATTTATGGATGTGTACGATGTACCACCAGCAAGAAACTGCTTTTTTAACCTCTCTGTGTTCTTTGCATAATTTTTCTTTCATAGTTCTTGATGCATGCAGCAAGCCTTTAAGCCACATGCCAGTAAATTAAAGGGTCATGTTATTGCACATTCATGTTAATAAAAAATATCCAAAGGCAATGAAAAATAATAGCATACAGTGATTAGGGAATGAGCAGTCTATGAACCAGTGGACACGTGGCTATTTTAGCTTGCAGTGATAATTACCCAAATTGAGAAAATATTGCAGGTCAAAAGGTCTCCAGCGTTACTTGAAAACATTCAAAATTATGCCAAAACAACATCGCTGTTATCATCATAAGAAACATGATGAAACAGCCTTAAAGGGAATGTCAGTAACCAAACAGATCTCGCCCCCCATTGATTACCATAGTTTTTATTTTTCCTACTATGGTAGTAAATTGGGGCGAGACCAGTTACCTTTTACTGACATTCCCTTTAAGGCTCAAAATGGTTCCGAATTAGGGGGTTTTGTGTTGTTATGGTGACCCGTCTAAAGATATGTTTACACCTTCTTACAGCTCTGTGTTCTATGCCAGATAATGACTCTTGTGCCAATAGTAGACAACACATGCTAACACATTCCATAGGTTTAATAGAATAAAAGACTGATGCACTTGCACAGATAGAAATGCCGTGCAAATACAGAAGTAATTGTCAACACACACACAACCCTGAAGTGCCTCTCCACCCTGCAAGAGAATATCTGTTGAACGAAAATCATCAAAGCGAAATGAGATGAGAAACAATTCTGTATCATATTGAACACACAGAGACAATCAGATCTCACATGAGTGGAATGTGATGTGGAGCTTGTATTAACTTAATATTTGATTTTAAAGCAGGCTTGCACACAGCACAGGTGTTAAATCACGTGATTTTAGTGACCCTGGCTCAGCTGGTGCCTTTTTGAAGGGGGGACGAGGCATGTAATGCGTGGGCAAAGTCATGCTAGACTGTGTCATTAATTTCTCGCTGTGGTCAGGAATTCAGCTGACCGGAAAATTGCAGATACAAGATATGTATGTGGAGTTTTGGGACAAGATAAAAACTGATGATGAATTTCTTCCTTGGTGGTTTGTGCACACAGAATTAGCTGTTTAAAAGTCTCAAGAGCTTTACAGCAAATATAAAACTTGTATTTTGCAAAATATAACACTTAATTTAAGTTGCTGTACACTGAGTTTTGTACGCATTAATTATCACCGACATATGGTGAGTTTTACACTTACTGCACTTGAGGGAAGCACATTAGAGAATTGTGCTTAGTTTAATAAGAGTCGGTGCTGTTTTTTCCCTGTGAGCATTTGTCACGCATGGTTGATGTATCTTTCAGTTTTAACTTTTAAATTAGCTTTATTTCATTAGTCTATTTACAAATGAACATCAAACGTGGTATACAGCTTTCTTTGTCAAGTCCATTCCAACAAAAGTTCATTGTGAAGTCAACAGAAGTCTTCCCAGGAGATTAAAACTTATCTGTTAAATCTGCAAGTTTGGCATGCATAAGTATTTTCACAGTTGACCAAGCATTGTATCTTTAGACATAGTTCAACACCCTGTCTTGGCAAAGGATGAAGTGAACAGGACTCATTTGCATAGCTGTAGAAGTTAGACTGCAGGCAACTCCTCCAGGCATTTGGTTTTGTCTCTTGGTAACGAGTTTTTGAAACTTTATTAGCAGAGACATAATCTAAAATGTATGAAGATAAGTGTGATAAGTCTCTTTAATTGGTTCCTGGGAGAGTGTTAGTGGTCACAGTGAATACTAGGGCAGCAGTGACAGTCTTTTATGCTATTGTTTAGCATTAAGTGGTTCCCAACTGAATTTGAATGTTGTAGAGTGAAGAAAAAAATATATATTTCTTAATTTTTAGTCAACGTAGTTTTAGCCTGAAAACCGATAGGCCTACTTCCCCTCAACCATCTCTGTAATGTCAACACTGTGCCACCTAGAGGATTTTTGGTGGTACTGCAACAATTCCAACAAGTGTTAGAATAAACAGATTCAATTAAATAAGAAAATCATTTACCTGCTATTTCCATCCTTATTGTGTAATTTAATTTAAATTAAACTTGAGATTTGCTTTTGGTTGCCATGGAATCCATTTGTGTGAAAGACATGCAATTAACCTATTGTCCATTGCACTCTTATTTTACCTCATGTTCCTGTCATTCAAATCATCATGAGCCTGTTTAACCAAATGTAATGTGACATTTCTATTTCCCTCTTTGCCCTGCATGTGTCGTCGGTCCCTCTGTATATTTACACAATCTATCAGAGAATAGCGGGCGAGTGGCTCGTTTTCTCTGCTCAAACAACTGTGGTTTAAGGGAAAGGGCTGCACGTGAGATGAAGAGATTCTCGTCTGTTTCATGGAATAATGCGCCGTCATATCTGCAGTATAAATTAAGTGCGGGATCTGCTGGCTGATGAGCGCTGCCATTATGTATTAGGTATGACTATATTTGAATGGGATTTCTAGATTAATAAATAAATAAGGGAATTAATGAAGAGAATAATTTATGACTTAATTGCGTCTTATGTTGAATCAGCGCATTTACTGGTTATTAAATAGCCTATCTTCAAGGACTTGCCCACCTAACAAATCCATCGGTAACATTCCATGTGTTTCATAAAGGGATATAGCCTATTATTTTGTTGTTAGGCTATATACTTACAATATTTTACAAAAGATGTAAAAGTATTTTAATATATTTAGTCAAATCAAATCTCATTGAAGCAGTTTAATATGCGCATATTCAAATTAGCTGCATAGTGATTGGTTAGGAGACACAAACGTTTGTATCAAGTCGTATGGACTGCTTTTATGGTGCTTTTTTTTTACCCATTTTTGTAGCTTTATAGCCCCTGTTTACCATCAACTTTCATTGGGCAGCTGCAAAATTAAGGTAATTGCTGTAAATTATAAGGCAATTCATACTTTTTCCTTTCAAAACGTTTTCTGTGTAGGCTATATACAAAGTTAACCAATTTAAATGTTTTAATGTAGCATTTTTCCAATTCAGTTAAAGTAACCATGAAATTAAAATGGACTATTCTTAATTTATGGAATATTGCAGTATTTATTATTCATGGTTTTCACGTGAGGCCACACCCCAACGCCCACTTGGAGGGCAAAACAAGACTTTCCTCCATTGCCCACCAGTTATTTTTATAAGGTTTGTAGTAAGTACTAATGTAGTAAGACTGATATTAAAAAACCAAATTCAATATACACATTATTAATGATGCATACTATGTACAGGCAAGCAGATGAACCCAGAATATAAACACAATGTCCAGTTTCATGTTAAGCATTTTTTCCATAGAAAACCGTTAAAAAAGAAAATGTTTAACCATTTAGTGTGTTACCAAGTGAATTCATATTCTGGGCTCATCTGTTCGCCTGTATATAGGATTCATCATCAATAAGGGGCATACTGAATTTGATCTTTTAATATCACTGTTTTAGTACGTTAAGGCACTTTAAGTGTTTTTCACATAAAAGTAGTTCACCCAAAAATGAAAATTCTGTCTTTAATTACACACCCTCATGTCTGTCATGATAGGTGGTTGTAGTAAAGCACACAATGAAGGAGACATCGTCTGAAGACTTTTAAATGTAGTTCCAAACGTAGGTTCGGAAGGAGCCTAAACATTCAGTCCTGTCAATCATCTTTACGAGCGTATATAAGCAGCAGTCACTGTGTCATCACAGCGACAATTCTTCCAGCATCCCTCCTCCTCCTCCCCATTTCCTCCTCTATTTCTCTTATTCTCCCTCTACGCAGTACTGTTATGGGGGGGGGGTTAACTCGGAGCTCAAGCTGAGCCTCGGGTTCGAGCCTCCTTCGAGGACAGCAAGCCAAGTTTGTTTTACCATTTACCATTCAGACTGAATGGGCAGGCAAACTCGTGAATAGAATAATTCAAACAATAAACTGGAGAAACAACAAGGAAAAACATACCACATCACACTAAACAAACCTATATAAAGAACTGACAGAAACTGAGGGCTTATATACATAATTAATAAGACACGCACAAACTAAGGACTAATCAAATCTGTAACCTAGGAGACAAACAGGTGGAAAACGAGGATGACTGAACTAAATGAACAGAGAAGCTAACTAGAAACAACTCAATGAAAACCAAATGAAAACAAAGACAAAACTCTGACAATGTCGTTCCAAACCCGTAAGACTTCCGTTCATCTTCGTTCATCTTTTGATGAAATCTGAGAGATTTCTCTGCCTCCATGAACAGATAACTACCACTTTGACACTTTAAAAAGTTCATAAAGAGATCGTTAAACTAATTCATATGAATTGAGTCATTTAGTCCAAATTTTCTGAAGAGACTCGATCGCTTTTTTTATGATGAATCATTCCGGTTAGGTTGAGCTTCTGCTTATGTTCGCTGATCAAGGTTTATATGTAATTAAAAGCCTAAATTAAATCTGTTCATCATAAAAAGTGATCGAGTCTCTTCAGAAAATTTGGACTAAACTGCTCAGTCCATATTGACTAGTTTTCCAATCTCTTTATGAACTTTTTGAAGCGTCAGAGTGGTAGTTATCTGTTTATGGAGGCACAGAAATCTCTCAGATTTCATTAAAAAGATTTTCATTTGCACTTCGAAGATGAACGAAAGTCTTACAGTTTGGAACGACATGAGGGTGAGTAATTAATGACAGAATTTTCATTTTTGGGTGAACTAACCCTTTAAATGTTTTAGAATGTCCCAATGTTTTTAGTGATTGAAATAAAGCAGCAGGTGTTGTATATCAATCACAAGTGGCCAAACTTCATGCTTGTGCTGCAATTCTGTGGATGTTTTACCCTACTTTTTTTGGTTCCATGCCTTCCACAGATGATATAAATACATATAAATACATTTAGACCACTTAACTTAGTGATTGCTATCGGGATGTGAAGAGACTTTCAACCAGGAAAAATGTTTTTGAAGCAATTCACCTACCCTGCCTTTAAAATGACCATTTTACAGCATATGCAGCGCAAGAAGGCCCCTCTTGTGGTATGTAACAACACTGCAGAAGAACACTAGTTCACACATTCAGTGACCACCGCACTATATGTTTTGCATGCTTGGAATAAAAATGTCCACTGTCTGCTAACTTTGACCATTTCCACTAGGTACAGAGCTGACCTCTGCCAGCAACCCTTTTTCAGTAAATGCCAGAGATGACATAAAGGTCTCGACGAGTGTAAAAGTCAGTATAATGAATCTGATAATGGTTTCCCACCTCCCTACTGAGTCTTCTCATGCATCACATCCAGTCTCACGCTGTGCGGGGGGACAGATTATCTCGTTATCAGTGACCGGCGCTGTGCGGTCAGCCCTCAGATTCTTTCACTGTCAACGTGGAAATCAGAGAGTAGGAAAAATGTTACTCATACACAAAAAAGAGTGAGAGATTAGCAAAATAGTGGTAGTTTGTGTTTACTGTTTCTATCATTTCCTAGAATGTTTTGCCTATATCTCATTTAGAAGCATCCTCAACCTCTAGATTGACTGGCTGTCTCATGATAGTGGTAAAAATAGCATTGGCCCACTCAGAGTTGATTTAATTTACGAGCCTGGTGTCTCACTGTGAGAAGAGTGTGATGAGAATAGGGAAATGGAGAGTAACTATAAGCACACTCTCTTAAGCTGAAATTGAAATCTGTGGATTTTGACTTATTGGATCAGAATGAAAGTGAAACGCGGGGAATGCAATTAGGACAAAAGTGAATTAAAAAAAGAATGTTGCAGACGTAAAGAAAAAATATTGAATGATATGTCGGGTGTTACAATACAGACCCCATGACATTGCTGGACGTGCTCACTTTGCTATCTTGTATTGATGTACTTCATGTTGAAAGTATGTGGTATGAAATCTGCCATTTTTGCTCATGAGAACCACAGTTTTTGAGCCAGTCATAAATAAATGTCAGGTGACTAATCACATTAACGTAGACAAGTGCCTATTTCCTCTGCATTTACGACTGCATTTTTAGATGACATCAAAGCTAACGTACATGAACATAGCAAGTGTTTTCAAATGTTTTGATGCTATAGAGCAAAAAATAAGATGTTCCCCTTGATACTCCCTTCCTAAAATATAAAGGCATATGTTTACATGTATAAAGATCCTTTTCAACAGTGAAAAATAAAATAAATGCGCAACAAAATATCATAGATAAAATATTATTTGGAAAATATTTTTAGTTTTTTAGAGGTATAAATCTGAAGACAAATATAAATCTATGGCTGTCATAGAATAAAAAAGCAAAGTCTTAAAAGCAGAATACATTTTTTTTAATCCATTTTAAACCT
This sequence comes from Mylopharyngodon piceus, assembly GCA_039654765.1. Classification (NCBI taxonomy): domain Eukaryota; kingdom Metazoa; phylum Chordata; class Actinopteri; order Cypriniformes; family Xenocyprididae; genus Mylopharyngodon; species Mylopharyngodon piceus. The sequence continues at coordinate 16,428,676 of CM077439.1, forward strand.
ATTATTATTATTAATACTAAAACAATGAGCATAGATACACAGGGGTTGGACAATGAAAGTGAAACACTGGCCAATATAGTGTTGGAGGTTTTACATTCCATCAGTAAGAGCAGAGTGTGAAGGTTGAATTAGCAGAGCAGTAGCACAGCTGTACATAAAATATTGCAATCCACACAACATAATGGGAGACATATCAGAGTTGAAAAGAGGACAAATTGTTGGTGTGCAATGCGCATCTTGCTAGCTATTCTGTGACCATGCAGAAAGTCTTTGTGGTGTATGTAGAGCTATGGTATCCAGGGTAATGTCGGCATACCTCCACGAGGGATTAACCACATCCAACAGGAATAACTGTCGATGCCAGAGGAAGCTGTCTGAAAGGAATGTCCAGGTACTAACCCGAATTGTTTCCAAAAAACATAAAACCGCAGGTGCCCAACTCACTGCAGAATTAAATGCGCACCCCGATTCTCCTGTTTCCACCAAAACTGTTCGTCGGGAGCTCCACAGAGTCAATATTCAAGGCCGGCCTGCTATAGCCAAACATTTGGTCACTCGTGCCAATGCCAAATGTCAGTTTCATTGGTGCCAACAGTGCAAATCTTGGGCTGTGGACAATGTGAAAAATGTATTGTTCTCTGATGAGTCCATCTTCACTGACTTTCCCACATCCGTGGGAGTTACTCTGTGGAGAAGCCCCAAAGAGGCTTAACACCGGACTGTTGCTGCCCAGAGTGAAGCACGGCAGTGGATCAGTGATAGTTTGGGCTGCAATATCATGGCATTCCCTACTGTGCTTGATGGGCACGTCACACCCAAGAACTACAGAACCATTCATGTGCACCTAATGTACCTAATGTGCACCAACATTGTATCCTGAAATTGGGGCCATGTATCAGGATGATAATGCACTAATAAACACAGCAAGACTGGTAACAGTGTTTTAATGAACATGAAAGTGAAGTTGAACATCTCCCATGGCCTTAACAGTCACCAGATATAAATATTTGTGAACCTCTTTAGGGCTTTTCACACTGCGCTTAATGCACTTATCGTCATTCTAAACACCGCTTTTAACCCCGGGTAAAGGAGCGTTTCACACTTGTAATTTAGATGCGGGATTAGTACCGCTTTTTACCCGGGGTTAGCCTACAGTGTGAAACGATGCTTAGCAACCGACAACCAATCGCATGCCTTAATATTCACGCGCTTTGGGCAGTCACGGAAGCACCGCGCAATGTATATTCATATAGAGAATGAGAATGTGATGTCACGGCACATAGGACAGTGACGTAACTTACACCCTGCCGCCATCTTAGCAGGATTCCGTTGGATCGAGTTCCATTGATTTTCTTATCGCGATGCGAGATATATATATATATATATATATATATATATATATATATATATTGTTATTGCCTGTAACTTCTTGTGATCCATGACAATGAATAACAAACTATTAAAATAATAAAAAATAACTTAAATAGTATAAAAATATGATAATGACTAATCTACCTGCAATTATAATCACCCATATCTACAAGCTCCCATCACCCAACACAATAACCAGTCTATGACTCAGTAGGCGAACATATATATTTTTTTTTTTACAAAGAAATTATTACAGTTATATTATTTTAAACAATTTACATTTTTACAATTATAAGCATTAGAACTGTCAAAAGCAATAATAAACGTGGAGTGCAACCTTGGCAAGTATGACTGAGCTCTCGCAGTTTACAGGTTTGTGGGTTTGTAAATCTTGCACCCAGCTGCAGCAAAGTTGTTGATAAGCTTCTAATGACTTAAAGGGTCTGAACTCTTGCATTGTGTAGGCACTGATACCATAAATCAGGTAATTGACGATGTCAGGGTATGTGAGAGGTGGTGGTGCTTCTGGGTTTTTCGTCCATTCTGTAACTGGCAGGTCGTACGGGTCGATGTTATTAATGTCAAGCAGTTTCTCTAAATAACACTGTTTAGCGGTGTTATTTAGTTTCTCCCGATATAACCCATTTCCTTTCACTTTCTCCTTCTCCATTTCTTCCCATAAAACTGCGCTGTAGCGCAAAATGTATTTATTAAATTAATCTGCTCTCTGTCTGTTGCTCTATCTCTTGTCTCGCTGTCGAAGTAACCATGGCAACGGATAGCGTATCCTGCTAATATCGTGGCGCCTTCCCGAAATGCAACGCAGAGTGAAAACATCGTGACGTAACTCCTCATTCTCTATAAACCAGTGTTTCCCAACCTGGGGGTCGCGACCCCCACTAGGGGTCGCTAAAGATTTACGAGGGGTCGCCAAGCTCACTGTAGTTTGAGGGTTAGTGAGGAAACAGTTACCAGTTTGACAATAAACCACGATGCAATTTCCGACGGTTAGCATTATAGTTTAATATGTTAATCATCATTGAAACCATATCTGCCAGGACTTGAAAAACTCACAGTAAATACTGTAAAGTAAGCACTCACGCAGATACAGCAAGAAGTGTATGTTTCGTTTGAAAACAAATGGTGAAAGAAGTGAGAGGTTTTACAACAGAGTTCTGAGGGAAATTATATGAATTAAAGTATGAATGAATTCTATGAATGTATCTCTGAAGGGAACTGACTGCCTTGAGCATTTTCTTTTCATCGTCTCTCTGTGTAAGGCGTAGTGTTCATAAGCGCAGCTCTGCTTTGTTTATGGGGTTACCGGGGAAACATCTCTATTTCTGCTGTTACAAAAGCACCACCTACTGACAGAGAATGGATTTACATTGGTTCGTTACAATGGTTCGTTAAGGATTTTGAATGTTAAAATAGGGGTCTCCTGGAAAAAAGGTTGGGAAGCACTGCTATAAACAGTCGTTTCTGCGTATGATAGTAAAAATGTCAAACGGCGATGGAAAACGCGACAGTTGGAGTAAAGAGGAGACCGTCATTCTTACCTTTATAGTTCGAAAAGTTCACTCAGAAAAAAACTTGATATTACAGTCAACAATGTGTAATATGAGGACGCGCAATGCTAGAGACTTTATAAAAAGGTCACGTGCTGCGTTTGTCCAGTAAGTGACACTGACACTGCAAATATGCAGATAAGGACTTTAACCTGGGGTTTTGGAATGTGCAGTGTGAAACGGTAGTTTATGAATGCCCAGGATTAACTGTCAACCCCGGGTATAGCATGAGCAGTGTGAAACGTGAATAAAGACAACCTAGGATTCCGTTTACCAGGGGTTTAGAATGACCCAGGGTTAACTATTTCAAGTGTGAAAAGCCCTTTTGGGGTATTTTGGAGGAGCAAGTCAAACATTTTCCTCCACCAGCATCACATAGTGACCTGGCCACTGTTCTGGAAGAGGAATCTTCCAGATTGAGCAGGACTTATATCTGTCATTCCCAAAACGAATTGATGCTGTATTAGCTGCAAAAGGAGACACCAAACGAATAAATTATTGTGGTCTAAACCAGGTGTTTCAGTTTCATTGTCCAACCCTATAGGCTATCTAATAAGCTAAAAAAGTAAAATAAGTAAAAAAAAAAAAAAAAAATTGATTCCAAGGTTAAGAGGCATTTATAAATATCCATAAACATCCATATCCATTATATGTACAGTATATATACAGGCTATATATATAAAAACACACACAATAAATTTTACTTTTAATTTATTTTTTAAACTGAATGAATTATAAGGATATTTATAAACGCTTCTAATTCTGGGAATCAATTTTTTATTAGGCTTGTTACAATATATTTTTGTGATTGCCTCAGCTAAGGATTCATGCTGTGCTGCCTTAGAATTTGGCCAAGAGAAAATATGTTATTAGTCTGCATAATTAATATCAGCCAACATCTTAAAACCGTCTTCTCAATGGGAGAGCGCCTATCATGCCTTAAGATGCGGCCTACGGAAGCAGCTCACTAAGTTTTGGAACAGAGCTACAGGGTCTTGAATCATAGAAATGCACATGCTGTGCTCCACGAAGGCACATGTGTGCATCTGTGTGTGGTGTGCGGCTCAATGGGGAATATTAGAAGATGATTTCAAAGAGAAAGAATGACTGAAAGAAAATGCTGATGGGGCCTGGGAGTACATCCCCCATGTAAGCCTTTAATCTACAGGTAGCTCATTGTGCTCCTGGGCACAGTCAGGGAAGCATAAGTGGCTGTGTAAATTATTTGACGCCTACCATGGGGGGTAGGAGAACGAAGAGAAAGATATTATGCGTGAGCTGATTAGCAATGAAGAGTTATAACAGCATGGAAAAGCTTGGGCAAACATCTCTGCAGACTGTCATGCCACATAGAGCAGAACTGCTGCCTCCATCTGCTGGAGCTCATGTCCAGTAGCACCAGCATGCTGATGTGAGCGGTAATGGAGATGATGATGGCGTCTGAAATCACTGAGATGGGATGGCTGGCATCTCTCTGGAGGACATTAGTGAACCAGTGTATTTGTGTGGGACCTCGTCTGTGCCTGTGTGAGGTGTGTAGGAGGGAGGGAGAGGACTCATGGTGAGAGGGGAGGAAATCATTTATTTCGTGACCCATGTGTTCTTTTATGGAGAGACCTTGAGCACTATGTGTGTGTGTGTGTGTGTGTGTGTTTGTATGTGTTAGAAGACAGTTTTTTATAATGTGTGGCTGTGATGAATCAGGGGTGAAAAGGGAAACCAATAATAACGGTCAAAACAACATGATAACAGATTACAGTGAAATAACCTCGTGATGCAGTAGACGGGAAGACCTGTTCCCCTTGCTGCCTTTTTATGAGAATAGATGTGTATGTTTGTCCACTGTTCCATTTGCAGTAGTAGGTAAATATTATACAGTAATGGAGATCTTGTAACAAAGAGCCAGCCCTTAAAATGGAGAAAGAGAGAGAGATGTCTTTTACACTATTATTTGACTTTATTTGTTAAAGGTGAAGTGTGCAATTTTTGTCCAACTAGCATCACCAAACAGGAGTTAAAAATAATCAAAAAGGTTTCTCAATCACTCCCTCTGATTGCTATTAGTTGGCTAAACAGATATGCCCGCCTCCAAATGCATGCCATTGGTTGAGCCAGTGTTGCTGTGTCTGACTGGTTGGGATGCTTAAACAAAGCAATGGTTTAATAGTACTGCAGAGACATTGTTTTTTTGAGGAAATAAACCTACCTATAAATTGCTTAGCCTACTTATAGTTTTTTTTCTATTCTGAATATTAAGCTGGGAGGAGAAAGTATTTTAACATAACTTATAAAACGGTTAGTTCCTTTCCTTGATTCTGATTGGTCAATAGCTGTGTTTTATTCACGATAAAACACTGCTATGACCGCTTCACCCAACAGTTCTGTGTATCACTACACAACACCCTTAGCAACCACTCTTAGCAACGTAAACTGTTTGTTCTCAATTGATATTGTTCATTGAAGCTTACTGTATTATGTAGAAGAGTGTTGTGAGAAAGAGATCGATTGAGCTTATTGAGTTTATTACCTGCATTCAGATTTAGCATTTTCCTGCCATTCATAATAAAAAATCTTTTTAAATGTCCGCTGCAGTATCTTGTCCTTTCAGTTAAGGGGTTTTCCCGTGACTGACAGCGCTAGTCAAAGCATTTGTCAGTTGCGTCTTGTTCTGTGTTCACAACAATTCAGTCTTATCAATATAAAAGTCTTTGCGACTGAGTGAATCACTCTTTTCTGCCATCTAATGGCGTAATAATGTAACATCTGTTGCTGTTCACAGTCAGGGACTATTTTTTCTGGCGGAAGGAAGGTTTTTAGTGATTTTACTTCATGAAAGTTGCATTGATACATATTTTTTTGGCTTTAATATTTGTATTGTGTGGTAACCGTTTCTCCACTTCGCGTCGTGCCTAACAACGCCCTTCAGCCGTGACTTATTCACGATACAGCACAGCCTCTTGTACCTTATTGCTTACATAAATAATATATAATATATTTGTCGCTTTTAGTTCTACTATTCACTTTGAGGTCATCTATGCTATCTTATTGACTATTTAAAGAAAAATCTTTATTTTATAATCCTTTTTTTTTTGCACTGCACTTATACTGCTAAAGTATTCTGCAATGCTTTGGTAATACAACAGTACATTTATATAGTTATAAAGTAGTTGTATATATAGATTTGATGTCAGTATGATTTTTTTTTAAGTAATTGCTTTACAGTGAACATAGAGAGGTAAATATTAACCTGTTCAATAATATACCTTACTCACATGTTGAGTAATAAAAAGGCCATCACCGCGTCTCGTTTACAACATTTCAAATCCCTCAGTTTCTCTGAAAAAAAGTGTAAAGTGAAAATTACGTGACGTGTAGCCAAGTATGGTGTCCCATACTCGGAATTTGTGCTCTGCATTTCACCCATCCAAGCGCACACACACACAGCAGTGAGTATTGAACACACACACTGTGAACACACAGCAGTGGGCAGCCATTTTTGCTGTGGCGCCCGGGGAGTGTTTGGGGAGGGGGGTTAGATGCCTTGCTCAAAGGCACCTCAGGTGTGGGTAATGAGAGTGGAAGAGAGCGCTGTTCATTCACTCCTCCCACCAATTTCTTCCAGTACTGAGACTCAAACCCACAACCTTTGGGTTATAAGTCTGACTCTCAAACCATTAGGCCACAAAGCCAAGTCAATGTTGATTTTCATTTTATTACGAGCTCTGTTGCGTTCTCTTTTTGCCAGCAAACTGGCCTCTGTTCGACGTTTTTTTAAAAATGGGTGATTCCCCGGAGGTTTGAGATTTAGCATGCTCCATGTCAACCTTTTTTGCTCCTTGTCACTTTATAGGTCAAAGTAGCCAGAGCAACTTTTCTCCATTTACTGATGATGAAACACACGGGTGAGTGATGTGTACGCATTCGGTGAAAATCATCCAGACAGGTCTAAAATATAAACATTTATAGTAAGCTTAACATAGTGAAACAGGGTAAGACAAAAATGCATTTTGGAAGAAGGTCTGATGATGTATTGACTCATTATTTAAATGTTGTTAATTTTGAACAAAAACTATCTTTACACAATCTTACTGACCACAGTTTTGAATGGTAGTAATATATATAGGCTACATATAGGCTATACATATATTCAATCAGTGCTACCAGAAATGATTGTAAATTTGTTTGACATGTTGTTCACTGACCGCATGGCCAACTTTAATGCCCCAATGGTCCCATTTCCCATTTCACTTGCTTCATTTATGTCATTCTTAGGCGTGGTGGTGCAGAACTAGTTCTAGCTGATGCAAACCTCAGTTTGTCTTCAACAGTACATAGTGCAATATAAAGAAAAGTGACGTGAAATGTGAAAAAAAAAAAAAAAAAAAATACATCAGACCATACAGATTCTTTTATTCTATATTTCTGTTTCTGCCACAAACACAATGACCCTTGAGACAATTTATTTTCTGACCTATTTCAGTGAATGAATATACAGACCACTAGTGAGTGATAAAAACAAAATAACCTTGGAATATGTGACCCATTTTCCTGGTGTCAGCCAATCAAATGCAGAGCTGCAGCATAGCGACATAGAAGCAAAGGAGAGACTGACAGTCAGCCGCTTTATGCTGTGTCACTGTGCATGTTACACTGAGTTTGAGTGGCATATAGATCTAGATTGCTGATGTTCTCTACTCTCGTTTTTTAAAATTTATTTATTTTTTATTCCCGGAGACATTTAAGGCCTTGATATCTCTGGCTGGAGGATGGCTGGCTAAATGCTGCCAATCTCTTGTGCTTTATGTTGTGACTACTGCAAGACAGTTACCCATATTTCTTTGCAGAGCTGCAACCAATTACAGAGCCCAGTCACAGTAGATAGTAGGACAAATGCCAAGAGCGCAGAAGCTGTGTAACTGGCTTCCATGTGGCCTCCCTTTACACAATCAGAGCATGACCCCTTTTCAAATAGAGATGTTTCTGGAGTCGGTGTCATATGCAATGAAAACACTTTTCAGATTACTGTACGACATCTGTGTTGAAGATGACCAACCAGAGACTTTCAAAACACCGTGTACATATGTTCTACATGTGTCACATGTTCAAAAGCATCACATAAGGCCTTTAAACCGATTTATTCCTTGCCATTCAGTTTGAATGCCTGCACACCTTTTGAAGGATGCAAACCTAAACATCTGTTTGCATCAATATTTTATATCAGTGCTTCCCTCATGTGCATGTTACCTCGAACAGTATATGAAATATTTACTATGGAAAAAAAGGCCAAAGCAATCACAGTGAGGAATGGGCCATGGGAAAGGACCTGGCGTTCATACTATAGCAGGCCGGCTCTGTTAAATTCATAAGTTAAAGGCTCTCAGCAGCTATTATGATATGCCCTTACTTCTCACTGACCTGTCTTTTTTCTTCACTCTGTAGAGGGAACATAAAAAAAGGACATTGTAATGAACATTACATCAATAATGAACACTGTTTTATCTGGATCTGCTTTTCTTTTTTCTACAATATGGGAAAAGCATTCCTTGATTCAATACTAAAAACAACATAGAAGAAAATGAAATGTGACAGGAAAATAATATTTTTGATTTGTATGAGAGCAAGAGAGTTGCATGGAGCTCAGATGGTGTACCTACATGTCCTAATAGCCACTGAAAAGCCCCCGGCTGTATTTTTTGATGTTTCAGCCCGCTAAACAAGAGAAGACAGTTGAATCAACAATCCATAATCATTTTCCATAATTGCGTATATGCAAATAAGAATAAATGTCCTTGTGATCATGTAGAATTTAATGAAAGCATGCCTTCTGAGTTGCGCTTCATAATTGCACAAAATTGATCCCTGTATCAAAACGGGAAGAGCCGGGTGAATCAGACAGTTCAGAGCAAATGTGTTTTCAAATATTTCAATATCTGAGAGAGCAGCAGGGAAGAATGAAATGGCAATGTGTTCTGTGAGAAGGTTAAAATGTTTTTTTTTAACCATTAGAATTGTATTTAATAACCACCGTGGTGTCTGAACTACAGCGTATGCCATCGTTTCTTGGAAAATTGTTTTTCTGTCAATTAGGGAATGCTTTGTGAAAATGCAACATTGTGCAATTTAAATTTTGGCCTTCTTAAAATGCCAAACAATCAGCAGTAGCCTATTTCTACAGACATTTAGACTCAGTTTACATGTGTGTGATAATTACTGAAAACTAATTAACAAAGGGGTCCATGATCGATGCTGTTGACACTGGCACAGTGCGGCAGAGTTGTTGTTTTTTTCTATATTGAAGTCTTAGCAGATTATTAGGCTATCAGAAGTGGAGAGTTTCTCCCATATTGTGGCATGTCTGAAAATGGAAGCACAACTTTTCAGCAGAATATAGGATCCATTACTTTGTTTTTAGTCAGTTTGCATTGTTACTGGCAATAAAAGCCAGGGAAGTTATAGTATTAACCATCTGTTTCCTCTTATTTGGGTGCATTGACAAGCTAAAATAAAACAGCTCTTGACAGTGCATTAAGGTAGCCATTTTGCCAAGATTGAAGATATATCCGACTGTCAAAGAGTCATGGATTGTTTACAGTGCAGAGCAGGGGCAATGACTAGACGTTTATTGCCATCCAGTAGGGTTGTATTTCACCATTGTACCTCAATCCACTGAGCTGTCATTGCATGCATGAGACCACTGCAGCCAGATATTTCCCAGAAGCCTTTGCTCTTTAACTGTCTCACTGTATTTGGCTGTTATTGTGAGTAGGAATATAAAGTTGCCTTAACAACTCTTGAAAATTCATCTACTTTGCGTCATAAAACTGATTTACTGTTTCTTTGAATTGCTGAGTAGTCAGTAAGTTTCAATGAGTGTCTTTGGCTATTCTCTTTATGTTTGTATTATACAGTATAAAGCAGCATCTGTGGGCTAACCATTGTTGGTACTAAACAAAAACATATTTTATATACTGTACTATGCAGAGGACAGTAGATATTGCATGATAATTTGATTGTGGTGCTTGCTTAGGCAAGCTATATCTAGGGATGACAATACAAAATTTGAGGTTGAGCTTTTCTGAATTGGGCAGGTGAGTGACCACCTAACAACCACCTAGAATACCTTAGCAACACCCTCACGATGCCTTACCACCCCAGTGACAGCTTTTGTACCTTTTTTCTCTGAGAGTGTAACATACTGATGCTCAGTGTTGGGGGAAGTTAATTTTTAAAGTAATGCATTACAATATTGCGTTACTTCCTAAAAAAGCAATTAATTGTGTTACTTAGTTACTTTTTTATGAAAAGTAATGCGTTACATTACTTTTGCATTACTTTTTCTCACCTGGGCTGGGCTTGCTTGTTTATTTTTTAATAACAAAAAAGTTCTATTTTTGGCAAATGTTTGAATAAACCTCAGGGTGAAAGAAATGCACATTCACGCCTGTACAGTAGAGGGCGCAGCTCAAACAAACCTTTCAGCTGTGCTGCCATTCTGGATTAAAGAAGAACAGGATACAGGAGAAGGAAGTTCAATGCTCTTATTTCTAAATCTAATCTAAAGTAATTCTTGCTTATTAGTATGGTTATATTAGATCATTGAAGGTCAGCAGCAAAGACATCAGATAATAAATTGAGATTAAATACATAAAGTATATTTGTGTAATTTAATACAGTTAATTATTACAGGTTTGCATACAATCCTAAGATTTCACAGTTTTTTTTTTTTCATTTTGAGGAATACTGAATGTTTTCGTGCAAGTGAGATGAGTAAATGCATGTTCACATTTAGTCTAGAACTACAATACCCATTGTAGTCTAGAACTACAATACTCAGTGAATAAATGTGAAAAAGTAACTTGCGTTACTTATTTGAAAAAGTAACTTAGATATTTTGTTGTAAATTGAAAAAGTAATGCATTACTTTACTTGAAAAAGTAATCTGATTACGTAACTCAAGTTACTTGAAATGTGTTACCCCCAAGACTGCTGATGTTTGAATTAGCAAACACCCCTCATATTTCCTACAGAAAATAAGAAAAATAAATTGGTGGATTTGTGAATAATGCTATCAACAAACTTATAGGACAAAAGGCTGTTAAGATAAGACAATCTACTAGCCTACTTATTACATGTGAATGATGCTTTGCATTTGGCTGCCGCTGTTCTGCACTGAGATTCTTAGCCACCAAAGTCTGGTTTAAAAAAATCTACTTTTCTTATAGTGTGAAAATCTACTTCTTAGTATCTGGCATTCGTCTATGCTCTGCCACACATTTTTATCTCTTGTGACTCACTGAACTTCACACTGCTCTGCACCGGTGTGATATATTGACATATAGACAGTTAGAACAACTCTTGATATTTACAGAAGCCAAAAACAAACCACTAGCAAGAGTTGCGGTGTACTTCTCTATTATATGAAGTTTCCTCATCGGAAAGCATGTGTCAAAGTAATGAGGCAGAAATTAAACACTGCATTTTCTCACTGTGGTCCGGGAGAGGTGTGACATTGTGCTGTTCCTACTGACCTATGATTCACACCGTATCTGTGCAATGAACATGGATGACTGAACTGTGGAAACACTGTTGGTTCTTGCTTCATGTTCTATAAGAAAACATGGAAAGTTCTGAGGCTTTTTTGATAGGACTGAGATAGTAAGGCAACTCAAAATGTATGAATAAACGAATAATTTCTATAACAAAATGTTTCAAGTATTATATATACAAATGTCAGTGACAATTTGCACATTGAAATGCTTAGGTTGAGGCTCAGGCATTCTACATTAGTGCAATACAATATACACAGATCAGGCATAACATTATGACCACCTTCCTAATATTGTGTTGGTCCCCCGTTTGCCGCCAAAACAGCCCTGACCCGTCGAGGCATGGACTCCACTAGACCCCTGAAGGTGTGCTGTGGTATCTGGTTAGAAGCAGATTCTTTAAGTCATGGAAGTTACAAAGTGGGGCCTTGTTGGTTCAGCACATCCCACAGATGCTCGATTGAATTGAGATCTGGGGAATTTGGAGGCCAAGTCAACACCTCAAACTCGTTGTTGTGCTCCTCAAACCATTCCTGAACCATTTTTGCTTTGTGGCAGGGCGTATTATCCTGCTGAAAGAGGCCACAGCCACCAGGGAATACCATTTCCATGAAAGGGTGTACATGGTCTGTACATGGCTTGCCTTCTTCCTATAGTGCATCCTGGTGCCATGTGTTCCCCAGGTAAGCAACACACACGCACCCGGCCATCCACGTGATGTAAAAGAAAATGTGATTCATCAGACCAGGCCACCTTCTTCCATTGCTCCGTGGTCCAGTTCTGATGCTCACGTGCCCACTGTTGGCACTTTTGGTTGTGGACAGGGGTCAGCAGGGGCACCCTGACTGGTCTGCGGCTATGCAGCTCCATACGCAACAAACTGCAATGCACTGTGTTTTCTGACACCTTTCTATCAGAACCAGCAATTTGAGCTACAGTAGCTCGTCTGTTGGATCGGACCACACGGGCCAGCCTTCGCTCCCCACATGCATCAATGAGCCGCCCATGATCCTTTCGCCGGTTCACCGCTGTTCAGACCAGGAACACCCTACAAGAGCTGCAGTTTTGGAGATGTTCTGACCCAGTCGTCTAGCCATCACAATTTGGCCCTTGTCAAACTCGCTCAAATCCTTACGCTTGCCCATTTTTCCTGCTTCTAACACCAACTTTGAAGGCAAAATGTTCACTTGCTGCCTAATATATCCCACCCACTAACAGGTGCCATGATGAAGAGATAATCAGTGTTATTCACTTCACCTGTCAGTGGTCATAATGTTATGCCTGATCGGTGTAAGTGCAATATACATGTATTGTATATGTATCCGGGTTTCCACACAAATATTACACAGCTCAACTGTTTTCAACACTGAAGACTGGAGTAATGGTTGCTGAAAATTCAGCGTTGCCATCACAGGAATAAATTACATTTTAAAATATATTAAAATTGAAAACAGTTATTTTAAATTATATTTTTACATTTCAAAATAATACAGTTTTTACTGTAGTTTTGATCACATAACTGCAGCATTGCTGTTCATAAGAAACTTATTTCAAAAACATAAAAAAAAAAATGTTACCGACCCCAAACTTTTGAACAGTAATCGTGTATATTAAAATGTGGCAGAAATCACCCATTTGCATGGCTAACTTTGGTCAGTTCAAATGAGTTGCAACTTCTGCAGATTATTTGCTTTAAATTAAATATTTTGTAAATACTTCATGTTGCATAAAACTTCATGTTGCATAATTTTGGTTAGTTAAAAATTAATAAAAAAATAATATTAGGTCAGGATTTGAACCCATGACCTCCTTTCATGCTAAACAGCACCTCCTGCTGGTTTATAAATATAATTTTGGTCATGTGTGTTATCTCACCCAGAACACCGAAAGTGAGCTAAACCATTTAAACCCAGCAAGCTATATTTCAGTCTAATAGAGCTTGCACATTCACAGCATACCCGGCCCTTAGATTTGTGAAACCTTTTTATTTTAAAATGAAAGGGTGTCTTTTGTCTTGAGGTGACTGCTCATAAAGGCCCTATTATTCAAATAATGAACCCATCATCATCACCAGGCTTCTAACAAGTCAGCTTTTGTATTGATACTCATTGTCATGAAAAATACGCATGGCATCATGCTATCGTAATTACAGCATTCTCTGATCCTGTTCAATAATTCTCTGCAGTTCGTGTCAATAATAGGTTGAATGAAGCAGAAGCCCCGTGGAGCAGGTTTGATAGATCTTGATCACACTGGGCTAGTGAGACCCTAAATGAACTCAAACTTCAATATATTCACAGCCGCTGTATTAATCCGCACTGACTCACCAGGAGCCCATCAGAAAACCTTGCATTGACCCAGCTCAACAGGAAATGAGTCTCTCTCTCTCTCTCTCTCTCCCTCTCTCTCTGTCTCTCTCTCCAACTTCAACAATCTCTTTTTTTTTTTCTATAAGCCACTTGACTTCTAAATAGCAAAATACTTTGAATGACAGTTTCTGTGGCAGCCTAGCATGAAATGCGGAAATGTGCAGAAATCTATGACAGTCAGAGACATGCCGGCATTAAAATCAGTCCAATTCCTATACGCAAGTCAATGAGAGGCTGTAGTTCCTATTATCGGAAAATCAGTGAGGACTAGGTCTGGTATTAATTGCTCCATGCTCTATTTGCCTCATCCCCCTATTTCTACATATGCTTGTGGAAGAGAAAATAGTGTCTGTAACCAATCAAAGACACTTTCTTATCAGGAACGCTGACAATTTACCAACCAGACCTTCACAAGGCAACATGGAAAATATGAAACACTCAATGCATGTGACCCCTTCATAAATAGCTCATTAACTCCTTACTGCTAAGTCAGGAGGGACATTAAACAACCTGTAAGATCATTATCTAGTGTACAGTCTATCACTGCACACCAGTCAATGCAAAATACAATTACATATCTGCGGCACTGAGCAGGAGTCAATTCGAAATCCTATAATAAGCTAAGCAGGGAAAAATGCTATTACCCCCTAGGGACTTGTAGGAGGCGCCGCAAAAAAAACCCCAAAAAAAACAAAACAAAAAAAAAAAAAACACGCAATGATGGTTTATTTCAAGTTTCATCACAGTGTTTTAAAGTCTCCCACTCACCTACTTCTCAATCTAGCTCCCATGTGGATCTTATAGTAAAATGGAACAGCTCCCAAGTGACGGGCTTTACAAAATAGGGCTGTGCGACAGATGAACCTAATAGCGGAGAGTGCCGGAGGCACGTTAGTGAAGAACAGGCCTCAGTTGATAAGTCATTGAGTGAGAGAATCTTATCCATGCATGAGAAATGATGTCAAATATTACATTTATCTCACGAACCCTAGAACAGACCGGCCAACTTCCATTAAATGTCACAGCTTAAATTGCTCATCACAACACGGTAGAACGGTATTTAAAGACCCTTTAGTTCTGTTCTCATGAATGGATGATTTAAGATACTCAGAAAAGAGCTGAAAAGTTGACATTTCCACGCTAAACATTTCTCGCTCCAGGTTTAAGTGCGCATAATTTCTCTTGTTGCCTTTTCTTAGGAATGACATTTATATTTGCTGATAAATCTGGCCACTATATGTAGCCACAAGGTGGCGCTCACCGGACCCCTATCAAAGGCTTCAGACATCAGAGCTTGATTCAGAAATGTCAGTTAGGCTAGTTGTTAAATAATGCAAAAGCATATCAACATCATTCCCAAAGGTTTGATTGAACCCCCGAAAAAACACCCAAGCATTGCGTTAGCAGAATAGACTCTCTCCAGGGCCGTGTTTACCAGTCCACAATTGGCCTCATTATGAGAAACATCAAATCTCAGTGCGGACGGGATCACTTTATTATAATCATTAATTCCATAGTACTCTGTGTGCTAGTACTCCCAAGTTTCATTTGTATTTGTGTGTATGTTTGGGATGAAGCCCAGATTTTCTAAGGCTCTTGTTAGTGTGAAAGGCAGTACTGATCCATGGCTTCAGGGCTGGCTGTGAGTGATGTACTCTTGAACACGGCCGCAAATGTTACTAATCACATAGCAGAGGAATGCTGTGACCATGGAAATGACTGCGCCACACTGATAACGGCTCTCACTGATGACATCATAGTGGTCTATGTGAAACTGCAGGGATGACTCAGTAGGGTGTGGTGAAGTCGTCATTACAGACATTCTTACACAAACCCCTTCCTGGGAAAAATTCCTCTGAGCCCCCATAAGTAACTTTAAACAGTTGATTGCAATAGAGACACACATGCACAATTCTTCAGTATAACAAGGAATAATTTATCGCAAACTTTTCCTTCAAAAATACACCAGTGGATACCTATAACACATATTATGTATGCAGCCTCTTTGTGCATAGGAATACTTATTATTTTGCATAATAAGATTTATTATTTAACACATGCAATAATTATCACTCCATCTGCAGTTTGGATGTGTTTATAAAGCTAATGACTGTGGTTCTCGATTGTTTTTTTTTTGGTTTTTTTTTATCGTACAACAGTAAGAAAATGTCCATAAAATCAAACACTGAAAAGTATTAATATCATTATGAACTGCATAGGCCCAGGTATATGCCAAATGATTAACATGACATGCCGAAAAGGATGCAGACAATTTTGGTTTCTAAAGGTCTCATGAATTTTGATGGTTTCATGTTCTCAGCAGCCAGTAATTCATTGCACAAAACACGTTGTTGGCACAAACCATGTTTATCCTAGCTGCAGGTGAACACGTATTTAATGTAATCTGGCTTTTTTTTTAGTTTATGTAGTTTTGTGCATGGTTTTTGAGGATGAGGGGATCTCAAGCAACCTGTCCATTTTGGCATCCGTCTAATTTGGCTAGCTTTAACCAAGTGACAGATGATTTTGTGCCAAAATACTGTTTGAATGGATGCACAGCCTGTTATATAAACAACAAAATATATGGGAAGCACTATTTCCTAGCTTTTAAAGGCCTATAAGTTTATTTATTTAGCTATCCTAACTAGGCTAGTTAGGATAGCCTAGGAAATTTGATGCCTGCTACAGGTATCAAAAAAGTTGGCACGGGGGCACTGAAAAAGCAAGAAATTTTTGAAAAGATTCAGCTGGGAGAACATCTAGCAACTAATTAAGTTGATTGATATCAGGTCTGTAACAGATTAGCTATAAAAGGGATGTCTTAGAGAGGCAGAAGTAAAGATGGGCAGAGCTGTGAAAGAGTGCGTAAAAAGATTGTGGAATACTTTAAAAAAAAATGTTCCTCAACGTCAAATTGCAAAGGCTTTGCAAATCTCATCATCTACAGTGCATAACATCATCAAAAGATTCAGAGAAACTGGAGAAATCTCTGTGCGGAAGGGACAAGGCCGAAGACCTTTATTGGATGCCCGTGGTCTTCGGGCCCTCAGACGACACTGCATCACTCATCGGCATGATTGTGTCAATGACATTACTAAATGGGCCCAGGAATTCTTCCAGAAACCACTGTTGGTAAACACAATCCGCCGTGCCATCTGCAGATGCCAACTAAAGCTCTATCATGCAAAAATGAAGCCATATGTGAACATGGTCCAGGAGCGCCATCATGTCCTCCGGGCCAAGGCTCATTTAAAATGGACTGTTTCAAAGTGGAAAAGTGTTCTATGGTCAGACGAGTCTAAATTTGACATTCTTGTTGGAAATCACGGACGCCATGTCCTCCGGGCTAAAGAGGAGGAAGACCTTCCAGCGTGTTATCAGCGTTCAGTTCAAAAGCCAGCATCTCTGATGGTATGGGGGTGCATAAGTGCATACGGTATGGGCAGCTTGCATGTTTTGGAAGGCACTATGAATGATGAAAGGTTTTAGAGCAACATATGCTCCCCTCCAGATGACGTCTATTTCAGGGAAGACCTTGTGTATTTCAGCAGGACAATGCAAAACCACATACTGCAGCTATTACAACAGCATGGCTTCGTCGTAGAAGAGTCCGGGTGCTGAATTGGCCTGCCTGCAGTCCAGATCTTTCACCTATAGAGAAAAATACGTCAAAGACAACCACAAACTCTTCAGCAGCTGGAAACCTATATCAGGCAAGAATGGGACCAAATTTCAACACCAAAACTCCAGAAACTCATAACCTCGATGCCCAAACGTCTTCACACTATTTTGAAAAGATAGTAATGAAAAGATAGATGGTAAACATGCCCCCGTCCCAACTATTTTGAGACCTGTAGCAGGCATCCAATTTGAAATGAGCTCATTTTGTGCATAAAATTGTAAAATTTCTCAGTTTAAACATTTGTTATGTTATCTATGTTCTATTGTGAATAAAATATTGGCTCATGTGATATGAAAGTCTTTTAGTTTTCATTTTATTCAAATTTAAAAAACGTCCCAACATTTCCGGAATTCGGGTTGTAAATTATGTCATCATTTTCTGTCACATTTATTGTATGAACAGAAACCGTTCAATACAGTACATAATTTTCATTTTAGGGTGAACTATGCCTTTTAGACACAACCTTTTAGAGCTGAAACTGGAGCTTTATGCAGCATTATACAGACAAAGAAAGTAAAAGGATAAATTATGCAATGGAAGAAGCAGAGCTCATGGCTAAAAATGGCCACTTTTGTTAACTTCAGAGGGACATTACTGTTTTAAGCTACATTTCAACACAGCCCTCTCACCCCTTAATGACCGGTACGTTTGAATCAGTGCAAGCTGTTTAAGACTCCATGCTGAACACAGAGGTTGTGGAAGTTCTTAATTAATGACTAGTCCAAGCAACTAATTTAGTGGGCTTTTTCTTCCTCCACTGCCTGAAGAACAAGAAGTCATTGTTGTTAATGCATTCTCCCTTCTTTAGCCACTGAGTTTAGATTATTGTCTTGTGCTCTACCACTAAAACAATTTCCTCCGTGTATCTAATTGGTATTACGACCACTTGGCTTCTCCTAATTTGTCAAAGATTTATTT
Source organism: Mylopharyngodon piceus (assembly GCA_039654765.1). NCBI lineage: Eukaryota > Metazoa > Chordata > Actinopteri > Cypriniformes > Xenocyprididae > Mylopharyngodon > Mylopharyngodon piceus. The sequence continues at coordinate 16,447,130 of CM077439.1, forward strand.
ATTTATTTTCACTCCAGGGAACTACAGCGGTTTCCCAATGGGCAACAACCGTGAGATGCGTAACCTGCGTAAAATATGAATTTCTAAGGGCTAAATGAACACAGCTGTCAATTACCCCAATGCTGTTTTATGTTCCCATAAAGAGCAAATTAGAAAATGCCATATGACACAGTAAAAAACAGACAGACTAGCTGCAAAAACAACATATTGAAGCGAATAAAACATCCGCTTTCATGCACCGTCATCTTTTTTGTATGGCCATTATAGGTGCGATGCACATGTTTATTTTTTAATACATCTGGCCCTATCCAATAACCTGTTTATTGCTCCTCCACTTCATTAAGCTCCAAGAAAAAAACACTTGGGTATGGCAGATTTGCTCATTATATTTCACATTGGTATTCAGGGTTGTGAAGACAAAGTACTTGTCATCCACATTGCAGTCCCCTCCTTTACCAAAATTGCTTAGCAGTGCATATATAGTCTATGTCATATTCTCACACATCGGTTCACCCACCCTCCCCCAAAAAGACTATCAAGCACATGAACACAGCCTCGTATGACACACAGTCAGCATAACTATATCATGCATAGATGTAATCATTTCCACTAGAGGTTAAGGTGTGATTTTCATGATGGTTATATTACTCTTTCACTAGAGTGGCCTCTCTCTCCCTCTGTTGACTGATGGAGAGGATAACTTGAGACCACCATTCAAACAGAATCTGAGATTCGTTCTGCTCCAAAGATGAATATGACAGTCTTGCATAAAATATAACTCCATTACGATTCCAGCTAAAATCTAAAACTCAATGCAGAGTTCCATTATAAATTCTTAGAAAATACAAAATAAATTAAATGACTATCATCCACTTGGCTCTATTCTAGAGCACTATGCCCTCACCATATAAACTGCTGAAAATGTAAGATTATTACTATTCATGCTACAGCTCGCCTGGGACTCACATCTCAATAACTTCCTATATGAGTCAGACCCACTTGTGCTGCACTCTGCACTGTTCTGAGGGGAAAAAAAATCTCATACCAGCTGCTCATGTATTCATTTTTTTTCTTACGCCCTCTTTTTCATATATAGATTTATAAGAAAGGATTAATTTTACCATGAGATTAAATCAAAATTAATAATAAGTAATTTAAACACAAAAAGAGTTGCTTAAGAAGATATTTTAAACTGCCACAGCCAGGGCTGAGCCTAGTCAGTACCTGGATGGGAGACCTCCTGGGAGAAATTGGTTGCTGCTGGAAGAGGTTTTAGTGAGGCCAGCAGGGGGTGCTCACCCTGTGGTCTGTCTGGGTCCTAATGCCCCAGTATCGTGACGGGGACACTATACTGTAACAAGCACTGTCCTTCAGATGAGATGTTAAACTGAGGTCCTGACTCTCTGTGGTCGTTAAAAATCCCATGGCACTTCTCGTAAAAAGTAGGGGTGTAACCCCGGTGTCCTGGCCAAATTCTCTTCATTGGCCCTTACCAATCATGGCCTCCTAATAATCCCCATCCATTGAATTGGCTCTATCACTCTCTCTCCTCTCCACCTACAGGTAGTGTGTGGTGAGCGCACTGGCACTGTTGCACTGTGGCTGCCATAGCATCATCCAAGTGGATGCTGCACACTGGTGGTGGTTGAAGAGAAACCCCCAATATGATTGTAAAGCGTTTTGGGTGTACAATGGTACATAAGAAAGCGCTATATAAATGCCTCATTCATTAATTCATAAACTTAACCAAACTGGTGTTGGATGTCGGCAAACTGGCCACCAAGCCTGACCATCTGAAATGTGTTCAAAAAATCCTAAAACAACCAACAGACCAGCCTGGGAGACCAGTGGAGACCAGCAAACCATCTTAGGCTAGATAGATAGATAGATAGATAGAAGGAAAGACAGAAAGACAGAGAGATAGATATAGACAGACAGACAGACAGACAGACAGATAGATAGATAGATAGATAGATAGAGACAGACAGACAGATATACAGACAGACAGATAGAAAGATATAGACATACAGACAGATAGACAGACAGATAGATATAGACAGACAGACAGACAGATAGATAGATAGATAGATATAGACAGATAGATAGATAGATAGATATAGACAGACAGATAGAAAGATAGATAGACATACAGACAGATAGACAGACAGATAGATATAGACAGACAGACAGATAGATAGATAGATAGATATAGACAGACAGATAGATAGATAGATATAGACAGACAGATAGAAAGATATAGACAGACAGATAGAAAGATAGATAGACAGACAGATATAGACAGACAGACAGATAGATATAGACAGACAGATAGATAGATAGATATAGACAGACAGATAGACAGATATAGACAGACAGATAGACATCTATCTGTCTGACTAGATAGTCTTGTTTGTCTCCTTTTATCACAAACATCATTTAAATAGCTCATTCTTAATTTTTATTTAAAAATCATTCTTATTTATGTACTTGTCTTTTATTTGTATACAGTATTTTATATATTGTCTCTTGATGCTTAATTTATGAAGCTATGATTCAAATGTAAAACAAATTTAGCCAACAGTTGTTGCCATGCCAGTAAATAAAGCACAGGAACTGAGCTGAACTGCAATAGTAGAGAAAAAATATACATATTTCGCATTTTAAATTCAGTCAACAACCATGTAAAAAGTCCCTTCACAAATTCAAATCTCCCTTCACACCTTTTAATCTTACATCATTGTGTTTTAATGCCCCCCACTGCGCATTCAGCTGAACTTTTCTCGAGTTCCCGAGCCACTCCCAAACACACCTGATAACAGACTGACTGCTGGGAATCCGCCATCATAGTCCTCCTCATTGAACTCACGGGGAAAACCGAAACTCCTCCTAAACACTTCACGAACTCTTCCATTTATCACTCGAACGGGCTCTTTTAGTCAAGTTTTAGTGGATTATATCGTTTGGCTTTTGTTTAGCCGCTGGGAGGGATTATAGCACGCGGAAAAAACTTTACCACAGTATTTTAAAAGTCTCATCCCTCCATTTTGAATCTGACAGGAATTTCAGCAGTCTGGTGAGTAGGTTTTGCTTTTGTCTAGGTAGTTTAAATTGCATTATTTTAGTTAATAACTCATAGAAAAGTGAATATACCTCATAATTGGTTCAGTATGTGTCTGTTTTGTGAATACAAGATAGACAGAAATGCGGAAGTGGGGTTTGTGGCTACATTGTTAGCTCGTTTCCCAACTTCATGGAATGTTTGGGATATTTCTCTCTCTGTCGTTTCATATTTCACTAAATAAACACCCTGTTTTTTCCTTGTAAACGTCTTGTTAATCACCATTTGACGAATTTAAAGCGTCTCGAAAGGACAAAAAAGTTGATAGTTTCTATTTAATACTTCAAGAAGTTATCTTGGAAACTTTGGTGGGGAATGCTAGTTAGCCGTTAGCTGCACGTCTCGTATCAGGACAAATGTGTCGGGAGTTTTGTTCTTGAAGGTATATTTTTTTTTTTTTTTTTTTTTTTAAAGAACAAAACAGGACATTGAAATGTTATCGTATGTGTTTTGTGGATGAACTAATTTTTTAAAGTCGCCTATGATGATAGGTTAAGGCGTTTGAGAAATATAAAATCCATACGAGGAGTTTAGGGCTCCGCCTAAACTACAAACTAGGGATCAGGCCCTTCCTGTGAGTTATGCCCTTCGCAGTTTAGTAATACAGGATGCAGACACTGTTGTCTACTGAAATAACAATGTGTTGTCTATAAAAATGCAATACATATCATGAAAATACAACCTAATTATATTTCTCTCTAAGCCCTTTGATATGTAAAAGATAATGTACAGTCAGCTGGTCATTATGGAAAAGTCAAAGTACATTATCCCGTTTATTTCACGGCTACTCACCAAATAAATAATATTTACTTGGACAGATTTGTTTACATTTTGGACAAAGTTTTTATTTTATTATCTTACCTGTAAATTACCTCAACGTTGTCGCAAAGGAAAAAAAACATTTAAAATGAAACAATCGATAACGCAATATAGCGCCAGTTTGAGGGAGTCCGTGGTGTGACGCAAGACATGAAATTAGCACCGGTTTCAGTTACCCGGATGGCTTTTTTGAAAAACAAATTTGAGGTACCAAAATAATTAGATATATTGACGCATTCACTGCTCTTTCAGGCCTTAAAATGAATTTAGATAAATCTGTATCGTTTCCTCTCAAAGATTGTTCTTCGACAGAAATAGAGAATATTCAAGTTAAACACCACTTAACATCTTTGTGTAGTAATTTGTAAAAATGAAAAACAAATGAGTCAGTTAAAATTTGAGCCAATTATTGAGAAGAGAAAAAAAAGAAATTTAATTTGTGGTTAATGAGGCAATGTATCAATATTTAGAAAGGTATTATTGTCAAAGACGGGAGGTATATAATCTAGATCTGTATATTTTTATCATTTGATGTGCCTCCTAAGGTGATTAAGGATATAGCTAAGATAATTTATGACTTAATTTGGAGGAAAAAGCCGAATTATTTAAAAAAGGAGGTAATTTGTAAGACTAAAGTGGGGAACACTTTAATGACACTTTCAAAATTAAATGGTTGATAGTTTATGAAGAATAGAGAGAATCTTTGGAATCTATTTCCTAATTATTATTTCATACTCTTGGGGGTATTTGCTTTTTGTGGAAGAGTAATTTTGCTGTTGACAAAATTCTTGTTAAATTGGCCAGTTCTCAGAGACAAGTCCTACTTACATGGAAATTGGTATTGCACAATTTCTCACAGCACAATTATTTCATATTGAACAACAAAGAAACAAATCACTGTTCTGTCATACTTGGTTCAATGAAGGGATTATTTTAGTAAGACAGTTGGTTAATTCCAGTGGATATCTGTTGTAATATACTAAATTTCTTCAAAAATTTCATTTACCGGTTATTGTTCTTGACGCAGTTTCAAAGAGTAGTGTTACTTTTAAAGAACTTTTAAAGAACATTGATAATGTTGATGTTTTAAAACATCAATGTAGCAATAAGCTTATGCTCTTTATGTCTTTTCCTGAAGCAAGATTTTTTTTGCTCTTCCTTATTTGGTGACATCTCTTGGGACAAAGCATGGAAACTGCAAAATAAGTTTTGTATCAATAAAATTAAGTGTCTTACAAAACACTTCATAGAATTTATCTTAAGCATGTTTTGGAAAGATTTAAACTCAATATTTCATACACGTATGAATTTTATGGACAAGAACGAATCTGTTTTTTCATTGCACCTATGCAATATTATATTGGAAATCATGTAATGCTTTGAAAGCACTGAAATTTATGTACAAATTTTTTCTTTCTGTCAGCTAATGTTAATAATGTGATTATGTAATATCTCTTGTTCTTGTGGCATTGATTAAAAAAAAAAGTTACCCGGATAACTCTTTTCTGATTAGTTGCACTATTTACCATCGCCAGTGGCAGCGCCCTTTGGATTGAGTGTTTGACCAATCAGAATAGCGCAACAACGTCCGCCTGGTTTTTCAGCGGCCTTGGTTTTAGAAGTATAGACAATAGAGATTTTTTTTTAAAGTCTTGATTAAGAATTATAAACAATGAATCAAACCAACTGCAGCATTACAAACTTTTCTTTAAAGCAAAAAAATCAGACAAAAAAACAAATGTACAAGACTGTATACCTAATGGCTTTAATGAGGGAAAGAAGTCCCATGAAACATTGTGAATGAGATGGTTTTATATTTCTCAAACGTTTTAATTCAACTATTCATTTAATACTAACATTTAACATTTTATAATATATATTTATATTAGGGATGTACCGATGTATCGGCCGCCGATATTTATCGGCCAATTTTTGCTCAATTTACAACCATCGGCATATCGCCTGTAGCAGGAAAAAGGCCGATATAACAAACCGATAGTTTATTAATTAACTGCGTGAAGGAACTGAGCTGTATAATGTCTGTTGCATAATCCTAGTGCTGCTGTCTGCGCTTTAATGTTAATCAAATAACAAAAGATGGCACACTATTCTTGACTAAATAACTTTTGTAACTTTCATAAGTGTAGCGGACCCCATCAGAATGATGACCAAAACTTTACTAATGTTTTATTAAGTTTATTGCGTCTGTTTTCATTCCAAAAAAATCACCACAAAAGCTAAACAATACAGAACACAAGAAGTGCGCATTAAACTCTCTCTCTCTCTCTCTCCATTGCATTATCATCAACATACAGCAAATTACTCAAAACACTTACAACTAACAGTAAATAAATACATACAGATCTTATGCCTTTTCGGGGGGTGCTTAATAAACTGACAAACTGTAAATCTGCAAAATATCTCAGAAGAACTGCGTGCTCTCCATTACCCTTATAGCTCTGTAGATGAGAAAACCCGTCAAAATAAGAGTCTCGCCTTAGTAAAGGGGAGAGTGCAGATCTAATACATATTTAAACTTACAAAAAATATTAAAATGTATACAAAAACAAATTAGATTAATCACAAAGTCTATTACAATAAAGGATTAATATGTATATAATATATACAGTGAAGAATATGCAGTGTTATTTTACATTTGTTTACTTTATTTCTGTACCTGAAAACTATTAAACCTACCTAAAAAGCACTGTTTATTTCATATGTATCTTTGTTCTGTTGTCTTTATGTAGGCCTGCTGAATGTTAAATGGATCCAATCCATGTTTATTAAAAATTATTTGATGCAGCAGCAATAAACCTGCTAGAATATTTTAATGCAGGTGCTTTTGAACTTTGCTCATTTAAAACATGATCAAAATACTATCTATTTTGATGCCAAAATTTCAAATAAGAGAGGAAGTGACAAATATTGGTATCGGCCAATAATTGTTTGTTAATATCGGTATCGGCCTCAAAAAAATCATATTGGTGCATATATATATATATATAATTATTGATTGATTGAAATATGCACATACATACAAATATTTAAGTAGATTGAGAGCGTAGATTCTCTGGAGTTTTCTTTCCAGAATCTTGGGTAATGTAATTTTTCACCATGATTCCCATTTCTAAACATGATTATTTATAGTTTAAATAATCTGGCTGATGGCTTCAACAAAAGCGTACACGTCTTTTAAAGGGTTAGTTCACCCAAAAATGAAAATTATGTCATTTATTACTTACACTCATGTCGTTCTACACCCGTAAGACCTTCGTTCATCTTCGGAACACAAATTAAGATATTTTTGATGAAATCTGATGGCTCAGTGAGGCCTCTATTGCCAGCAATGTCACCGAACCTCTCAAGATCCAGAAAGGTACTCAAAACATATTTAAAACAGTTCATGTGAGAACAGTGGTTCTACCTTAATATTATAAAGCGATGAGAATAAGCGATGAAGCTTTACGAATCTCGTTTCGAATCAGTTGTTCAGAGTGCTAAAGTCACGTGATTTCAGCAGATTGGCAGCTTGATATGCGATCCGAATCACTGATTCGAAACAAAAGATTCGTAAAGCTTTGAAGCAGTGTTTTGAAATCGCCCATCACTAGATATTGTTGAAAAGTCGTTTTGTTTTTTTTTTGGCGCACAAAAAGTATTCTCGTCGCTTTATAATATTAAGGTAGAACCACTGTTCTCACATGAACTGTTTTAAATATGTTTTGAGTACCTTTCTGGATCTTGAGAAGTTCGGTGACATTGCTGGCAATAGAGGCCTAACTGAGCCATAGGATTTCATCAAAAAGTTGTGTTCCGAAGATGAACGAAGGTCTTACGGGTGTAGAACGACATGAGGGTGAGTAATAAATGACATTTTTGGGTGAACTAACCCTTTAACAACCTTGTTGCTCACAATAGGTATGTCTTTAACTGTCTTTAATGGAGAAAATGAATGGTATATTTACATCTGGAACCTGACTTAAGCACTCTATTGGAATGTAAAAAATGCTAATTGATGTTTTAAAATACACAAGCTTGTGTTCCGCCAAGTTTTTCTGACGGCAACAAACCAATTCTATCGAAATAACAATATTTTCCACCAAATTGAGCCTGTATATATGGAAATTATTCTTATTCATTTTTAATGTAGTTTTTTATTATGAAAGTCCTTATGTATTATTCAGTTTTCTTAGCCCAAAGTTGAATGTCCTAACTTTTTATAGGACAGGACATATTTGAATTCAAAAGTTTTATTTTCAATGCATTGGTCATGCAACACTGACCTCGCCCACTTTGTCTGCATTCCCTGACCTATATAGCAAACAATGTCCATTTAGTCTGGCTGTCTAGTGCAGACAGACCCCTTCAACAACAGCAGAGCCCTCAGGGTGGGCTGATTATCCCTGTCCTTTAGTGCAAGTTTGCTGATCAATACAACTGTGGTCACCGTTTGAATGGAAATTAGATGAGTGGGCAACAGAGCTACTCAGATGGCATGAGTATGAGTTTTGGTTAACAGTGTGGAATATTTACATCGTTAGTGAATGCGTTCACTAAACGGGAGTCTGTCATGTGACATTTGATAAAAGACACAGCCCCAGGCCGCTTATGTCTCACCACCCTTCTTAATCCATTGATCATTTTTTTTTCTCCTTAGAAACATGACGAGCATTAACACAGCAAACATCAACTTCAAATGGGATCCCAAGAGCCTGGAGATCCGCACACTGGCTGTGGAAAGACTGCTTGAGCCCTTGGTTACCCAGGTCAGGCTGCTTTTTCAGTTTTCACCTTCAGTTGCTGTAGTAATCACCAAAAATCACAGTTTTCCTTATTTTTTTTCATCATTTGCAGGTCACCACACTTGTGAACTCCAGCAATAAAGGCCCATCCAACAAGAAGAAGGGGCGCTCCAAGAAGGCTCATGTTCTGGCAGCCTCTGTAGAGACAGCAACCCAGAACTTTCTGGATAAAGGGGAGAAGATTGCTAAAGAGAGCCAGTTCTTAAAGGACGAGCTGACTGCAGCAGTGGAGGATGTCCGTAAGCAAGGTATGCAAAAAAGAGAAGGCTGCTAACTAGGGCTGGGGTTGACATAGATTAATCAGTTTGATGAACCGTTATCAATTTTGAAATTTTAAGATCAATCTTTTATTCTATGCTGTCTTCTGGTTGTGTGAACAAAAGTTCAGTTTTAGTGTTAACACTATTATAAGAGTTCAAAAGTGGTTGCAGCCATTGAAACAATTACAAGAAACAGTTGAATATCCTGATTCAAATAATGGCTTTAATCAGTGGTTTAATTTTCATGTTTTCATTATCTGTCTGTGCTTATCTGCATGTGTGGATGGATTTTTGAATTAAGAGGGCTTGGCTTGTGCTATCAGAGTTGCGGCTATCATGCAGTGGAGTGTGTACTTCCCCCAAGACTGTTGTCCTGTATATTCCCTCATGTTGTTCGTTCTCATTACAGAACATCACTGGTATCTCTGCCGTGTCTTCTTGTGGAAAGAGGATAGAGAAGGCAGGTTAATAGAAGGGTTTAACCCTGCCAAATTGCACGACTCCTCATTTCTTCATGCCTTGTTTGCCATGCATTTTTTGATTAAAAATCCTGCTGATATTGATACGTGGGCATTGCTGCACTCTAGTTTGACTCATTTCAATATGATGCGATAGCCTCATCATACCAGCATGAGATTGGAGGCCTTCAGTTTACGGTGCAAAGTAAATTTGCCTGGCATTTTTGACACCTATTGCTAACTAATCCTAGGTATATGGCTATGCTCCCTGTGCTAAGGAAGGATTGTCACATTTATTAGTGAACAGCTTGCCTTGACTTGCTGCGCTGATCCATCAAGATATTTTTATTTATGCTCGGTTGCCAAAAATGAGAAAACAAGCTCAAAACAACTTGCATATGTACACGGAGTCTGCCAGTTGTCAAGGGGAATGTCAGATGTGGAGAAGGCAACGCTTTACTTGTGCGAGACTTCAGGCCAAGTCTGTTGCCTTCTGTTGGCATGTGACAGAAATAACCTGTAACCATAAAGTCATCACCATACGTTCTCATTCGAAGTGAATGGCTGATGTGAGCTTCCCGACTTGGAATGCCCCCTTCTTCTGGAATTAGTGTGGCATTTTGTACTTCTGAGATGCAGAGTGCAGGCTCAACCCACTTGTCACTTGTTGGAATAACATCTTTGTCAGTTTCAGACTTCGGCACTCGGTGTTTATTGGCATAGTTAGGGCTGTAAAATCTGTCAAGCGTTGGCCAGCACACTGCTGTGATGCTGGGGAATGTCACATTGGTTTTGGTATGCTGTCATTGGCTGTGGAATCTAGACACTGTTGCTCGCTGGTGCCGGAGACTGTCAGCTATGCAGTTTTGCTCAACCATGCATGGCTCGACTGATAATGCCACCATTGAGAGGGGTTAAAGCTTCCCTAGATTGAAAAGAGATCCCAGTACCCAGCTGTGGCTTACCAGCTGTTCTGCAAGCCGGGCAAATGTAATCATTGCATAATGCACGTTAGAAACCACTGAATCCTTCAACGATTTTCTCCCTAACAGCTCCAGAGTTGTTTGCTGCATGTACATTAGCATGTCTCCTGGGTGGAATGTGTCTTATTTACTGTAGAAACCAATTTTGATTGCTTCACACTAGGGGTGTGCACACATAGTCGAATAGTCGAATATTTGATCTGTAATTAATATTCGAAAAATAAAAATACTATTTGAATTTTACTAAGTTGCTTTGCTGGCTGTAAATGCAGTGAATCCATGATAAATCCTAAGCACTAAAACTCGCAGTTATAACTAAATGCACTGGGTGGCGCTGTGAAGCGTGTTTAACAAGTTTATTGGATTTGATCGTTACATAATGTTGTCGTCTGCTCTGCCTCGCGAAGTTTGGAATTACTTATAGATTAAAATAATCTTACAAAATGGAATTACTTTTGATCAAATGAATTAATGAAACCGAGTTATCATAATATCACCACCATAATGAGAAAGTGCGTGAAATCAAAACAACCGTCAAATGAGGAAAGACAGCTGTCCATCACTGCATTCACGACAGGTAAGCGCAGCTGTACCCAAAGTGAGCAGAGAAGATAAGTTATCTGATAGCAAAATGATCTCGAGACATATGCTTCCTTTAAGTTTCGTCGAGGGAGACATATTTACGAAAACACAGAGTGCTGCTGTTAGAAACTTAGCTTAGCACACCGTTATCTTTGTGTCTTCTGCAACGTCTGTCAGCGCAGCTCGTTTTCTCACCCGAGCATGTGGATATTATTGTTTTTCTCAACATGAACATTTGAAACAATAAACACGATAACTATACTGACTCGAGTGTATATATACGTTCTGTACGATAACTGCCGCTGTCTGCTTTATTAGCGTTTTTCCCGTTCGTGCTGCTTGAGCTTAAATGCTTTCGTTCTTTATATTTTTTGTTTGCACATATTGTTCAATGCTTTGAACTAAAAGAAAACCTTAAGATATAACGTAAGCTTGTTGTGTATATTGCCTAATCGTAAGCTTGTTCAGAAATGTTTACAAAATCTTGATGAATTAAAAAAAAAAAAAAAAGTTTTTCTCCTAACGTCATTTAAATAAACGAATATTCGAATATTTGTTTTTTACGAGGCCAAATATTCAAATACAATATTTTGGAAGAATGCCCATCCCTACTTCACACCTTTCAACGGGACGGAGGATGCTGGGAATGAGAATGCCGTCTACCTTCCCTGCAAGGTATCTGGATGCTCATTGTGCTGTCCGCTTTCAAAATTTCATCTCAAGCCACTGTGGTCCTCTTGTGAGCGCTACTTTAGAAGTGATAGATGTGAGTTTATTATGGGTGCACTGATCACTATCAGGCCTGTGAAAATGGTCTTATTGATTGCACCCTCTGGAAGGAATGACAGTCCCTGCAGTCCTTACTTCTCCTGGCTTTTTGTGTGATCTATGGTCGGACGAATCTATTTTTAAGTGATGGAAAAAATAGACAGGGTCTTAGAGCTACCATTCAGCATTTGTGGAAACCAACACTTGCGCAATAACCCAGAAAATCTTGTTTTTTAGTTTGTTGGCATTCTGTGAGACTCGCTTCCTGTTACCAGGGAACACTGCACATTTTTCCAAACATCAACAAAGGAATGAATCAGACCGCCTCCTGAGCACACAGCTCTTACTGCCCCCTCAAATTGATTATCTCTTTTCATTGAGTCAATTTCAGTTCAGGCAAGTTATGAACTTGGCCATTACTTATGCTCTTGACCGCTTTCATTGCAAGCTTTTTTATTTTTATGCTTGGCTTGAGTGGGATGCAGAGATCTGCATGAATTGTGTTTAGTTTCATTTGCTGACACATTCGACAAAACAACCCGATACTGTCGAATGTGAGGCTTGTGGTCGAATGACTGTGCTCATTCATTTCGATATTTTAAGCCGCTGTTAAAATGCTCTGCTTTGTCGCATTGAAAAGGTTTCAACATGAGCCAACTGGGTTGTGAAGGCAAGTGATGACACCCTTTCGCAGGCACATCAGATAAGACGTCAGTGTTATCCCGGGGACTCGACCTTCACTGAAAGAACTTGTTTGGTGTGCTAGTATGTGTCAGAGAGCTCTGGCTATGAGCAGACTTGAATCGAGCCTTTGCTTTCATCAGTGTTTCACTGCTTCTGACTTTGCTCTCCATCTAGCATTTCACAAAATGACATCCTAATGCAATTAACCCGTCACCCCATAACCACTGGCATTTATCCTTGAACATGAACACCCACTGCCCTGGTGATTAGCTTTATATTTTATCTTGTTAGTTGTTCTTGTGTGTAGTGGTTTGCTCTGCTCTTATGACAGACCATGGGGTGCCTGAATCAGATCTACCACTTGAATTGCAGGTTTAAGTTTCACAGCTCACCATGTAGTTTTTTGTTACAGGGAATTATTGATGTTTTACCTCTGTCATGCCCATTGTTTACTGTGTTTGTGTGGCAGGGTTGCCACTAAAGAACCGCCGTAGCAACATCTGTACGTCGTGCTGTCACGTGTTCGTGGTCTTCTCGCTAATGACCTTGGACAGTATTATCATTGCCAATTAATGGAGGCAGAATTTAATCAAATAACGGACAATAATTAGGTCCCAGTCTTTAGCATTTCAAAGAGCCGCTTTGGAAGTAATTGCATCTTCAGATGTTGAGTTATCTTTTATGTCGTCTTCCACATTGGGAAAAGATCATTTCTTTGCCCTTGCTGCTCTTGCATCATGAGGGCTATGAAAGAACAAATTAAAACTAATAATGAGACTTTGTGTATGAATCTTTTTCTGTAGGAGATTCCATGAAGATGGCCTCAGGAGAGTTTGCAGAGGATCCCTGTTCTTCAGTTAAGAGAGGCAATATGGTCCGTGCTGCACGTGCTCTTCTTTCTGCTGTCACTCATCTGCTTGTACTGGCGGACATGGCTGATGTGTACCAGCTTCTGCTTCAGCTCAAACTGGTGAGACACATGCACACGTTTTTACTCCTTAAAAAGTTGGTTGACAAAATTGAAAACCATCATTTCTCATATACACTACTGTTCAAAAGTTTAGGGTCAGTAAGTATTTATAAAAAAAAAAAACTTTTATTCTGCAAGGATGTAATAAATACAAAATATAACTATATAAAAATTGTTTCAAATAAATGCTCTCCTTTTAAAATTCGAAGCTCTGATGTGGAAAACGTGGACGGAATCATGGAATCCAGTCAGAAAATGAACTTGTACTTGTCACTGTATGAATGCAGTTACTGAATTTTGGATGAATAAATCAAAATTAGGGCTGTACAATGAATTCATTTGCTATATGGACTAGTGTCTGTGAATATGTTTGTGAATGAGCGCAGCAGTTTTGTCTACTACGCACATACTGAAGCATGGCACTCATGGTGTTTTCAGCGTGTGCCGTCTCACTATATGAGGACATTAACACATGAACTTAATCTCCAGAGCTGCTCTGAGAGTTCACCTCATAAACTTTTTATCTTTTCATTCAAGAAAACTTATCGCCATATCATATACAAACAAAAACTCGGGTGTTCAAGACAACCCGATTTATAACAGAAATAGCGTAGTAGTAGTAGAGTTTGTAGTAGTAATAATACAGTTTATTAAAACTCACAGAATCTGTTTTTCATTACAACCTGCCAAAATAAGTTTATATATGCTTATATAAGTTTATATATATATATATTATATAATCTTTTAGAGAGGCGGTCTTTTGCGGCACTATGATGTCATAAGTCCACACTTTTCAGATCCTATCGTTTTCTTTCTTTGGTTTCAATAAAAGCTGTTTTGGAATAACAAGGAAGTTTTGAGTTTTGAAACTTGCAGGTTATTTTTATAGTATAATGACCTCTTAACTGTCAAAAGATCAAGAAAAACTTGAATTCTCAGTTCATGACCCCTTTAAAAAAATACAGATTTTTGGTCATAACCAACACTGGTCACCTCAGAAACATTAAACAGCACAACTGTTGTCAAAATTTGTAATAAGAACTTGAGCACCAAATCACCATATTAGAATGATTTCTGAATGATCATGTGACACTAAAGACTGGAGTAATGATGCTGAAAATTCAGCTTCACCATCACAGGAATAAATTACATTTTGAAATTTTGAATTTTTTTTTGTTTAATAATTAAAATAGAAAACCGTTATAAGGGGCTAAGCACCAAAGATGCGATGGCACCTAATGCCAAAATACAAACAAATGGACAAAAAAAACCACAATATAACAAATATAGAAGTTAAATAAACAGTCCTTTTTAAAGGAACACTCCACTTTTTTTGAAAATAGGCTCATTTTCCAACTCCCCTAGAGTTAAACAGTTGAGTTTTACCGTTTTCGAATCCATTCAGCCGATCTCCGGGTCTGGCGGTACCACTTTTAGCATAGCTTAGCATAGTTCATTGACTCTTCTGTAGTTACATCGTGTACTAAGACCGACGGAAAATGAAAAGTTGCGATTTTCGATTTTCATGGGTACAGCAGGCGCAATGATATTACGCAGCGCCTGTGACCCCCTGCTTGCACAGGGAGCGTGCCTTGCAACCATGGAAACATTTGTGAGAGGCGCTGCGTAATATCATTGCGCCTGCTGCACCCATGGTACGGCAGCAAAGTTCCTTGATTATTACGCCGGAATGAGAGTATAGTTCCTAGCCATAGCGGCCTAGAAAACTGCAACTTTTCATTTTCCGTCGGTCTTAGTACATGATGTAACTACAGAAGAGTCAAGTTTTAAATAGGAAAAATATTGAAACTCTTTGGTCATTTTTAAGCGAGATGCTAACGGTCTAATCAGATTCAATGAACTATGCTAAGCTATGCTAAAAGTGGTACCGCCAGACCCGGAGATCGGCTGAATGGATTCGAAAACAGTAAAACTCAACTGTTTAACTCTAGGGGAGTTGGAAAATGAGCCTATTTTCAAAAAAAGTGGAGTGTTCCTTTAAGTCTTCCCCCCCCCCCCCCCCCCCCCCAGAATGTCTATTAACTACTTTTCAGGTAAGTAAGTATAGCCTACTAAAGAAATC
Organism: Mylopharyngodon piceus; assembly: GCA_039654765.1. NCBI lineage: Eukaryota > Metazoa > Chordata > Actinopteri > Cypriniformes > Xenocyprididae > Mylopharyngodon > Mylopharyngodon piceus. The sequence continues at coordinate 16,462,660 of CM077439.1, forward strand.
TGATAAAGTAATCAAATTCAATATAACATGGCATAGTTTTCACTGTATAAATTGATAGATGAATGCTTATTAAAGCTAAAGTTATTCAGTCAAGAGCAGTGAGTGATTTTTCTCTCTTTTGTTGTTTGATTAACATTAACGGCGCAAGCTATGTTTTATTAGACTATATATTAAACTGCTGTCACTTTTAAGACCGAATGCACGGATCTAATATACTGATACACATCATATTTTCTCTTTTACTGTTTACCTCCACTTAATAACTTTTATTATCAAACACTTCCCACAATTTGGCAACATAAGACTGTATTTTTCAAAAATCACCAATTTAGCTTATTCCGACATTAAGTTTGGACTTTTAGAGAGGAATGAATGTACACCGCTGAGAAGGAAATGAAAGGTAGGTGCACTACATGGAAATGTGGCTAGTTTTAAATAGTTTTACCTCAAATATCTTCTTTTCATAATCCTTGGAAGCCAAATTTGAAATAAAATTAAATTTATCGCACAGCCCTAAAGTGTAACCAGACTAAACTTTTGTTTAGTTCTCTTCTTCATCGTCACTCATTAAGCAGAGGCTTTCGTGTTGTGCGCACTGTAGCCCCGCACGTGATTTCTCTTCCGGATTGCGAATATCAAAAAATGCATCATAGACAAATGTCTTAATATTATCACATATAGAAATGGCTGGTGAGATAGAATTTACAAGATAACGTCTATATAGCAGTAATAAATAGTAAGTGTATTTTCTTAATTTCTCCAGTACTGACAGCAGAACCGATAACGTTGGAGCCTTACTGACCCCATTAAGATAGCTTGAGATAGCCTTACTGACCCCAAATCTTTGAACAATAGTGTAGTTCCAGACCTATATGGATTTCTGTGGATTTCCTGATGTCCATGGGCTGTCAGTCAAAACCGTAAAAGTGGTCTATATGATTCTCACACTTTAATACAAGTTTTCTCAATCCATGTGCTAGCTTTGTCTTAAGTTGTTATATTTACTGATAATTTTCCCCTCTGCTGTAGCTCTCAAATCTTTTTCACGCGTTGCATATTCATTGCCTTGTCACATTCGATTATGAGAAATGCAAGAATCTTTGGTGTCTGTCGAGAGTAAATTATGACACAGTTTTCATTTTTGGGTGAACGATTCTTTTAACGTTTTGATCACTCTAGACATGCCTGGAGGGGTTATGTGAAAATGGGCAGAATATGTGCCCGGCAATTTCCATTTAATTTTGGACTTGCTCATATCATGCCAACCAGCAGAAGCTCTCTGGCAAAGTATCAGACTGGTCTTTTTCAAATGCGTGACACTTGTTGGAATGCAAGTTTTAAGCTGGAAATTAGCCAAAATGTTCTGTGTATATAACTGGTGTTACCATTTACATTGGAGTCTGCCGATAGCAAGGTTATTTTGAACCTTCATATCTTGCTGTAGCACTTAGACTCCAAGTCCACCACTGATTTCAGATTTCTTTTTATAACCCCCTTCATTATCTCTATCCCTGGATCTGAGAAAAAGCTAAAGCCGAAGGGTAGTGCCCCAGGGAACTGGCTTTGGTCCAGAAGGCTGAGTAAAGCATACACAAAGACACCCGAGCTTTGTCCTATTTACCCCCTTCATCATCTGCACTGGTCTCAGTACTTTTATTGCCCTCGGGCTTTATTGCCCAACTCTTATTGAACTTCTTCCAGCAGTAATTATATGCGCAGCAAACAGTTACTGTGTGTGAATATAAACACTTCATATAAAGAAAAACCTGCATGGAAGCTGCATGTTGCAAGCATTACCGTAGCCTTCACTTTGTTTCACATACGTCTAGGTTTTATATTAGATTTGTTTGAATTTAGTCTATAGATTGTTGGTAGAAACTAGATTACATTCACTTTCTTTTTCTGCAAGCAACATGCTATTGAATCATGCTGTGTAGTTCTTTATGCACCGTAGAGCGGTCTTGTCACGTTTGTGCGCAAAATGATTTCACCATGTTGGCAGGGCTGTGAAAAACATCCCTCTCAGAGATTTCATTGGAAATGTATGATACAGGTGGATTATTTTTTCTGTGTTACAATTAGATTTTTATGCCAGTGTTTCTCGCTTGAAGTTTATGATGGACGTATGTGCAAGTGGAAGCAGAAGCCTTCTTGTGAAAGAGTAGGCGCTGTTTTTCTCACTTTTTTTTTTTTTTTTTTTTTTTTTTTTTTTTCTTCATTGAATTGTTTTGGAAGCTCAGCTTGAATGATCAAATGAAGCATTTCAAGTATGCTTGTGTGACCCTGAAATATTTCTTTTGTCTGATTTTTGTTTAATGTACTAATGGTTTGTCTAATGCAATTGTTGTATTAATTAGAATATGAAACTATGAAAGAAAATCATAATAGAGTTGGACATTTATTATTTGGCATTTTTCTTTCGCTTTTACTGTTGTGGTTGAATGAGATGCAGTGAAAGCAATTGAATGTAGGTGGCATTTTCTGGCTCACTGGTTACATCACTAATAATTTTTCAGTACAGTAATTTCATATTGATGCCTTTTCAGTTGTTCTGCTTTAAGTTTTTACAAGAATATCACAGGAAAGTATCCAAACATAATTAAAGAAATATTTCTCTTTCTCCCTCTCTCTTTCTCTCCAGTCCTAATGTTTCCATGTATAGTTTATTAAAAAATGTTTCCAGCTGGTGAGGTGTTCTGATCTAGTTCCCCCTTTCTCAAGTCCTTTCTGTTGTCTCTATTAATAAAAGGTGGGAAATCTGAAAATAAGTTGTAAATATTCATATGTCCCCTAAGGGACCCTAAAATAGTTTTATGATGAGTAACGAATACAAAGCCTGCAGGATAAACGTATGAATGAATTTCAAACGTTGCACTTAATGTCTCTCATTAAATTTTTTTTTTTTTTTTTTTTTTTTTTTTTTTTTTTTTTTTTAGGCCATAGATTAAGGTTTCTTTTCTATAACGGCTTATCATACTTGACCCACAGGTGGAGGAGAGCCTGGTGAAGGTGCGTAACGCAGGCACTGAGCAGGACCTGGGTATCCAGTACAAAGCTTTGAAACCGGAGGTGGACAAACTGAACCTGATGGCGGCAAAGAGGCAGCAGGTAAAATGCACCCACTCAGTGAACCCAATGCACCAAATAATCAGAGGAGATCTAATTTCATTCGAGGATATACTGACTTTGAGTAGCATTACATCCTCTGCCTACATGTGGAGCGAGGAGCTATCTAGCACTGGTTGATGATTTTGTTTGTGGTTATACACATAATCTTCTTGGGACCAGTCTGGGAGGGGGGAAGCAAGATTGGGTTGGAGCAGCTAGAGTGACAAAATCCATTTAAATGATATGAGAATTGGGTCTTTTTTTGGGTTAATCAGTTTCAGCGGTAGTCAACAGTGATAGATTTCAGAATGAATTTTCCAGGTGAGCTCACTTATTAATATAATGAACATTGTTTCTCCATTTGAGAGAGATTATAGTATCTTGACAATGCTAATTATTTCTCAGTTCGAATGTGGAGTTGAGCTGTTCATTTTATTTATTCAGTTTGATTTTCCCCTCTCATGCTACACTGGACCCTTCTAAGTTTATAATTTCGTGAGTCTGTTGGCAGATGCTGTGTCCTCACTTCCAAGGTGCAAATTGCTTTGGTATTAAAAGATTTTTGTTAAGAAGTTTTTTTGCTACCATCTTTGTGGAATGAGGAGTTATGCCTCCTCATTCCACAAAGATGGTCATAATAAGGACATTGAAGCACTCTGATAGAGCAAAGTACCCACAACAGCAGGGGGGGACTTTGCTCTATCAGAGTGTGTCAATGTCCTTATTATGACAAGGCTGTAACATCACCCCTAAATTTTCCTCCTTTCCCCTCTTTGTATGACAGGAACTCAAGGACGTCCATCACAAAGATCAAATGGCGGCAGCTCGCGGCGTCCTTCAGAGGAACGTTCCTATGCTGTACACGGCTTCACGTGCCTGCCTGCAGCACCCAGACGTGGCCGCGTACAAGGCCAACCGGGACCTCATCTACAAGCAGCTGCAGCACGCTGTCTCCGGCATATCTAATGCAGCCCAGGCTACCAGCAGCGAGGACTCCAGCTTCTCCCAGCCTGCAGGTGGAGGAGAGCTAGCCTATGCCCTCAACAACTTTGATGTAAGTCCATGGGCCATTGGATGTCACATTTTTGAGCCAGTTTCTCTGATCCAGACAGAAATAGCCAGCTAATAAGTGGTGTCAGTGGAGAATTGTCATTCAGCATCACGACCAAGACTAAACTGAGAATTGGCCTCCCTCTAATTGAAGGGATCGTGCTCCGTGAGCATTGTCATTTAGGGAATGGTTTTTTTTTTTTTTTTGTGCCCGTTGCATTGGGACAGTTTCCATATTGTATCCTGCAGCGACATGCTTTTCTCAAAAGCAAAAGGGCAGAACAACAGGGAAACTTGTGCACTTTTCAGTGAGGGTATGAGAACATGGCTCTATAAAACTTGGCATGGGCTATAGATTGTAAAATATTCAGAATTCACAGAAAAGGTTGCATTGAAGTGTTATGAAACATGGAGTCCATTGCAGACTTTAGGCATGGCTTAATATTTTTAAAACCCTTTAATTGCTGAATCAGTAATTGATCATCACATTCAGTTTGCCACTGAATTTATCATCTTAGCTATAGAAAGTCAGGCTTTGGCTTAAAATGCAAGGCTTAATTTTGAAACTTTTTTTGGTAAACTTTGCTTTCAGTTGTGTGTAAAGCACACAAAGTTGTTTTGTAGCCAGTGATGAAGAGGAGCATATTGTGAGTAGGATCGAACGGCAGTTCCATCACCCTCTGCAACTGCTCCACACAGTTTTATCAACAAAGAGCGCAAGAGCAGCGAGTTGTTGACAAATCCGGTGTGTGATTGAACTGTGCTGAGGAGACAGTAATCCACGATTCAATCAGATTATATTTGTATGTCCAAACAAAGCTGAGCTACTGACCTCAGAGAGTCTTTCACAAGTTTGAACTTTTGTTGCAGGGTTGAGTCAGGTCAGCACCAAAAGCTTTATGGGGAAATAGCATGCCAATTTGACTGTCTAAGCAATGCATTTATGTCCTGATGTTACTTGTATTAAATAATTCAGATCAGAATCTCTAAATTTAATTTGAGGTTAAGGGTAGCAAGTGATCATTAGCTATCCTTCATTTATTTGCGCTTTGAACAGTGAGTCTCCTTCCAGAATAGGATGCGAACCATTAGTCTAACTGTTTTTGGTCTGTTGCACTCTCAACATTTTAAACAATCACTTAGTGAAATAATAAATTCAAATGATATGCATGAACTGAAATGTTGCCATAGAGATCTTATAAAAGGAAAAAAAAATGTAGGTTATAATGGCACTAGCTGTGTTTGAGCCCTGGGTGTCTGCATACATTTCTTTTGAATTTGTTAGCAAATGCAACCTGTAATAAGTCATAATATATAGTTTGTTCCTGATGGACAGAGTGGGAAATTTACCTTTTCCCCTACTTGCCACAATGATTGCTAAATGCAGAATTTTAACAGCAATTTTTATTTGTTCGATTAGGGCTACATGATAATGATTTTGCTCAAATTATAAACATGATTATTAATCATGATTAATATCCAGATAATTCCAGAGAAAGAGAAAAATATGTTAATACACACGCACATATTACATAGTATTATATTTACTTTTACTTTTATTATTTTATCAAAAGGCATAAAGTAATAAAGGCCATTTCACATTTTACTTCACCTAATAGGCCTGTAGGTGGTGCATGGACTTTATTTAACCAACTATGCTTCATCAAACAGAAAATCAATTAAAAAATGGTGGCTCCTAATTCCAATAATTCCAAATGACAAATTTTTACTTTGTTGTAGCAAAGATGTTGCATAACTGTATTTATTCCCCAACCTTGATCACATACAATGTGGTTGAGCTTCATGTTTGGCTTTATTACAGTTTGTCACAGAGAATGTTCACTTGCAATTTTAGTAGCAGCAAATCGCAGATGCTGCCTTGTGAAGGATCACAAATTGGCTGTATGACACTTCCGTTCAAGCAGAATTTCGCAATGGACATCGCTAAACTTATCAGATTATCAGCGCTTTTTTGCAGCCCAGAGAGAGCATGTGTGCATGTTTGCCAGGTTGGGAAGATTAAGTAAACCATTGGACAGAAAACGACAAACGTATGCTTTTAAGAGAAAAGCTCTGATTGGGGGATTTATGCTCTTGACATCTGGTAACCCCAAGCAGTAAAGATAGTGGAGGCTCGTGAGAAGCGCGTATGCGACGTCAGAGAAACGTCAGTAGGCTCTAATCGATTATGGTCTATTAACTGCATTGATGCAGAATCATCCGAGTCCGCATCGCGATGCATCATAAACAATTAATTTCAACACCCCTACCTTGCATGTTGATGAATCATTCTCTTAATTTGTATATGCTGGTTTTGTATTGATTTAAAGATTGACAATGACTAAAAGCTTGATATTTGCTAAATATTTTAATCTGAACATCATTTCCAACAAGCATAAATCTAAAAGAAAACATTACTATTTTCATATAACAAAAGTATTATTGCCATGGATGAATCAATCGAATCGAGCAATGGAGTAAATACGCATCTAAAGATTGATAAGAACAATACTTGCATTGATTTTTGGTGCTGAGCAAAGAATGCATGTGTATGGAGATTCTAAGTGTGTTCATGAGCTGGAGCGTTCGTTGGTGTCTTCCAGAGATCGTGTTGTCCACTGGGCGTTTGAATGGAGTTAACTTGAAAGCACGTTTTGCTGGAATAGTCAGGAAAGTGTCCGTCTCATCAGAAGAAGAAATGAGCATTGATATTCTGGTGTAAGTGTCTTTTAAAGACAAATCAGTCCACACCTATCTTTAGAGGTGTGAATCTTGAGCGGGAAAAAGATCTTTGTCTCCTTTTACAGCCTAATCTCCATGTTTATGGTGGTCTCAGAATTGGTACAGTTTTTTTTTACCCCAAAGGACATAAAATATATAGTATTTGTTACGATAAAATGCATTATATCACTAATTAAGGCGTAAAGAGAAGAACATTTTATAGACCGCTTCATATTTGTGCTTCAGCACTGGTTTTTTATCATCTATGCGCCATGTACATAACTGAATGCACAGCCAGGGAAAGTGCAGGTAGGGAGGGGTGAATCAAACCTGACTGGTTAACGGAGTACATGTGTCAGCCAGGTAACAAAACAATCTGGGCTGTGTTTTCCAAAAGCATTGTAAGCCTAAGTTGATCGTAGGGACCAGTGGTGGCAATTGTTCTACGATAAAATTAGGCTTACGATGCTTTTGGGAAACGCAGCCCTAAACATTATGCACTTGCACCAATGCGACCAGTGTGAAATTTTAACTCGCACATTATCAAAAAATTATGGCATGTGCGAAAATTTTGGTCGCAGTCAGGAGCCCTGAAGTTCTTGCATAAATTCTAGCGGAGTCCATGCCTCGATGGTTCAGAGCTGTTTTGGCAGCAAAAGGGGGACCGACACAATATTAGGAAGGTGGTCATAATGTTATGCCTGATCGGTGTATGTAATTGCACAAATGTCAAAGTAAATGTAGGTTAATTTCCCACCATTGCAAACAAACAAACAAAAAACTGCTTTTGGCTGGTAGTGGGTGTTTTTCCCTGCTGATGGACAAAAAAACAAACAAAAAAAAAAACCATCTTACAACTCTGCTGATCTGAGTGCAATTTGTTTGTATCTGTAGTTTTTGCGTTGACTGAAGCAGGTGCCTCTAATGAAGCTTAAAGCCGCTAGAGGAGTGTTTACAAACTGTATTTCTCTTGATGTGCAGAATATACTGTTTTTATTTGCTGCTTTGAAATGGATGCTTTCCATCATGAAATAATGATGAGAGAAGGCTTTCTGAGATGAGAGATTAGCACAGCACTTAATTTCATCTTTAACATTCCTAATTAGAGCGTGTCTATTAGTCCAGCTCATATCCACAATTCTGTTATGATTTGTATACATTTGCCTGGGCAACACAGCTTGAAATATAATGTGTGAAGTCAATGCACTCAGCATCCTCCTGTTAAATTTGCAAAAAATCAGTCACCGCAGGTATTTGTCTGTCTCTTGTGGCAGGAGGGTTTGCTCATCAGATTCCCTCTGCCTCAACTAGCTGTTGAAAGATTTCTCACACAATGGAGTCAGGAGTGGCGTCGCCCTGCTAAAGAGAGAACCAGCACGTCAAATCAAAGCATGCCACTCTGTTCTGTCATCATTTGATTTTTTTTTTTTTTTTTGCGCAAAAGTGCATTCTCATCCTCAATTCTGGGGCCTTTAATTATTGGAGTTGTTGTGTTTTGTGAGTTTTTGTTCTCCCTTTGTTTCTCCAAACTGTCTCTGTGGTTGTTGACTCTGAGTTCAGGGACTTTAGAAAGCACTGATCTTCAAAATCCGCTGTCTCTGGGGCTCACATGCTCTGTTACTATATATATAGTCTATGTAGATATAGATTGAGTATCTGCGATATATATAATTATATATTTATATCTTTTCTCTTTCTACTTCCTCACTCTCTTAGGATGAAACAAACCATTTTTTTTTCATCTTGCTCCTTGACTGCAAATACATCTGGATGTTGATAGACTAATGCAGAATTCATTAGTCATCTACAGAGCTGTAGGTGTAGTAGCATGAGTCAATCTCTCTCTGTTCTTGCACTTTCGCTCCCCTCCACCCATCATTCGTTCCCTTTTTCCCTTTTACACACTGCAATTATCTACAACAATGAACTGACATCCTTTTTTTTTTTCTGTCTCTGACTGGAGCCCGGAATGCATTGTTTGTCACTTTTGTCGATTGGACTTATCAACTGTATCTTTCATCTTTGTTTTACGCCCAGGGTTGGATTCCACAGCATTAGGCCTTTATTGTCATTTGCCGTTCTCTTGTCCTTTTCCTTTTGAGCTCAAAACCATTAGGAAGTGTTAATTTAATCATGTGAAGCCAGACTGCAGGATGCACCGTGAGACACAATTTAAAGCTGGCAACAAAATTAAGTTGCGTGTGGTTCATCAGATTGAGGCAATAAATCTGAGCTGTTTTAAATGAATTAAGAGTTTTCAAAACGATGCATTTGTGGTGACCTAAGGCTAACGGTGTAACATGGTTAATTGTAAGTGAAGCAAATGTCCTGATTTTTATTTTTTATTTTTTTTTATTCTTAGCCAATCAATACTCGGCACAAAGCACGTCGAGGTTTCTCGCAGCCTGCAGCTCTATCCGTACCTGCGGCTGCTAGAATTATCGGTACCCTCAGACCTCCATTATATTGATTGTGCTGTACTATGTGATTGGCCCAGTTTTTACTCTTGACCTTGCATGCTGCTTTTCTAGGGATGCTGTATAGAGCTCATCTCGGCAGATTGATCAGCGCACAGTTGAATTATTATTACCATACCACCTTCTCTTTTAATGATTTCCAGTGATAACTCTTACAGTCTTGTTTTAGCCATTTTGAATGATTTAATGTCAGCTAACCCTGTGTAGTCATTGCCTTGAATCTAGATGACTTTTTTTTTTTTTCTTCTCTCCAGACTGTTTTTATAATTGTTGGATCCAACACAGTGGCATGAGCAACCCCCCCCCCCCCCCCCCCAAAAAAAAACAACAACAACAAACAAACAAAAAAACAGTCATCAGAAAATACATCCTTGTCAGTTTGGTAGTTTGGGTGATCTACAAAGTCTTTTTTGTAGAGAAAAATATTTTCAATCCCCCACCCCCAAAATACATGCACCCACACAGGGTTTTTCCCGGGTCAAAAATGGTCTTCAGTGGTGGCGGGCGAACACGGTCATCCACATACACAATACAATGTACTAGGGCTGGGCGGTACATCGAGTTTGTACGATATATTTATATAGCAAGGCTCTTCCATTTGTCCTCTTGTCGACAGTCTCCAGTGCGTGGAGTATGTATGTGGAGTAAACTGAATGCACATTTGTGTACTGTATCCAGTGTAGACAGCATCAGCGATTATAATCGGTTTTATTTGCTTTTGACACACCACTCGCATCTGGTGTAGGTAAGTGCCAGCCGTTAAGCACAGGGATGGGCATTTTTCAAAAATATTGTATTCAAATATTTGGGCTCAAAAAAAAAAAAGAAGAATAATATTCGAATATTTGTTTATTTAAATGACGTTTAAGAAAGAAGTAATCTTTTTATTCAAGTTTTTGTCACCATTTCTGAACAAGCTTACGATTAGGCAATATACACAAGCTTATGTTATATCTTTAAGTTTTCTTTTAGTTGAAGACATTAAACAATATGTGTAACAAAAATATATAAAGAAAGCATTTAAGCTCAAGCAGAGCGAACGGGAAAAAAAACGCTAATAAAGCAGACTGCGCCAATTATACAGAATGTACATATACACTCGAGTCAGCATATGATTATCATGTATATATTGTTTCACATGTTCATGATGAGAAAAACAATAATATCCACATGTTCAGGTGAGAATGCGTGTTCCGCTGACAGACACAAAGAAAACGGTGTGCTAAGCGAAGTTTCTAACAGCACTTGTTTTCTGTTCTTAAACCAGTCTCCCTCAACATTTTGCTATCTGATAAGGTATCATCTTGGCTCACTCGGGTACAGCTGCACTTACCTACAGTCGTGAATGCAGTGATGGACAGCTGTCCATCACTGTATTATTATGATAACTCGGTTTCATTAATTCATTTGATCAAAAGTAATTCCATTTAGTAAGATCATTTTCATCTAAGTAATTCCAAACTTCGCAAGACAGATGTCGACATTACGATCAAATACAATCTAACTTGTTAACATGCTCCACAGCGCCACCCAGTGCATTTAATTATAACTGTGAGTTTTAGTTTGCATGCTTGGGATTTATCATGGATTCACTGCATTTACAGCCAGCAATGCAACATGGCGAAATTCGAATAGTAACTTTATTTTTTTGAATAATAATTCCAGATCGAATATTCGACTATTTGTGCACACCCCTAGTTAAGTGACTAAAATCCAGTGGGCTGGTGCGATGATGTAAAACTATTCATCAGTGTATTGTTTCGATGCGCCAGCGAGACTTGGTCATTGACTGTTAATCATGCAGACACTTCTGTATATTAAAACTGCTCAAGCTGGAGATGTGGCTGCTCTATTCTTAGTAGTAGCTGTTTCAGGAGACAAGACATCCTCACAAAAGAGAGGCAGTCCTCTGCCCAACCAGATGCCATCTGTTTAAATGGCAGGAAAAAAGTGGGCGTGAGTGTGTGCGCACATGAGATGGGGAATGCTCGATATCTCAGATCATGTGTGCCTTTAATTTCCTGGTGACCATGCAGAAACTTCAGCACACATGTACATTTTTTCCACATCACTTCTTGCTGCTTAATTTGAAGCTGGAGCAACTTTACAATGAGTCAGAGAGAGAGAGAGGCTTGTTGCCATGCCAACGTGATACGCAAGCAAAGGAGGTCAGATGAGATGAGACTAATAAACTCAGATTCTTACAACTGAATTGTTGAATATTTTACTGTGCAAATGACATCAGATGAAGGGGATTGTCACATTTTTTTTGAAAATTGATTCCACCTGCTGCTGTTCTGCCCATTTTCTTTCTTTCTTCCTAGGCAGCTATCCCTTTTCTGGCACATTAGTGACTCTTGTCATCGCTTTAATTGCATCAGACGTTGACACGTTTATTCTTTGAGAGGGGGAGTGTGATGTCCCCAAGTGAATGTACCCAGCAGAGGGCATGTAGGGACATCTAAAATGTCATCCTGGCTCAAAAAGGAAAAATAGCAATGATTTATATGCACAACTGCATTTTGTTGCCCTAGGCTGAACTCCAATTGCTCTGCTGTTTAGGGTTAGTAGCCTTAAAGATGCGCTTTTACTAACTATGGTGTTTACCAAAGCAGTTCTCTCTGTTGAAAACTCGACTCGATATACATGTCTGTGATCTTACATAATGTGCAGTTAAGCTTGATTTTTGTCCCACTTGTTTCACTTTTTTTTTTTTTTTTTTTTTTTTTTTTTTTTTTCCCTGTTCAGCCCCAGAAGACGGTACAAATGGCTTTTAAGATGCCGTCTGTTGCATAGAGTTGATTTAAAAGGCACTCGAAGTGCACAGGCAAGCTAATGTAGCCTCTGATTGAGCAAAACCCGTTGGCCTGAAATTGCATGAGGAGCCCCAGACCATCATCTCAGATCTTTTGAATTATTGATTCGTCCAATGAATATCACAGCTTGTGCCTCAGCGTCCAGAGAGATAGATTCCAAAGTCCTGTTCAGGCCGCACAGCCAATAATGACTGTCGTTTAACTGTCAAACTCTTGTGAAGTTGGACATTTGGTATGTGAAAGCATAAATCTCACTTTTTTTTCTCCTTTCAGTTTGCAAAGAAATGCTGATTGGCAGTATTTTAGAGCATAAGATGTTTTTAAAAGTAGAGGGAGCATGACGATTGAGGAAGATTGAGCACTTTCTCAGTATTAATGCACTATTCTCTCTGTTTCTCTCCCCCTGCAGAAGCAGATCATCGTGGACCCGCTGAATTTCAGCGAGGAGAGATTCCGGCCTTCTCTTGAGGAGCGTCTGGAGAGCATCATAAGTGGCGCCGCCCTCATGGCCGATTCGTCCTGTACGCGAGACGACCGGCGCGAGCGAATCGTGGCTGAATGCAACTCTGTGCGGCAGGCGCTGCAGGATCTGCTCTCTGAGTACATGGGCAATGTAGGTGCACGTCAAATACTGTTTTTCCTTCTCGTTTGCTGCTTTTTTTCCCCTTCCTGCAGTCCCAAATCCCTAAATGACGACGACAAGTACCCACCTGCTACCAGAGACAGACACTCTCCTGCAGGGAAGGAGAGGGGAGTTTTATTTCAGGGACAGTGCACACATCACGTTCGCCGGGCTGTGTTGTATAAAGACCTTCAGTCTCAACACAATTTGTCCTGTGCCGTCTGGCTTTTGAAGAGAGGGATTCAGTACACACAAGCCCCCTGCTGTGCATTGAATTGTTTGACTGCTGTTGTTTTCAAATAATTCCCTTTGTTTGCTCACCGGTATTGGTTTTATTTGTTTTTTTGGATCTTCATTTTATTCGTTTTCTTTTTGCTGCTTCATTTATTGTCTTGTAGTAACAGATTAATTTTTTTTGCTGGAAGTCTCGAGTAGTTTAAAGAAATATTGGTTGAAAGCAACCGTTTTACACCCCTGCGGCCTGCAGCGCGGTGGGTGATATGATATGCTTGTGGTCAGGTTGGTAAATGAAGAATTTGTAAGTTCTTTGACACATTTGGTTGTATTTGCCCCACACCGAGAGAAAATTGGCCACTTTTAGGCCAGGCTGGTGTGGAGTGCTCTATAATTGAAAAAAGATACAAATGCAGTCATGTTTAAATGTAACTTTAATTTCCCACTTTAAAACCCCTAGCTTATTTCTCAGAATCCATCTCAGGCTGATTTATTCCTCCGATTTCTTACACACATTGGATGTCTTGCTTTGTACCATCACTGTTTGTCTCCCTCTATCTTTTTCTCCCCCACTACATTCTCTCTAAGGCAGATTTATTTTTTTTTTTTAACCAACCTCCTTCCCTATCTACATTTCGAAATTGAGTAGCCTTTTTCTTTCCGACCAGTCAATTTTTGTTTTTGGCTTATGTTTGTTGGAAATAACTACAAATCTTTTGCTTTCCAAATATCTAGGGAAAGCTCGTAATCTGTATTGCAAAGAGTTTTTCATGCTTGATGGCCCTTTTCAAAGTTCAAATAAGTTCTATGCCCCTAGCACACGGTAACATAATTTTTCTGTCACACGTTAATAGCGGTGTGTGGGCATCCGAAGTGGTGGTGTGCCACAAACCGCTGATGATGATGTTCGGGGAGGCGATGTCTCACAGGTGTCAGCGACTATTTATGTCAGTCTTTCAAAACGTCAGCAAGCAGCAGGTCCTCTGCTCTGTCTGGAAACATGGCGATGTACTCGGCAACCTGAGCTGACGTGTTCCAGATGGCTCATTGCTGGTTCTGTGTAACTCCAGACCAGGACCGTGAGCGAGCGCCTCTGTCATTACTGTCCATTTTTAACTCTGTGGCGTGAGAGCCTGAAAATGGCTGTCTGATAACATCTAGCAAAGGGTTTGGCATGGAATAAGGCACAAGCATTCAATAAATGTCAAATTACACATTCGATTTCCAGTGCCATTTCAAGTGATCCTCATGAAGAGTGCTTATGCCTGGAATGGAAAAATCATACCAGATTGATTCCAGCCAGTGATAGTAATCACTAATATGCAGCTATCTGTGTAATAAGCTTGCCATGTCTTCCCATATTAGCTATGTTGCCATGACTGCATGAGAAATGCTAATATAATTGGACAGGACCTATTAAAGGAACCCCATCTTATGTATAGAATTTATGTCCCTGCACAGATAAATGATAGAGCCATCCCATATGTTCCCACACAGATAAATGATAGAGAGCTGTTGTTTTGAATACACAAGCACCGTCCATGAGACTTTTGTGATCGTTTTTTTTTTTTTGTTCATCCTTTGTGCTGCTGGTTTATTTTAGCTACAGATTCATCCAAGCAGTGTCCAGGACGTTTCAAAACAGGTTTTCTACTTGACTAGGCCTTTGCAGCGTGTCTGCCCCAACACACAAAACACTGCTCCTCATCCCTGAAGCGCAGCTGACATGACAAGGCTTTGGCTGCTCACTCGTTCAGACAGGAGAAACAGATGAGGGAGATGATATGTCCATCCTTCTTGGCTACTTTTGGAGCAAATCCTCCTGGAGCCTCTGGGTGCTTTGGCCGGCACTTTACCTGACAATACCCTTCACAAGCTCTCTTAAAAAAACCTAGTGAGCTATTGTTTACATAGACAGCAAATGACTTTAGTTTTAGCATGTTGCAAAGCTAACCACGCAATACTAAATATAAAATGTAGAGTCTGGAGTGTGCCGGCAATGTTTCCTTTGTAGGCAGCCAAATTCAAAAGAACAACATATGTAATGGAAATCTTGTGTAACCAAAGTAAAAGTGTCACTTTTGTCCAATTTAATACATACTTGCTGTATATAATAAAATTAATACTTGCAAATAAAAATATGATTATTATTAGAAGTAGTGGTGGTGGTGGTAGTAGTAGTAGTAGTAGTAGTAGTAGTTAGTAGTAGTTAGTAGTATTATTTTAAGACATTAACATTTTTTTTTTTTTTTTTCTCCATCTTATGGTATGCCATACACCACATTAATTTTTCTCTTTTTGTTAATCTGAGAAAGGGTTATACAATGTTTGTGGATGGATTTAAATGTGGATGCAGTCTTTTAAATCTCGAGGTGCTTTCTGTGAAGTATTTTGCCATATTGTTAACATTTGGGCATCTCTGGACTTTTAATGCAGGAAAAGTTTTCTTAACATCTTTTTGTTAGTCTTTCAGGATTTCCTTATCAGGTAGCAAAGATATTTCTCCCTCAATCTCTCACTCTTTTATCCTCTGTTAAATGGAGGAATGTATTGGGTGCAATAGGCTGAAATTTCGATTTGAATAAGACAGGTGCAGCTCCTCCCCCCTTCTTTTAGAGTTGAATAACTAGTCTCACATCCAATTTGTGCTCTGACTGTGTCGTTAAATGAACTCAGAAGGCCCGCAATAATACAGAGATTAAATTGGTGTCCTAAATTCAATTTTTAGCCATATGATTTCTCCTGGAATAAAGGAACTGCCTTGTTTGAAGTGACTTAGTTTGATAGAAGGACATATTGGCCAGACAGCATATGGGTGCTTTGTCGCAGCTGAGACTCTGCATTTGTCTAGCTTTTACCCTACCTTTTACGTTTTTCAAACCGCAAAATAAAACTCCCAGCTGAAACTTTGTACTTTAATTTATTGAAGCAAAAATATGTATTGACACAATAGATTTGAAGACAATGTTGCAATTTTTTTTTTTTCCTCCTTAAAGGAACACGCTGCTATTTTTGAAAATAGGTTCATTTTTTCAACTCCCCTAGAGTTAAACAGTTGAGTTTTGCCGTTTTCGAATCCATTCAGCCGATCTCCGGGTCTGGCAGTAGCACTTTTAGCATAGCTTAGCATAGATCATTGAATCTGATTAGACCGTTAGCATCTCGCTCAAAAATGACCAAAGAGTTTGGATATTTTTCCTATTTAAAACTTGACTCTTCTGTAGTTACATTGTGTACTAAGACCGACAGAAAATGAAAAGTTGCGATTTTCTAGGCCGATATGGCTAGGAACTATGTTCTCATTCCGGCGTAATAATCAAGGAACTTTGCTGCCGTACCATGGGTGCAGCAGGCGCAATGATATAACGCAGCGCCTGAAAATGGGCTAACCTCCGTCAACATAACCAACGTGACCACCTGCTTGCACAGGGAGCGTGCCTTGCAACCATGGAGACATTTGTGAGAGAAGATTCAGAAGATACTTACTTTGGTGCAGATCCTGAACCGTATCTATTTGAACCGGAATACACTGAAGGCTGCTTGCTGCCCTTCTAAGTCAATGTAGCATATTATATAACATAATATAACATAAAGGTGTAATAAACGTATTGGCTTGAAATGAATGGGGCCATCAAATGTGTGTAAATCAAGTCTTTGCTCATAATAGGCAGGAGGGGCAATATTATTAGTCTAAAACTGGAAAGTGGCTGAGTTAAACAGGGCACAGGACTGTGAATTTACAAGATTCGAACCGCTTCCTGAACTAGTCAGGCCAAGCGAGGCTTCGGACGTCATCAATAAGATGATTTCTCGACACGCTCCGAAGCCTCGGCACAGAAGGTAACATCACTAGTATTTTGTACCATAGAAACTGTAGATAAACAATACCGACAATTCCAGTTTCTTTTAATCAAACTATGCACTACCTCACCAGAACTCTACAACAAAACTACTAACGTTATATACTGTATAAGCCAAATGGTCGAGCAAACCTAGCCCTCATTTCATAGGTAGCTAACGACAACAGCAGTGCTTTTTCAATCTGGTCGTTCAAGCTAACTAAAAATAATAATTTTACACTTAAAGCCATGGGTGATGATACACTTGGTCCTGTCTGTACTCTGAAGATTGTTGGGATGGCCGTATCCTTTAGACGCTGTACCGTGGTACGGGTAACACTGTCCATGTTTTCCAAATAGTCATCTGGTCCAAAAGGCTTTGAGCGCAAACGGCATTTCTTGATTGATTCTACCGGTGTTTTGAGATCTGTTATGGCTAGAAACAATACCCTCTATACATATCAGCCTAGAAAATTGCAACTTTTCGTTTTCCGTCGGTCTTAGTACACGATGTAACTACAGAAGAGTCAAGTTTTAAATAGGAAAAATATCCAAACTCTTTGGTCATTTTTGAGCGAGGTGCTTATCAGATTAAATGATCTATGCTAAGCTATGCTAAAAGTGGCACCGCCAGACCCGGAGATCGGCTGAATGGATTTGAAAACGGTAAAACTCAACTGTTTAACTCTAGGGGAGTTGGAAAATGAGCCTATTTTCAAAAATAGTTGCGTATTCCTTTAAGGCAGGAAGCACATTTCATTACAGACTCGTCAAATTTCTACAAATTTCACTTTTTAGATAGGAGGTTTGATTGCATGTGTGCATTTTCCACAAATCAGCTGCATAAAGCAGACTTTAATATTCTATAAATTAAATGAGAGGTCTTGAAATGTTAATCTGAAACCCAAGTTCTGTAGTTATAGCCTCAGGCAGCAGCTGGTTATGAATGTTTATGAAAATTTAATAAAATAGCAGTGTACAGCTGCTCAGGTTCTGGGCATTGTGTTGACGAAGCTAAGCGCTTGATGTATTAAGGTTTCTGACTATAGCACTTGAATGTAAATGCTTTAAAGTTGCTTAAATTGGCATAATTTTTTTTCATCTCATGTTTGTTTAATATCCTCAGTTTGATTCTTGCCTCAGTCACACATTTAAAATGAATTTTTAGAGCAGCGCTTCAAAATAATCAAACCTCAATTCATAATTGATGTAATCTTATGATGAATACTAATGTTTTAATCACTGTTATGCGACCTGAATTTTACAGGTTTCATTATCGTTGAGCAGAAATGGTGCATGTAGGCAGAAAACCAAAGACACAGATTGAATTGTAATGGACTGCCGCATCCTGTTTTTGGCTTAAGCGCTTTTCAGGCCGTTCAAAAATAGATTGTAATTAATTGCCGATTAGCACAGAGATTGATCAAGCCTTTGTTAGTTGGGAAAAGATGTGTAATTGTTATGCAGGGTCTTAAACAGAGTGCCCCGATCTGTGCTGTAAACCCAAACTTGGTCAGTCAATCAGGTTTCGACTTAAAAGTCCAACCCAGACTGATTATCCGGATGATTAACAATGCAGAGCACAGCTAAACAAACAAGCCTCTTCACTTTACAGAGCACGAGCTCATGGTTTTGAGTGCTGCGGTTCAAGCACGTATTTAATTATTCCACCCTCTTGCGACTACTTCACACACTGTGTCTGTTCTGAGTGTTTCTGCTGCATTTTATTAATAATACATTTCAGACCCCCCTAGACTCTTGTTGTAGAGGTGATTGTACACTAGGCGAGATAGCAGTAATAAGGTTTGACGTGTCGAGCTTTTGACATTTAAATTCTTAAACTTGAAGGCAAACATCTGAAGAATCCGTGAAAAGACAGATGCGAACTCTTCAAGGCCTTACGGAGGGGGAGATGGAACTGGAGACCCACACACACCCACACCTCTCTCTCCGTCTGTTCTCTTACTCACGTTTTCTTATTTGCCATGGGCATTCAGAAAGATTGACATCCAGTCTTGTTTTGACAACTCCCTTCTGTTTTTTAGAAGCCTCTTAACTCAAACTGAGCCTTGTTTCTTTCGTTCCTCTACTTGTTCTTTCACCTAACAGTGCTTTTGGAAATTATTTTTGTCTTACCACCCCAGAATAATTTTCCTTTTTCATAAATGGCGATAACATTTGAACAGTAAGTGCAGATCATTACCATTTGACCTTTTCTGCAGCGATTTTCTGCTCTAGGAAATTCAGTATAGGGACACCTGCTTGTTAAAGCCGAGCCTTAATGAGTCCTTGCTAACCTGTTGGCTTCTGGATTTCCCCAAATATGTACCAAAGTTAATTAAGCTGGAGTCAAAAGTTCCTGCAGCTTCTTTAAAAAAAAATGTTTAAAAAGCCAGGACACTTTTAAAACATGTTGTTTTTTCTTCCCCAGATTGCAAAAAAAGCAAAATTAACTTTGTGCATTTCATTGTAACCTCATCCGAATGCGTAATTAAAGCGAATCTCACCACATGCAGTGCATCAGGGGAGCACTTTACTGTCCCTGAGGCTTTTGCTAAATTTACAGCTCTCCATAAAAACGCAAATCTGTCACACATGGGCTGTCAGATGGTTTCCTGCATACCTGATCCTTGATCATTTAGCTGTTAAAATCACATCCCAGTCTTTTCAGAGAGAAGGATGAGGTACTTTTTTGCCCAAGCAATTTTAATTGCAGAAATATTGAGACAGTTTGTCCATTTTAGAGGAAGCTTACTGCACTCAATTTTACTGTTTCGCTTTAAGGGATAGTTCACCCAAAATGTGGTCATTTACTCAATCTCATGTCATTCCAAACCTGAATGACTTATCTTTTATTTTCTGCAAAAGAAAGTATTTTGAAAAATGCCTTTTTTCTCCATGCAACGAAAGTCAGTGGGGTCCAATACAAAAGCTAGGGGTTAAACGGATCGTAGTTGATCCATGATCCATACAGGCCCCATGGTTCAATACGCACGTGATTTGCGGGTTAATTGCAAGTTTAACCACCATAGAGTGAAAGTTTATCATTTGCACGTGTTGTGTCTTGCCAGTTTTTACATTCAATAGATTGTAAACCATTCCAGAAAGAAGAGGCAAAGGAGAAGTTAATTTGGTTCTCGCACGCTGATATGTGCTCACATCAGCGCACACAGAGAGAGGTGCGTTTCAGAGTTCAGAGAGTGCACAAATTTGATTCCTCTTTCACGTCTCCTTGCACTTGGATGGACAGAGACACAAAATTACACCGAAAATACCTGTTTCAGCAAGTATTCTCGTAAACAGTCAGTTAGTAGTCAATAATTGTAGTCAATTATTTCATCCCTTAAAACTCATCTTTGATCACCAAGAAATCACATTTAAACGTTTTTTTTTTTTTTTTTTTTCCTGTGAGAAAAATTTCTGTTGTCCTTTGTGTTAATGGCCCTTAACACTTTACAATAAGGTTTGTTAACTTAAGGTATTAACTGACACTAGGTAACATGAACTAACAATGAAAAATATATTTCTTTTTAGCATATATTAATCTTTCATAAATGTTAAAGCCCCCCTGTAGTCAATTTTATCCTTTAAATCTCATCTTTGATCACCAAAGTGACATATTTAAACTTTTTTTTCTTGTGGAGGGAAAAAAAAAAATTTCTTCATGCCTTAAAATACCTTGAATGTAAATCTACACCCTTTCTTAATTTAGTATATGCGTATCTATGAATATGCTTATTAGTCCCACCTTCACTCACTCGCACGAGCTCAGAGATCCATTCGGTCAGATTACTGAGGTAAACGCTGCACAATAGTATTACTTTTTACAATGTCGGACACACAATGGTAATTATGATTAATGATTAGCCTTTTGCTTGACTACTTATCAAACCGCTAATAATGTGTTGCTAATGTTACACAAACCTTTCCCGTTCGTGAGTCAGACAGCTGCCTTCTAACAATGAGTATCCTTAGAAAAGCTTTGAACATCTTAGAATTTCAATGGAGAAAGGCATATAGTTAATTATAACATCGTAATATATATCATACAACTGCTATATTGCTAAATCTGCCCGAGTTTTCATATCAACGGAAAAATATACCGGAATAACCTTCTCTTGAGCCTCAGATCGGTCATAGTTAATGATATGCTAAAGCCCGCTGGCATGTTGACGTGATTTGTTACGATTTGTTGACTTGTGAATTTGCACATGGTTTGTCTTAAAGCATATTAAAATCACCACATAGACATATAAACAACATTAAAAACTTGATTTTCACCACAGTGGGACTTTAAGTGAACATAAACAGTTGAGAAAGAAATCGGATGTGTTTTCATTATATTGGATCCGTGCATTCGGTCAGCAGCCTATAAATTCCTGCTGTTGTCTATCTGTCATTTAATGTTAATCAAACAACAAAACACAGTTTTAATCTATATTAAATGTATACAGTGAACACTAAAGTGTTATTTTACATTCGTATTACATCTCTGTACCTGAAATGAATACTACAGTTAGACCTTACTTTATTTGTAACTGTTATTGTATTTATCTACAATCTATTTGTTCTTATTTTTTACTGACTGTTCACTTGCCTTACGTTTGAACTTTATTAGTTAAGCAAGTAGTTTTTGCTGCGGTATTGGAGTACTTAAAGTGTACTTTAAGTAATAAATGGGAACCAAAGTTTGCCCCCCCCCCCCCCCCCCTTTTTTTTTTTTTTTCTTGTTGATCCAAAAAAAATGATCTGATCCGTGACTCAAAAACCATAATATGATCCGAACCGTGAGTTTTGCGATCTGTTGAACCACTAACAAAAGCCATACATGTTTGTAAAGAGTAATTAATAAATTTTCATTTTTAGGTGAACAAACCCTTTAAAAGCACTAGCCACTAGGGTTGGTTAGTGGTACTTGAGTCCATATGGCAGTGATAGACCATAAACTTTCTTTTTCTTCAAAGTTTTGATACATTTCACACCAAAATGAGATTAAATGAAAAAATTACCCATCCCTTGTAGCAGTTGTTCCCTGATGCTGACCACCAATTTGGGAAAAGTTAGCTAGAATATTACACTAGAATATTATTGTACTATGATTAATGAAAAAACATAAATCTTTGGTATTGTTATGGTATGAAAGCCTGTCATATTGACATTGCTTTAAAACAATTATTATCCAGCCATGCAATTAACCCTCTAGTCAAATGGCTTTTAGAGTTTGTCGCATGAGATTTACTTATTTTTTGTGTGTGTGTGTGTGATCATGGTGTTTGGCTGTAAATGTTAAAAGCACTTTCTTCTAACTGCTGCAAATATGACAGAAAAGAGAGGGACTTGGTAATCTGAATGGATCACTTTAGCAAAAGACTTTAAACGGCACACCTTATTATTAATAGTTTTAAAGATGGTGCCCACATTATAACCCTTCCGAATATCAAGGTTACGACACAAATGGCATTTGACCTCTTTACTCACTTTTGGTCTTTTTGGCCTTTTATGGTAGTTGGTGTGTGTGTTTTTTCAAAAGCATTTCCCACATACTACAGTAAATCATGTTGTAGCTGTGTGCGATTTAGCGCCTGGGGAGGTCTGGAGCTGGTCTGACCTCTTATAAAATTTAAATACGAGTAGATAAAATGCGTGTTTGAGCGATGGAGGCGTGGCACTTAGAGGATTTATGCCCCACTCTTTGCAGTCTGTCTCATTGCCCATTACATGCTGGGAGAGGTATGTGTGTGACAGAGCACAAACCACTGATGATTCCATTATTTTCATTCATCGCTCTTATCCTCGTGGGTCTTAGACCACTGCTGTCGGCTGCTGCAGAGCTGTGGCATCACTCCGTGACTGACAGTTTCTATTAAGCCCCCTTGAAGTCTTAGATGTGTTGTAGAGCATTTAAACGACAGCTCAGACCTGTGTTGAAGGTTATTGTAGTGCCATTTCACCCCTTTCTGCTAAGTGACCTCTGCTGTGTCTTGTCATTTGTCCTTGTTGCATATGTATTTAACAGCTTTGTTTCATCATGCGTAGAAGTATCATTCTTCTTTGTCTGTTCAAAAGATAGTTCAGCGTTTGTGTGCTATGGCACAGTTTATTCAGTGCTGTTTTAATGATAACTATAATTATAACTAAATTAGTTAATTATAACTAATTAGTTATAATTAAAACACCAATAGACAATAAAAGTGTTTATTATAAGTGCTGTTATGTTGTCTGCCACTTTAAATGCAGAAGTTCTTTACAGTCAGGGGGAATCTAACACTGTTTATCATTCATCAGCTGGAAAAACTGTTCTAAAAGTGATTCCAATGATACAGTTTGTCTATTGTTAAAGTTTTGCTGTGAACTTCCCTATTTTCATAGAATGAGGATGATTAACAATAACTAGAACTATAAAGTTTATATATAGTTATTGTCCTTGGTGTTAACGGCCCTTAACACTTTACAGTAAGGTTTATTAACTTAAGGTATTAACTGACACTAGCTAACATGAACTAACAATGGAAAAAAAATTTTTTTTTAGCATATATTAATATATTATCTTTTATAAATGTTAAAGTCCCTCTGTAGTCAATTTTATCTCTTAAAACTCATCTTTGATCACCAAAGTGACATTTAAACTTTTTTTTTTTTCTTGTGAAAAAAATTTCTTCGTGCCTTAACATAGCGTGAATGTACACCCTTGCTTCATATACGCGGATCTATGAATATGCTAATTAGCACCACCTCCACTCACTCGCACAAGCTCAGAGATCCATTCGGTCAACTTACTGAGGCAAACGCTGCACAATGGTATCGCTTTTTACAACGTCGGACACATAACGTTAATTAATACGATTAGCCTTTTGCTTGACTACTTTATCAAACAACTAATAATGTGTTGCTAATGTTACATAAACCATTCCCATTCGCAAGTCAGACAGCTGCCTTCTAAAAATCAGTATCCTTAGAAAAGCTTTGAACATCTTAGAATGTCAGTGGAGAAAGACATATAGTTCATCATAACATCGTAATATACATCATATACCTGCCATATTGCTAAATCTACCCGATTTTTCATATCAACAGAAAAATATACCGGGATAACCTTCTCTTGAGACTCCCCTGCTTCAAATCGGTCATAGTTAATGATATGCTAAAGCCCGCCGGCATATTGATGTGATTGGTTACAATGTAGATTTCAAACTTCAAACTTTCAACATTTTTGAAACTGCAGTTTTAAAGCGAAAATACTCTGCAAATGGTGTTGACTTGTGAATTTGCACATGGTTTGTCTTAAAGCATATTAAAAACACCACATAGACATATAAACAACATTAAAAACTTGATTTTCACCACAGGGGGACACAAATGCAATTGTTCATTTGTTTAATTTGTTAGTTCACCGTGCATTAATATTAATAGATACAACTTTATGTACTTAATGTATTAGTAAATGTTGAAATTAAATATTAGTAAATGCTGCAGAAGTATTGTTCATAGTTAATGTTAACTAATGTAGGTCATATGATGCTTTTTAATGTTTTTCTTTTCCTTTAGTGTGTAATGTATCTATTTGTGCATGCATACGATCTGCAAAGTTACAAAGCTTGTAGTCTCATACAAAGGGATATATTCTAACAGAGAACACTGATCCAGACCTGCCTAAAACACCTTGATCGAAGTCCAGATATTACTTTCTCAGACGTCTGTTACAATGTGAAATGTTAGCATAATGCCTGCCCAAAGGCACAAAGAAAGAAAGTGATGCTTCAGTGAATTGTAATGTTGTTGTCATGGAGCAGAAACGCTGTGTGTTTGGATGCGAAAGCAAAACCGCTTTGATTCCTAATTTCATCCGTTTATTTTGAAGGCCAAATGGAGGTTAAGATTTATTTATAAAGCTGTTCCTGAGCAGTACAACCTAAAAGTTTGCTTGTGCACAGCCACTTACAGAGGATGGCTTCCTGAACCTGAGAGAATACAATGCCAGCTATTTACAAATACTATTTGCCACGGTGAAACGTTCTGCTCAAATCGTGCTCGCAAAGTGGCTCTGATCGATCGGCTTGATCATCCACGTTTTCAGAGTGTGACTCGGGCTTGAACTGATATGGTAGAACCAAAGACATTTGTTAACTGTTTACAATTGCTTAAAGCCTTGGAAGCTGGAGCTTGTGATTATGGTAAGGGGCGGTACATTTCCAACACACGTTTGGTGTTTGGCCAGTCACAGTACTGGCCAATCAGACAATTCTGAGCTTTTCTGAAGGAGGGGCTTTGTAGCAATCAGTGCGTTTCAGACAGACCGGGAATAAAGGTGCTGCAATATTGTACAGTATGTGAAGTTTTTTTTTTTTTTTTTTTTTAATAAACAAAGTATGTTTACCTATTCTGTTACACCCAATAAACAAAATAATGAACTTCTAAAATAGCATCATATGACCCCTTTAACTAACGATAACAAAAAGGTTAGTATAAAGTGTTCTCTTTTTGCAGTGCTGAAGCAAAAATGGTAGATGGCAATAAATTGTGCTGGATTAGTGCTCAGATATTTTCTGCTCTATGGAAAAAAAAATCTGTCTTTTCTAATGCAGTTTTGATGAGCTGCAGTCCACACTGTGAACTTTTGACTACCTCTTTTTTTTATTTTTTTTATTTTCCCCCCTCTCATAATGAAATGTCCACTGACATTTCGTTCCTACTCCAAAGTCGTAGAGCCTGGCAGAGCTGGTATCATAACATACAATAAAGGGGCGCTTTACTCTCTATTCTCTTTTTCAGTGTAACTTTTTTCATTCTGGCACCGAGAACACTTGAGTGAGCTCTACAGACTTCTGGAACTAGGAGTGATAGCTTAGAATGATGGTTATTTTCAGCTGCTGTCAGTGATTGGAAAAATGTCCCCATCCTGGTCTCTTACACAATAAATGATTATGCTCACTCAGTTGAATCACGATGTCCCTAATTTACTCCGACTCCTGTTCAATTGAAGGATACATCCTTTAGTTGTTCAGTGCTGTACTACAGTAGGGAGACCAGACCCTGCCTGGCAGAGACGTGCAAATCGGAAGTGGCTTTGTACTGTGAATTATAGAGCAGATAGTTCTTGTCCTAGGTGCTGATTGATCAATACAACATTGTCCAGAAATAGACAATATGGTAAGAGCTATTAAGCAGAACACATAATCAGTTAGCTACTAGGGAAGATAAGATTTTGGCAAAATGTCTAGTTGGTGGGTTACCTAAACAACTAGGGAACTAATCTGTCTTAACTGAAAGCCTGTATTATACAGATTTTTGTGCTCATTGGAAAATATCTAGACTATGTGCAAAAGAGCAAACGTACAAACAAATGTAGGAACAAAGGGTCTCAAAGCAATCTGACTTTCAGAGTTTTTTTTTTTCTTATGTTGATATTGGATGTACATCGGTCAATATTGGAATCGTTCTTGCTAACTTCTTTAATTTTTATATTTAGATTTCTTTTTCAGTCACTTATTACATATAACAGTGTTATTAAAGTAGCGTTTTTAAAGATTAACCATTTAGAAAATCTCAAAAAAAATATCCATTATTTATACTGTACATGATGATATTGTGATTCCCAAGTTTACTTGTAACATTTAAAAGTGACTGATTGTGGTGTTTTATTATTTATTCAGATAGTTTAGTATTTTAATATCACCCTTTTTATCGGTTATTGACCGTAACAAAATAATTATTGCCGCATTAGTGTCTGCTATAATTTGAATATTCTTGCATCCCTAGTGAATATAGACATGGCTGCACATAGTCCACAGTATCTCACAGAGATACCTCACATTTTTGTAAATATTTTATTATATCTTTTCATGTGACAACACTGAAGAAATGACACTTTGCTACAATGTAAAGTAGTGAGTGTACAGCTTGTATAACAGTGTAAATTTGCTGTCCCCTTAAAATAACTCAACACACAGCCATTAATGTCTAAACCGCTGGCCACAAAAGTGAGTACACCCCTAAGTGAAAATGTCCAAATTGGGCCCAAAGTGTCAATATTTTGTGTGGCCACCATTATTTTCCAGCACTGCCTTAACCCTCTTGGGCATGGAGTTCACCAGAGCTTCACAGGTTTCCACTGGAGTCCTCTTCCACTCCTCCATGACGACATCACGGAGCTGGTGGATGTTAGAGACCTTACGCTCTTCCACCTTCCGTTTGAGGATGCCCCACAGATGCTCAATAGGGTTTAGGTCTGGAGACATTCTTTAGGCAGTGGTCGTCTTGGAGGTGTGTTTGGGGTCGTTATCATGTTGGAATACTGCCCTGCGGCCCAGTCTCCGAAGGGAGGGGATCATGCTCTGTTGGCATTCATGGTTCCCTCAATGAACTGTAGCTCCCCAGTGCCGGCAGCACTCATGCAGCCCCAGACCATGACACTCCCACCACCATGCTTGACTGTAGGCAAGACACGCTTGTCTTTGTACTCCTCACCTGGTTGCCGCCACACACGCTTGACACCATCTGAACCAAATAAGTTTATCTTGGTCTCATCAGACCACAGGACATGGTTCCAGTAATCCATGTCCTTAGTCTGCTTGTCTTCAGCAAACTGTTTGCGGGCTTTCTTGTGCATCATCTTTAGAAGAGGTTTCCTTCTGGGACGACAGCCATGCAGACCAATTTGATGCAGTGTGCGGCGTATGGTCTGAGCACTGACAGGCTGACCCCCCACCCCTTCAACCTCTGCAGCAATGCTGGCAGCACTTATACGTCTATTTCCCAAACACAACCTCTGGATATGACGCTGAGCACGTGCACTCAACTTCTTTGGTCGACCATGGCGAGGCCTGTTCTGAGT
The DNA here is from genome assembly GCA_039654765.1 of Mylopharyngodon piceus. Lineage (NCBI taxonomy): Eukaryota > Metazoa > Chordata > Actinopteri > Cypriniformes > Xenocyprididae > Mylopharyngodon > Mylopharyngodon piceus. Next base: position 16,490,358 of record CM077439.1, read on the forward strand.
GGAACCTGTCCTGTTAAACCGCTGTATGGTCTTGGCTGCAGCTCAGTTTCAGGGTCTTGGCAATCTTCTTATAGCCTACGCCATCTTTATGTAGAGCAACAATTCTTTTTTTCAGATAGTACTGATAGTTCAGATTTTTTCTTTGCCATGAGGTGCCATGTTGAACTTCTAGTGACCAGTATGAGAGAGTGAGAGCGATAACACCAAATTTAACACACCTGCTCCCCATTCACACCTGAGACCTTGTAACACTAACGAGTCACATGACACGGGAGAGAGAAAATGGCTAATTGGGCCCAATTTGGACATTTTTACTTAGGGGTGTACTCACTTTTGAGGCCAGCGGTTAAGACATTAATGGCTGTGTGTTGAGTTATTTTGAGGGGACAGCAAATTTACACTGTTGTACAAGCTGTACACTCACTACTTTACATTGTAGCAAAGTGTCATTTCTTCAGTGTTGTCACATGAAAAGATAAAATATTCACAAAAATGAAAAAATATTCACTTCTGTGAGATACTGTATATTTATATTTTTTTTATATATATATATATATATATATATATTCTCTGTATAAAACAGTCCTTTATACTTTAATGCTTAAATGAAGATGAAACTTATACTAAGAGCTATGACTACATTTCACATTCTTTTTTTGGTCAGGAGGGTGAAAGTGGCTTATATTTATTTGAAGGGAAATGCATTTGATTGGATGATCAGTTTGACAGATGATGCTTTCTGGCCATTTGTTCTCTGTGCTGTGAATTTGGCAATTGAAAGGGACATGACAAATGTTCTCACAGCCTAAACTGATAATGGGTGTCTGCATGTGCAGTGTTTTGGGTAATCGATGCCACCCTAATATCTTTCCTCAAAAATGTTTTTAATCCAGTTTTCCTCTCAAGTAGATAAACTGATTTTCCATCTGGCAAATTTTATTGTACATTCACGTTGGCCGTAATTTGCCTTTTGCTCAGTAAGTGCATGTCACTGTCGCAGTCGCCTTCCTTGTCAGATGTACTTTTCCAGACAGTTAATCATAAGCCTTATTTGAAAGGAACAAATCACTCTTATTTTCCCCTTGTTGAGGGGAAGACATGCCGCCTAGGCTGCAAGGTGAATGTGATCAGTGAATTGGTATGTACTGAATGTGTTTGAGCCCTTGTTGGGCGCTGGGCCACATCTCCACCTGGTTCAGCACTGATACGTGTCCATGATCCTGTCCTTGCCAAGAAATTATTCCACTCTGAGAAGAGGGAAGTGTTAAGGAATGTATGAGTGTTCGGAAAACTTTTGTGCATATTCCACTTTAGTGATGAGTAGGACAATGTATAATGGAGTGTATGCTGGATGCGCACGGTGTATAACAGCGTAATTAGATTGCTCTCATTGCAAGTGCCCAATGCAGCGGTGTGCATTCAGTTGACGGATGTTCTGTTTTTGCAGCGTGCTACACAGGACACACCAGACACTATTTTCTCCTTTTGTTATTCCTATGAAAGATAAAACATAATTAAATGTACAGCAGATAAAAAAAAAATATTTTGATAGTTAATTGGCTTACTAATTCCAAACATGTTTACAAGTTTGGCTAATTATTTAATAAGTCAGTTTTACCTTTTAATGAACTAGATTTGTTAAAAATAAAGTTGAATTCAGCTTTATTTAGCATTTTTATTTTAGTGTAACAGTGTAATTCAAACAATGGGTTGAAGAAACCAAGATATTAAAATTCATGAAGGATGTTCCCTTTGTCCTATTTCGTATAAAGATTAAATGACTGTCTCCTGCTTAAGGGTGATTGCGTGTGTGAGTGTGACCTTGAGCTGCTTATTTTCTCTGCAGATTGGAAAAAAAAAAGTACACATTTCTTTTAGTCCATCAAATGCATTGTGATCCAGACCTTTAAACGATAGTAAAAATCTAAATTATGTATGCAAGCCATGCTTTGGGAAAAAGAACGAAAAGAGTTACTTTAAATGCAAGCCGAGCACGTTTAATGCATTGTCTCTTTCTGGAAAAATGGGGTGGATCATTGAGTGCTCCTTGAGCACAAAGGATGTGGTTGGTTTAGAAGTATTTGAAATGGTTTTTCTGCTCTGCTAGAGACTGTAGTTGAGGTTCACCGTTTAAGGCTACATTTTTAGACCAGCGTTTAGACTTAATCTAGGAGAGGTGGTCCTGGGAATTTGCATTACACACTTCCTGAGATGTCTTGTAATTGCATTTATAAATATCCAGAGGAGCCAAATAAATTGTTTTCTAGCAGATAAATGAGGTTAGGCCAAGATTAATTGCCTCTGAACCCCCCAAAACAAATATTTCAATTAGTTTGACCCAAACACAAATGGTGCTACATTCTTTCAAAAACCGCCAAGCCCCACGAACCAGGGTGATTTATCTTTTAGGGTAAATGCTTGGCTTTCTCATTTTTAATGACTTCTTTGTAAGTACTTTCCCACCTAATATGTTATGTATCACTTTTCATATTGTTCATAATGATTTGTGAGGTTTTTTTCTTAATGTTCAAACATTGAGGCGGCTAAGAGAAAAAGAGAAAAGATATACCCAAATGCTTGTTTGTTTTTCTATTGTTCATTTTACCAGATCTTGCCATGTAAGCTAAGCTGTTTATGAAATGCACACAGACAGCAAGCCTTTGAATGATTTGAAAAGCGAAATCAATGGCTTGCTCAAGCTTCAAAGGCAAGCGTAGCTTAAGCGGTTTAGTTTTGATCTAGTGAGCATTTGTTAGAACTAGATAACTGCCTTTTTTATGCTGGAAAACAATGTTAAGGAAGTTTCCTAGCTCCTTCCCTTCACTTTCACCACAAAATGGAGATATTTTATATTTTTCCAAGGGCAGAATGATGGCAGACTAGTGGCTATTAAATATCACTGTCATGGATAATGGCATTTGCCCACATTCACTTCGGTGATGTAGCATATCTGACTCTAAACTGGGTTACCCTCAGAAGAGGCTTAGGACTTTGTGCTGTTGTGATTGTCAAGGGCATCATTGGCCTCATAGGTAATATAGAAAAACACATTTCCTCCTGATATATTGTCAAGATCCAAGGAGAAATGGTTCTTTAATGGTCCCACTGGCTTGATTCTTCTCACACTAGCTCTTTTACAGTCTTCTGTAAGATTGCATTTTCTTAGAGAGCCGTTACATGTCCATTTAGCTCATGTGTTATATAGATACATGCCCAAGCTCTTGTTGTTCTCACCATTTGGATAAAAAATCTTGTAAGCTGCTTGCTTTATGAGACATTTAAAGCTGTTGACTTTGTAGGATTGTTTTGCAAATGGCATATTAAAAGTTAATAGCCTGTGCTGGTCCTTGTGCGTCTTGAACACATCGCAGACGTATCGTGATGTGTGGCTCATTTTCAAGGGCGACCATTTTATACTGGGTTCAGCCCAAGGTCTGTATTATTAGCAGAGGTTTACAGTATCATTGAAGCGTTTATTTTTTTTTTTATATTTATTTATTTATTTTTTTTCTTCTTAAATAAGCTTTGAAATTAGCACAAAGCTGTATCTGTGCAGCTGAATATTGTTGCGTGGTTAGTGAATGTTAAAATATATTTTGTCAACAAATTGTCAGTTCCTTTAGTTGGATAAAATTGTCACAGAAAATGGATTCTTCATATTAATGAATTGTTAGAGGTACCTCTGTCTTGGTGTGTAGTTCCTTTTAATCCATGGAGAGATGTTAGGCTTTTTAGTGTAGTTTTTTTCTTCTTTCTTTTGGCCAGGTCTCTAAGGAGCAGTCGTAGCATGAATATTAATGAATTAAAAATTGAAAGGGCAGGAGGTGAACATTTTAAGAAATTAGATTTCACCTTGCACAGCAGAACTTTCTCTCTGTAAGATTTAATAATGATTGAAGCATTAAGTCATGCTCATGTCTTTTCTCATCGTCATCTGAGATACACTAAAAACTCTTGCACGGGTGCCACAGTGTCACAGATATGCTCTGGTAGTTTGAGTTATGGGCTTGTATTCAAAGTGGCCAAGGATCATTCCCCAGGTAATTAGGGCGCATGGACGGTTGCATAAATTTGTGTTGAACATTCTTAATAAATCAAAAATCTCGTCACCTTTTCCTGGTGACACCGCTTTTTTATTTTTATAGATCATCAGAGCAGACTGTGCAAAGTACAAGAAAAGATCCCCGCCGTGAACAAGAGCATTGGTATTCAAACCCTTGAGGTTCAATAACCCACCTTAGAATCGGCCTCACGGCAGGCTTCAGCCTAAAGTTGACAGTATGAAGACAGATAGCATGCCATGTTTATTAACCGCTCTGTACTATTTGCCAACAGCGACTGGATGCCAAAACTGATTGCTCTGTGAAGACAGATGAACGTTGCAAAGCTTGACATGCCCCATTCTCTGCCCCTCAATCTTGAGCCGAGGCTTGATAACTAGATGTTGTCCAGTTTTGTAGACCTTTTTCTGGTATATTGAGGAATGACTATAATGCACCTCCTCTGGTGCTTGCTGCAGGTGACTTCATAAGACCTGTGACGTTTTTAGCAGCCGCACTTTAGATGTTGTTCTTTGCCTGCGACAGGTAGGCGTATGAAATGAAAAGGTCACCCTCGTATGCATAATGTACTGAGCTGTTTCTAGTGACACGTCACTGTTGAAAAAGTCATGTTTCTAAATAAACTGCAGTGCTATGTTTATTCAATTGAATCTAAGGGGAAATTAACAAGGCTCATTAAATTTAGCTGAAGTGTTAATTTTTACATTGTTTTGTGTGCTTACAAAAAATACCTTAAATTTAGTCAATTTTATTTCACATCCATGAATGTCACTTTTACTCTAAAATGGCATGTAGTTTTAGTCAATGGAAATAGCATTTTAAATTGAAAGAGTGCAAAAGTAAACCAAATATTCAAGCATCTTGTATATTTATTTAAACTCGCTAGAGCTGGGTAAAAAAATATCGATTTCTCGATTTTAATCGATTCTCATTTTTATGAACCGATATCGATTATTAAATCCCAAGAATCGATTAGTCTAGTCTGTTTTCAGTTGATGAATGAACAGAACATGTAGCGCGCCTCCCATCCAATAAATCGCAATATTCTTTGTGCTTTGTTACTTTTGATATGAAGCAAAGTCTCAGATTTCAAATGATATCCATCTTATTATGAGATTCAAAAAATAAATAGCGTTTTGGTGCTGTTTAATGTGACGTGACAGATCGCTGTAGCGCCTCAGTTTTAAAGAGAAGTGACAGCACGGAGCGCATGTGAACTGATCCTCTCCTCTGCTTTAATACCAGTTACAGCGCAAAATGCATGTTAAAAGATACAGTACAACTTACCGAAATCTGTATCATGTCACATGAAATCGCTCAATCAGTGTTTCAACCATGGAAATACGTCAATAAAACAGCTTGTAAACAATGTCACGTAACGTCACATTACCTCAGAAAAAAACATATTCAGTGACCATAAACTCATTAGTCAGCTAGAAAAATGAACTCATTATAATTATTTAATGCATGTTTGAATAAATCAGTTATGACAGCCATGATTTAAATGTTTATATTTCAAAAAACGAGTTGGAGTAGAAATATGATTATGTAATTCTAAACTTTATTTATTATAAAAAACATCGAGTGTAATTTGTGTTTGTATACAAGTTAATTTTAACCTTCAATATTATAGTAATGTAGTACCAACTGACTCCCTTGTGTAATTTACAGCATTAGTTGAGTTTTTTTTTTTTTTCCTCTAGAAAATTTGCCATCCAAAATAATCGAATCTAATCGAAATCCGAATCGAATCGCAAGCATGTGAATAGAAATCGAATCGAATTGTCAATACCCAGCCCTAAAACTCAGCATTTACTATTTGATTATTTGAATCAGTCATATTCTAGATTTCACTTTAAACATGTTAATTGCATCGTTTTTGTTTGTTCGCTTTTTTTTTTTTTTTTTTTTTTTGTAATTTTTGTAGCTTTAATTAAATTTGTTTGCTCATTTTTCATCTTGTATTTAACATTTGACAATCAAAAACTCCTTTAACAAATGCTTTCATCTGTAATTTTGGCAAAATTAACCCAAAGTAGACTTCGTTTGCCACAGTTGAAGGCACAGCCTTGCAAAGTTTACTTCACTTGACTTGTACGCGTACACAGGCATTCGACACATGCACAGTTTTGAGCAATCTCTCGCCATGAGTTACAATCCATGTAAATATCTTTGTATTCTTTCATGCTAGAGTTGTACAAATGAGGGTACTATCTAACCTCTTCACACAATCTCTCCATGTAGGCCTCCATTGTCGCTCCATTGTCGTTCATGCAGTTTTTATTTGACTACCTTGTGAATCGATGCCCCTCAGGGCACAGTTGCCACCTTGTAGATAAACTAATTACTGCAAAAAAAAAAAATTAAATGCCCATGTGCGACCTGCGTGTACAAAGTACGCGTGGTTACAAAAATCCAGCGATGCACGTACAGTACACACTTACTCTTTTGATGGTGAAATTCGCGTCTCACGGACTGTACACTGACCCTCGCGTATGCGTAAAAAGTGAAGTATACTTCAGGCTTTAGAATTGTTTCTTAAAATCTTATACGATAAACTATATATGATGACTAAGAAACTAGTTTGGCCGGTGTGGCAAGCAGTGTGGAGCCGAGAGCTGTGGGAACGGAGCAAGGCCGGTGGCAGAGTGCTAATGAGTGTCACCTGTACGCCAAACCAGTCTCGAGTCTCATAGAGGAGATCCGGAAGCATAAAAGGGAGGAGTGATGACAGTGAAGGATGAGAGAGGACCAGGCCTGGACTTTATTATGTTTTCTATATGGCGGTCGTCCGTGAGGGGTTATTTGTTTATGATTTAAAGTATTATGTTGAACGTTCGCCGGTTCCTGCCACCTCCTTCCCTTATTAACAAAGTTTGCTACAGCTGGACTCAAGACAGGGTTTTGGCAGGTCCCTCCACTTGTATATTTCCTTGATATGGGTTTCTGACTGAGCTTAATTGATTCTGTCCAGTCCAGTCCAAAATGTGTTTTTGGGTTTCAGGGAGGAGAAACTTTAAAATGTAGGAAGCAGTAAATGTTACGGAGGTATTTGCTGATGAGAGTCCAGATCGATGTGTCCTCCATGGTAAGCGTTTTTGAGATTAATTGGAAGCTCATAAAAAATGCTTCAAACAAACACTGCTCTTGAGTCCTTGAACCCTGTGGGTTGTTGAGTTTCCCAATAGCTTTTCTCTCCTGCCTGCAAATGGCTGTCTTTTTGCTTCTGGCCTGGTTGAGAAGGCTTGTTTTTGATCGAATAGACATGGAGTGGTACTGGGAGAAATGGGCTATAGTTACAGCATCTGGTTGGTTTTCTCTCCAAGATCTCGATGTGATACCTTCGATATATCTGATTGCTTTTCAAGAGCACCTCTCCAGGAGGTTTGAGGCATTAATTGGATTTCCTTAAATTGTGCACATGGTCTCTTGACTGTGTTCAGTGAGTCAATGATTAGTGCAATGCAGATGTTTCACCTGTGGCACTGAGAAATAATAGGCAGACGTGATGAAATCCAGTAATTATAGCATGCTTGCGTCACATTTGATTATGAAGTCTGTGTGGGTGGCTGTGGCAGGCCTTCTCTGTGCCGCATCAGAGTGCTGTTTTCAGCTCGACTCAGTTGACTATTTCTGATAGTGTGGTATTTTAAGGAAGAAAATGCGTCTCAATTCAGTTGTGTAACTGCTTTTGTTACCAAGCTTTGTAGCATGAAGGTCACCTCTATTGACAAGTCAAAGAACAGTTATGTCAGTGTTATTAGGGCCCTTTTCTTAACCTGCTGCTGTTGATTAGCTCTGACTCACTGCATTAGCTCTGCATGCACCTTGATATCTGGTATTGCTTCTCTCTGATACTTAGATGTGTCAGACATTCTCATGAATAGGGCTGCATAAAGTTACTTCTGGTCAGAACAAGGATAATGAATGTCTTTGTTCGTCACACCCTAGATGGTAATGAACACGAATTCAGTTTGGCTGAACACTGTTTCCTTGGCAACCATGTGAGAGATAAATGGAGCGTTTTGTCATTTAAATTCTGCATGTCCACATTCTAGCAACGGTCATCATTATTAACAATGTAGAAATCATATGTATTGGTACATTAGAATGCGGATTCTGCATCTGTTGCCATGCATTGCATCATGGATATTATAAACTACGGCTGTAAATATAACAAGTCATTAGTTAGCTAATACATACATTTCTAGATCTTTTAGCTTTCCTTTAATTTTTTCTTTTAGTTTATTTAGATATGCAGTGTGTAACAAAAAAAACAAACAAAAAAACACAAAACCAGTATCAGCTAAACAAAAACCTGTACATGTGACTTCATGCCTATTTCTTTTTTTGCCTTTGCAGAATAAAGGTTGTGAATTTGACTTTATTCATGCGCAGCTAGTAATTAGCACTACAACATTTGATACCATGATAAAGTCCAAGGGCAGAAGCGCTTCAGCTGAATCGAACGAAAAAATGCTTTTATTTTTCGCTAGCTAGTTCATTGAGCCGCATTGCGCCTCTTACTATCATTTCCTTTTTGTTGACTGCTTTGATCAAGGAATGGATGAGGGATGACTACCCTTGGTGGCTAATGGAGCTTCGGCCCTTTGCTTTAATATAGTTCATTTTGAGAGACTTGTTTTGAAGAGAGATGTCCATTCATCCTCTGTGGTCCCTGAGAGCTCAGAGCTCTAAGGAAATGGTTCAGAGAGAAAAATAAGACCCTTTTTGTAGACTTAAAAACAGAGGGAGCAAATTAACGTTTGGAGGGACTGTCGTGATACAATAAGAAATCGTCTAAAAGTATTAGCCCGTTTTCATCTGGTCTCAGAGTTGCCTTTTCATTTGTGTGTGTTCAGTGACTTCCAGCAGGGTTTAAATGAGCCTTCATAATTGGGTACACGGCATACAGTTCGAGCGCAAAGTTGAGGCGCACAATATCCTCTCACTTTATGTTCATCTTAGTGTACTTAAATCCCAAGTTAATTCACTTCTGTTTTCATTTCCTCAGTTGGGGACAGACCTCTGCCATGCAGGGCTGCAACCAAATTAAAAAATGACCTTTGGAGTTAATAGCTTCCTTTCGCAGTGAGTGAAAAGCCTTAGAAAGCCGCTGCGTCTGAAGCCTCTGTAGTCACAAAGCCTCTTCTCTTACAGACTCTGTCTGGCCAAGAAATGCTGTCCTCTATAAATCATGTTCAGCTTCAGCCATTCTGCCTCCCCCCACTCCACAACAACTTTCCTTTTTCTCTGGAGAAAATGCCTATAGGCACAGCATCTGTGAACCAGTGGTCAACAGCTGCCCGGAGGGAGTCGACCAATCGCTTCTCCCGTTTACCTTACTCCTGCAGTAAAATCGTCAAAAACAATTCTATCGTCTGGGCTACACGATCTTGAGATTTACAAACTATATAAAATCTTTAAACTGTGAGGCAGCAATCATGGATGACACACCAATATCGTTGTTGAAGTAGCTGGGTAGCTGAATGTATTATTTATAAAAAAAAAAAAAAAAAAAAAGGCATTTAAAATGGCTACATAAAAGCTGATATTCACAGTGCCTGATGTATTGCATTCCCAAGGTTAGGCATACAGTAACAGTCGGGGTATTATTTATGTTTTTGGTCCCCTTCATTCTGCACTGGAAATTGGTTTTCTTCCAGCTTTCCCTGCAGTACTTGTGCAGTGCACACTATATAACACAGGCGGGTAGCTACTGTGGCATATGCTTGCTGCCACCCTCACACTTTTGAATCCTCCACAGAGTGGAAACTTGACTTGACTTGACTTGACTATAGAGAAAATCACTGGTTTCACTCATGTCTTTATAATATACCTACACTGTATTTATTTATTTTATTTTATATTTTATATATTGTAAAAATATTTTCAAACTTAATTTTATTTATGTTTTGCAGTTTCTGTATGGGCACAATTCTTCCTCTTCCTGGCCAAAGCTCAGGTTTTACAGAAATATTTTCTCATAATACTGTTTTGGATGAAAGTCAGTAATTTGGGTTCAGAGTGACTAACTCACATTTTCATTTAATTTATATTTGGAAGAGTATTTCTAGAGCATCTGAGACCTCAGTAATTTCCCACTGGTGGTGTCATGCATCAGCACCATTTTACGTTCTCTGCTTACTGAAGAACCTCAGAGGAATGGAGAAAGAAAAACCTGTCCAGACAGAGATATATACAGCACTTCATGTGAGAGAAGTAATTGTCACATGTAGTTCTCCTGCAAAACTTTTGAACTGTTTTTCTGCCAAAGACCGCTAACCTACCACTATTTAGATCATATTTAAATCAAGAATCAGTGGGCTAGATAATCATTTTCAACCAATGTCAATCATTTTGTGTTTATAATCGCATTTATAAGCTGATCTAAACATTATTCTGCCCTGGGCTAGAGTGGAATCTCCGTTGTGTTGTTGCATTTGATACCAGTCATTCAGGCAGGTTATCATCTCGGTTTAGAAGGGCAGGTGAGTGCCGGGTTATGATAATGTTAATGATATCAGAAGCCATTTACTTCAGAAGGGCACCTTGCCTGAAGCCCAGACCAAATACCCTGAGTGCACCATTCTTAAAAGGCTTTCAGCCATCTCTGTATTCAGCACGTTTGATACATGATAGCGTTTCTACAATCCCTTGTGTAGAAGATATTTTAAAGGAACCAACAGTATTTACAGGCAAGTATGACCCTTATTTAACTAAAGAGCATATTAGACCAAAACATTTATAAATTGTAACATTTTTTATTTAAAAATATACGTCTTAAGGAAAAAAAAAAGATCTTTTCAGTTGGCCACATCTTTACCCACTATACAGATATGAAATAGTACATATTACAATACAAAAGGAAAAAGCGGGGTTTTGGGGAGAGGAGGGTGAAAAGCATTCATTTTTGCACAAAGAAGTTTTTGGGTTGTGATTTGAAAGGGGCTGTTTTGGCCAGAGTGAGCAGCAGGACTTCAGCGTATGGAAAGATACCCCCCTCAAAAAAACAAAACAGTTTACAGGAGTGCAAATGGATTCATGTTCAGTGGTTTCGTGATTTGCTTATAAGCTGATAGTTTAAACAGTTTGTCAGTATTTCATTAGAAGGTCGTTCTTTCTCAACCACACACACCTAAACTTATCATATCAGGATGAGACTTTTTTTTCTTTTTCTTTTTTTTTGGGGGGGATGGTGCTGATGTGCATGTCAGGTAAACTGTTTTCTTTAAACATGCAAGATGTTTTTGAGGAATGCATAAAGCAAAGGTCGGCTTCACTAAATCCAAAACAAAACAACACCATTGGTGGATGTTCTTGGCTTAGTAAATGTTAGCTGTAGTTTTCCTCGTTTAGTCCAACAGCATTTGAAAAATGCATTTTGGAATGCAAGTTCCCAGCTACATCTCTGGATGTACAGAAAAGATCAGCTACACAGTCCTGCATTCCCTTTCTATTTATCCTTACCAACATAAAGTTGTCTCTTGCAGGGTTGAAGTTTTGCAGTCATTTCTCATTCATGGTATTTTACAGCACCCTCTAGAGGACAACTTTAACCAGTCTCTTCTGGCATGCTTAATTTCACTATTGGACAGTTACTTTTTTTTTTTTCTTTCCTTTGTTCCTTTTCTGGTCAGTGACCAGAATAGCTTTGATATAGATACCAATTTCTCAGATTTTGAACTTTACACCAAAAACATCTGCCAGGATATGACTAAAGCAGTTGTCTCTTAAGCTATATAGCTTGATGACACTTTTTTTTTTTTTTTTTTCTCTGCACTGAGGCAATAATTGCGGCTCGACTAGGGTGGCATTCAGTGCTTTCCAGATCTTGCCCAGGGTGTTGTCAGTCACTGTTTTGTCATGCAGTTCTTTTTTCTTGTAATGGTTTCTGTACCCTGATTCAGCCTCACTCAGTGGTTCCTAAGATGCTCATTGACTTCAATTAGATGATAACTGGTGTTTGTGCTCCCTTTACCCCCCTGTGCATCCCTGCCCCCAACTCTTGATTGCAACACAAAGAGCTACTGCAGCAGCAGCTTCTTTAGTTTGATGCTAATGTCTGTCCTCTCAGTGCTGCATACAAATGTCTCCTGACCCAGCCTCCTGCCGTCTTCTGCCTGCTCTCCTGAGAGCTGCGCTATGCTTTACTTCAGCTTTTCTGTTTCTTTCGTGTCCTTGGTATGAACCTCTGGATATTTCCTGCACAGACAAAAAAGCCTTTTTTTTTTTTTTTTTTTTTTTTTTTTTTTTGTATTTATGAACTAAAAGGAGCAAGGCTATGAAGTAATAACTCTCTTGTTTCCATGAAGACAGAAGATACATTTTTTTTCTTTTTTTTTCTCTTTCTTTCCCATCTCAAGCACTGTCCGAGGAGGCTGAAACATTCAGGGCAGAGGTTTAGGGTGACAGAATATTAGATTAGTTTTCCCAGGGCTTAATTGACTCAATGTTGAAGCTGTCAGGTGTGATTATGCTCTTTGCTGCATTCGAACAGTGCGACGCCAAGCGTGCACATTTATTTTTAGGAGACAATTGTCAGTGTCCTCTGCATGCCGCCTTTCTTTTTCCTACCCTTCTCACTAGGATGTTCTCGCTGGTGTTTGCTTCGTCTAGCTTTCTTTGATGGTCCCTACTATTAATTAATGATGCAGTGATCTAAGCAGCATTGTTCTGTCACAGTGAGGATGTCGGTGTTTTAAGCAATCTTATGTAAGAATATATGCACAATGATAATTGAGCAATTGCCTCTGTTAAACATCTAGTAAATCCCTGCTGAAGTCGTAATAGAGGGAGCTTGTTCGGACATTTTGTTAGAACCAGTGTAGAGCCATATTGGACATTAACCTTTTCACATAAAGTGCTAGGCTTTAAGATTTCAAGGAAGTGGACAGAGTTTATTGAATTTAACCAAATGCAGAAATGTGAAGGCTGTTAAGTGTTCTCATTAGTTTGAATTTAAGACTCGATCAAAGTGAAACGATCATTTCTGCCACATGAGGAAGCCAAGTAACATGAGTGGGTTGAATTCCCTGTTCAAATCTAAATTTAATTATGTGGCTCAATTTGTAACAGTACTTGTTCTCAATTTAGAAAAGGTGAGTTAAAAATTCTTTGTATTCATCTTTTTTTGTTTGTTGTTTCCTCTCCCCAAAAGTGAATATGTGAGTGAGATCTATAGTGTTGCTAACGTGCACAAAGTCTTTTTTTATCCTTTTAAATTTGCACTGCTCAGCATATGTAACACTATTCTTCCATGTAATAAAATTTCACCATTTATCAGAAGATATGTCATTTTATAAACTGTTTTCTGGAGCACAGGGTTCCAGGAGGTTTGGCTATAGATTTCTCATCTCTGTGCTGCAGAATACATAGTACACAAACTGGTGATGCAGTGACGCATCCAACCTTCCTCTGCTGAGATTGATTGCCCCAGCTAGATATGAACCTTTGCATTTGTATTACAAAAATAAACTTCTCTATATTTCCTCAATTTTTTTTTTTTTTCAAATTCATCCCAGTCATCTCAAGCTTTCATAGATTTCCATAGCTAACAATTTCAAAGAAACTTTCTTCTTCATACAAACTGAAAAGGGAACAAAAAATGTCCAAAAGCAAACCCTGTATCTTTTGAAATGGATGAAGGTTTAAACCCATAAACTGGAGGAATAAATAGAGTTTATACTTCACACTCTTTGTAAGGCAGTTGCTGACATTTGCACTGCCCATAGCCATTGATGATCACAAGTGCACCCTCCTCGTGACTGGGCTCATACTCGTTATAGGGCACCTGTGTAGCCAGGTCCGCCATTGGCTGCCTCTGCTGGGTCCTCATCTGTCGCCGGTTCTGAATGGCCGAGCAATGGCGGATCCGCCTCAGAGTGGGAGGGCAGCATTTTCGCGATATGTACACTACAAAAATAATGAGAAAGAATGAAAACAACAGAGCCATGGTGCCAATGATGACCCTCTGTGTCAGCACTGTGTTGTCCATAGCAGAGTAGTCCTCGGTAACATCTGCACCCTCCACCGTCATGGTAGTAGCAAGGGCAGTGCGTGGGGGTTGGGTGGTGGTTGTAGTAGTAGTGACAATCGTAAAGCTCCCAAAATCCTCTGCATAGAAGTCTTGCGTAGGGGTCTGCATATTTCCAAACAGGGAGCTTGTGATCTCAGGGAGCATGGCATCCGTGCTTGTACTGGTCAGTATGACCGGGGCTGAGAAATTTTGGCAAAGTTGGAATCCATAAACGGCATCCAGTATTTCCTCGCCCTGTGCATACTCAGGACTGTGGCAGAGGATAGAATGCTCCCATCGACCCTTAAAGGTGCTCAGCCAAGTGGCCAAATTGCAGATTCGTTTGGTACATTCCCAAAGGTTGCTCGACAACCCGATTGCGGTTAGGGACTTCCACATATCCATGGTTTGGGTATCGAGGCTTGTCAGTTTGTTGTTATCCAGCAGCAAGATCTTGAGGCTGGGCAAAGTCTCGAACACGTCGGGGGTGAGTACACGTATCTCGTTCCCAGTGAGATCCAGTTTCTCCAGAGTTGTCCATTTCCATTCCATGGTGCATGTTAAATTGTTGATCTTGTTCCACTGTAGATAAAGGAACTGGAGGGCAACCAGACGAGGGAAGTGTGCCAAGTTAATCTTGGTCAAGTGATTGTGTTCCAAATGGAGCTCCCGGAGCTTAATTAACCCGGCAAAGCCGTTCCGGGCCAGGCTACGGAGCCGGTTGTTGCTCAGGCCAAGGTATTCCAGGCTCCGGCAGTCCCAGAAGGCCCGCACGGGTGTCGTGCGCAGGGAGTTTGACCGCAGGTGAAGGATCTGGAGTTTCCGGAGCCCGTGAAAGAGCTCAGGCTCCAGAGCCGTCATCTGGTTGAAGGAGAGATCCAAGATCTGCAGGTTGATGAGGTGGATGAAGGTTGTGTTTGGCAGCTTGGTGATGCGGTTTGAGCTCAGGTTAAGGTCCTTGAGTTTGTACAGCCCCTGGAAGGCATCCTCATGCACGGTGGTTATTTGGTTGTGGTCCAGATGAAGCCAAGTGAGCTGGGTGAAGCCAAAGAACTGGTCTGAGCTGAGCTCACTGATGCTGTTGTGTCTGAGCGAAAGTCCAAGGGCCCCTTTATCCACACCGTCTGGGGGCGCCAGGAGCCCCTGCGTGTCGCAGTAAAACTGCAGGTCTTCACATCGGCATTTCTGGGGGCAGGTTGTGCATGACACAGGAGGGAGGCACAGTAGCATGCTGATCACACAAAGTGCCGCTGGTGCTTGTCCCACCAATGGCCACCTTGAATGGAAACCTGGGTGGGTTTAAAGATAAGAAAATAAACCGGGGGGAGGGAAATCTAATCTCTGCAGTACACAGAAATTTTTTCCCCCCCACTATCATGCACACTCTCTCTCTATATTTGTCAACAATCAAAGCAATATGCTTGTTGATCGAAGAATTTTAAGAACATTTATAATGAATGTTCAATGAAATGCACTGATAGTTATGCTGAAGTCATTTTAATGCAGAAATAATTTATCCATATGTTTGAACTGCAGTATTGCAATATTAACATTTTATTTGCTGGTCTGTAGTTTTTTTTTCTTCTTTTTTTCATTCCTTAGGATGCGTTTTATCTTTTTTTTTTTTTTTTTTTTTTTTCAACCGAGTATGCCTTAATTTCCATTTTTATTTAATTTATTTTTTTTGCAGTAATTTTTTTAAGTGGCTTGTAAGGCTTTTTCTCCTCTGCTGGAAACCACTTATTAAATATTACAAGCACATGAAAGGAAAGCAGCATTTTAAGTATATAGATGTTTCTAGAGACCCTGACAGCCACTGTCCCCCCTCCTATTCACTACATTGCTTATTCAGGTCCAGACTCTGTGAATAAAAGGGCTAACTTACCCATTCTTTTGTGTACATCGGAGGCTGCATTCAACTGTCTTTTTCCGCAGACTTTTGGAGCAGCCAGATGGAAGAGAAATCCAAAGGGAAAAAAGCCTTTTGGGTAAATACAAAAGGAATCAAGCTCTTCAGAAATAAAGAAGTGCTGAGCCCCCCCAGTTGAACCAAATTCAGGAATTCCATGTCCTGGGATGCTGTTTTCTCTTTTTTTGGTTCTGTCCTTTTTTCAGTCCTGCTATTCAATTCCCAGATTAAGAAAAGATGAGCATTATTTGCCTTCCAAGAATCCTTAAATTTGAAGTTGATGATTTGCATCCAAAGCAGCACCGCTGAGCAGATCCCTCCGTTCCTTAGCTGCCTCTTTCCTTTTCCACCGCAATGATGTCAGCTCAATTGGTTAATTGAAGATCACGCATTCCTCTTTCAGTACTCAAGGTCCCTTATCCCTAACTTGTTGATGGCAGGCAGAGGCTGCACTTGCGATGCCAGTTCCGTGTGGCTCTGCTATGTTGTGTGGAGTTCTCGGCACCGAGGAAAGGAGATGCAGTGAGGGGAAAAGCAGAGGAGAGGAGCTGAGATGTTATTCTGTGCTTTTGTTGCAGCCACTCACTGCTACAGAGTGGTGGCAGGCTGGCGTCGATCATCAGTGCAGTTTCTCTCTCTCCCTCTCCCTCTCCCTCTCTCTCATGCGCGCTTCGGTTCGCTCCCTGGCTCGCTCACTTTCCGCCTTGCACACATGCACAGTGCTTTGGCGTTTGATTCAACGCACCCTCCCCCTCCCTTACTTTTTTTTCCTCTGGTTCGTCACAGTCAGAATATTGATAACTGCAACGTGTTGCGGCAGTTCACAGCCGAAATTAACAAATACATTAAATCTCTTCGTCTCTTTCCTGTCTAGCAAGGTTGGATATTTTGTGTGTTTGTATATGTGTTATAGTGCTGTTGCTTTTGGGGTGGGGGGGTGTTTTACCTCTTTGTAAATTAAAACACAAGCGATTTTCAAATTTTGTTTGTGTTTTGGGTTTTTACTTCAATTAAGTGTTGATGAATGAATTTATGTTATAATTAAGTTGGCACAGGAAGCGGATACTTAATTTGATATACAATGACTTGCAATCAGATTGGCCCTTCCCTTCTCTCTCCCTTTTGCTCGTTCAGGTTTTCTACACAAAACGCGTCACAAGCAAACCAACGTCACAGAGACCTTTTATACTCCTGTCGATCTGCAGTGGTGGGGACAGAATCTGAATGCTGGACTTAATAGAGCATTCACACTGCATAGCCCCACAGGAAATTTCACTAAACATAAGATTGCAAAACGTAGCTGTTGTCTGCATTTTTCTCGGCTCCTTTGTCATTTGGCTGATTTTTCTTCATGTGGGTTTGCTGAACTTAATGTAATGGAAATCAAACTGTTTGATGACAGCGTATTGATCTTACTAGCTAAATGTGAATGACAGTGGAAATGGATCTGGACGTTTTTATTCCAGATTAACACGTAAATTTGTATTTAATATTTTATCATTGCGTGTGTGTAGTAAATGCATTTAAAGTAGTAAATGCTTATAATGTGCATTTGAAAAAGCAACATGCATTAAACATCTTCCCAAACTTGTTATGAGAAGCTTTCATAAACCTGTTGTCCAACAAAAGATGACATTTAATAACGTTTTTACTCCAAACTCGCTTCATAATGTCAGTCGGGTGTTTGAAATAACTTCCTTTTGTGAGCTGATGTGGCTTCATTATAGAATGAGGCAGACAATATATTATTTTATAGTATTGTATACAGTGATAAAGGCCATGTCGATTAGCATTGCATTATAAATATACTTTATTATTATGAAAATATCCGAGAAGGCTCGAAGAACTCAAATACACCATATATTGCGGCAGTCATGTGTTTGTCTTCATATTTAATCAGTCGAAGCGTTTCTATCTTTTCTTTTATTCTGTTACATCGATAGATAGATAGATAGATACTCAACTGTTGTTTGCTGACAAACTCAAAGACATTGCAAAGACATTTTCTAAACATGTCCCCTTTACCCTTTTAAAATGACGCTGCTACAGCCATCAATGCACTGCTTTTGTAACACATTTTCCGCTTTCAATAAATTTCAAGACAATTATTACCGGATGTCAAGTCTCCTGCTGTGAAAAATAATTCCTGTTATGCATAATTGTTGGTCTGTTGTAGTTGGAGTTTTTGCATTACACTTTGCATAAATGTTTTTTTTCTTCTTCTTCAAATATCTCACGGTATAAGTGTTGTATTCAGGACCTCATGTAAAGCTAGAAAATTAAACTTTTTTTTAAACTACTTGCTGTATTCTAGATGCCATCGGTATCTAGTGAACGTGGCTCTGGACCAGCCCATTTATACAAAGCTTTCTTCATTCAAATAAGCCACTGGCTAGTTAATTTTGCAAGTGTGCAGTTTGAAACATCCCCAGTTATTTTTTTGTTTGTCCTTAGCACACTGAGAGTATAGGTAGAGCTAAAATAGTTTTTGTGCTATTGTACCTACTGTGCTTAATTTGAACATCTGTGTTTCTTTTTTTGGGGTGGTCACTTTCTACAATGATCTGGGCCTGTTTTTTTGTTTTTTTGTTTTTTTGTGGATGATTTATTTGTCGTTTTTCTCCATAGGTCATATTACTTTTTTACAAATACTTTTCTCGCTTGTGTGTAATCTGCCCTTAAGGGATGTCTCTGCTTAGAAGGACTGTTTTAAAATATTTTATTTTTCCTTCTACCAATTTGTGGGGAGATTTGTTCATGCTGCAAGCACGACTCTACCTGACCATCTTTAACTATGTGTGAAAACACCACGTAAACTAGTGTGAGGAATCAAATGACTGCCCAATTAAGTGGTTCTGCTCGAAGCCAAATCAATATTGAGCGATCCAAGTCATCTCACCCTCTGGGAAAACATGTGATCAAATAGCTAATATCCGTCACGTTTTCTTAGTTATGCTGTGGATGAATGTACTATCCACACTAATGTAGGAAATTTTTGTTCAATTCAATGAGCAACTCACCTGAAGGTTAGAGATTTAGAATTGACAGTCCCTCACCATTAGTCTACATTGTTCTGAAGTGCTTTCATCCGACCGGCACAAAATCAGGAGGGGAT
Source organism: Mylopharyngodon piceus (assembly GCA_039654765.1). NCBI lineage: Eukaryota > Metazoa > Chordata > Actinopteri > Cypriniformes > Xenocyprididae > Mylopharyngodon > Mylopharyngodon piceus. The sequence goes on from CM077439.1 coordinate 16,509,461, forward strand.
TAAGGCCGATGGCGTTCACTTGCCTCCTACACTGTACCACACAGTGAGGTGAGGGTAGATGGGTGCTGAACTGCCAGTGACACTGCCATATTTCATTGACTGTCACGCTTTTGCTGCTTGTGCCCCTGTGACGGCCTTCCCCCAGGCTTTTCCCTGTGCTGGAGATTTACCTACCCACTGCACATGAGCAATTTGTCTGGGGCATGTGAGTGAGATCCACTCTCCCACACTAGCCGACTTGACTGGGAGCGCTGGAGAAGAGAGCATCTTTTAAAGTGTGGAAATTGCTCAGATTTATCTCCAACATCAATTGCCTATCATTGTGTTGGCTAACATGTGAACACTACTTGACCAGGTTTACTCCTGCTTACCTTCTGCTGAACTTTGTGTATTGTTAAAAGCGGTCTGTCCCATCTCATTATGGGTTTTATTTGAAGATGTAAGCGCCTTGCTTGCATTTTAATCCTTGAAGGTTGGGGCTGGAAGAATCGGACACCAGTTCAAAAGCATGTGTCGCATTTTAACTAATCTTTAAGTGTGCCTTCCCCTACATCCTTTTTTTTTTTTTTTTTTTGTACTTGCACTGCAGGAGAGCTATTTGTGTCATGAATTATTTCACGGACTACTTAAGCCCAGCTCAAGAAAGTGACAGACAAAAACTCTGAATTTTTGAGATGAAAAATGTATCGGTGAAAGAATGTGGGCGGGTGCCTCCTGATAGTACCACAAGTCACGTTAGTCATACAAAACAATCGCCAAAGGGGGGTAAAGGAACCAAAACCCTTACAAAGTTTTCAAGAATTAAATGAAATGTTTGCCACAGGGGGTTATAACCATTCAAATGACTCATGCTGTTTTACTTTTTTCTTCCTCTGTGGAAAATGCATCTTATCCATCATATCTTATAAGTTTGTCTTGTCCTTTCAGTTCTCAGCTCTAACTCCCACCTATCATTTTTCTTTTTCTGAGCAAGCCTGACTATAACAAGTTTAAATGAGGCTGTCTAAGTATATTTTCCCCTTGTATGTTTTTATCACAGGCTGGACATAAAGAGAAGAGTGATGCCCTCAACATGGCCATCGACAGGATGACTAAGAAGACCCGTGACCTGCGCAGACAGGTCTGTTCACCATGAAGCAGTGCTCATAAACACATTTATTATGATTATAAGTGTCAACAAATATATTTTACGTCTTTCTCCATAATGTATCATCACTGTCCCTCTTTAGATGCATGTTGTTTACATTGCATATTAAAAATGAATACACCAAACCCAGGTGCTCTGAGTGATCATACTCTAGCTAAGGATTTGTGTGTTTGCGTATTTATAATTTCAGCTGCGAAAGGCTGTGATGGACCACGTGTCGGACTCTTTTCTGGAGACCAATGTTCCACTCCTGGTATTGATCGAGGCTGCCAAGAATGGTAATGAAAAGGAGGTGAAGGAATATGCCCAAGTTTTCCGTGAGCACGCCAACAAACTGATTGAGGTAGGCACCTGTTTTCTGCTCTATAAAGTGCCAATTACTGTCCCTCGTCTATGGCGGATTTTAAATTCTGGAATTGATTCAAAACAAATGATGGAACATTATTTGCACTCATCCAGACTAGCTATTCTTTTGTTCAACATGGCATCTCGAAGAGAGCACACATGAACCATGATTGGAGGTCTGTTGTCTTTGGTTAAGACATTCGTTTATTGACATTTTAGTATTTTTTTTTTTTTAATCATCACTCAGATAAGCTTTTGAGGCACTTATCATGGCCTAATTAGAAGAGGCGTCTATGTTGAAATGCACAGCCCAGTCAAGACCCAAAGTTGAATTTGTGCACACAATGTCAAAAATTTGGGTATCTGACTTGCTATTGTAGTAGTTGTAACTTGCATGAAACTAAGTGTGAAATGTTTTGCAAGACTAGATTAAAATTAGAGATGAGTCAGAATAGACAGCCCAACCAATTAGGCTGGTCGACCACTGAGTTTCTGAATTTTTTTTTTTAGCTTTTATATTTTAGGATGCTGTGCTTGAAAGGGTATGATTTAAGAGACTCTTCTTCTTTGAGAGGGTTTTAGTATGCTGACAGCAAGCTTGAACGTGCTGCAGAGAAGTTGCATCTCTAAAATCATCCCCATCAAAGCATCGCTTTTGTAACAAATTTGCCGCCTTCGACAGATTTCAAGACAATTACTGTCAGACTTCAAATTGCTTGCTGTGAGCAACATTCCCATTATTATGTATAATCTGTAGATCTTGTGAGGACTATGATAGTTTTGTGCAATAGAAGTTTTTAAATATTTAGCCTTATTTGTTAGATCATTAGATATTTGTAGGATGTCTGTCAGTTACCCTATTGACAGGCTGTGCTAAATGCCCTAATTATACCAGATACTAGGTACACTCAGCGCACGATTCAATATGTATCGCGATACTGGGTTCACGATACGATACGCATCACAATATTTTGAACAAAATGTAAAAAATGAAACTGAAATTCAATTAAGTTTTATTTCAAAAACATTAACAATTTCCGATAACTTTGTTGTACATACAACTTAATAAAGAATTTACAATATTTCAAGATTTAATTGAACCTTCTGTATGTAAATTAACAATTGACTAGTTGTCACTGTACAATAAAACTGAATTTTAGAATTAGGATAGCTGAAATCTAAGAGAAAACTTAAAGCCGTAAAACAATGGTGACACCAGGGAAAAAAAAAAAAAAAACATTTTTCTGAACCTGAAAATACAGAATTATACAGTAGTCAACATTTGAAGTGGATCAAAAAAGTTCATCAAAGTTGTCCTAAGAACTAAGTTGTCCTAAGAAGAAGGTTTTAGGACAACTTTGATGAAAGGTTTTGATCCACTTCAAATGTTGACTACTGTAAATAATGTAAGCTAAGTCCTATTTTACTGGTAAAATCAGACATTTGGCCTTATCAGGACCCACATATATTGCCCCATTGCATTATTATACATTATATTCAACAATAAATGTAGTAGCTTAATGTAGTACTGTTACTGAAACTCTGTAAACTTCAATTTTTTTCTATTGCAGTACACTCATGCTTTCAATGCATGCATTCATTGAATCTTTTACACAAGCCATCCGTGCAGATTATACCCTGAGATAAGAACGGTAACACTTTACAAGGTTCATTTGTTAACATTAATGAATTAACTAACATGAACTATCCGTGAGTAATACATTTGTTAATGTATTTGTTAATCTTTAACGTTAGTTAATAAAAATACAGCAGTTGTTCATGTTCGTTCAAGGTCTTACTGGTTTGGAATGACGTGAGGGTCAGTAATTAATGACAAAAACTAAATTTTTGGGTGAACTAACCCTTTAATGCATGAGAATTTTGCGTAGTGAACGCAGTGCAGCGCTTCAGTGTTTACGTCCGAATGCCGGCTCATTATTGACCGACGCTGTACATGCGAGCACCACGATGCATGTGTGTGATGCTGACGCAGGAGCTGGCCAATAATGAGTTGCCGTTCTGACGTAAACAGACGCGCTGCACTGCGTTCACTGTCAACTGCGTAGGAGACTGACAGGGGAGAGAAGAAATTGTTGAATAAAGTCGTTATTTTTGTTTTCTTTTTGCACACAAAAAGTATTCTTGTTGCTTCATAACATTAAGGTTGAACCACTGTAGTCACGTGACCTATATAATATATTAGGGATGTCAATTTACACATTCCCATGATCGAACGTCGATTAAATTAACGATCAATTAATCGTTAGCCTTAATACTGCAAAATGTGTCTATTGCAGTGGCATATAGTCAACAGCATGACAGGGTGTGCAAATGCTACTCAAAACGCCATGTTCCTCACCAAATGAATGAGAAGTGTTTTAATCTAAATACAGGGCTAGTAGAATTGTAAAATGAGTTGATGTGATTGATCATTTATTAAATTACTTTAATAATCAAATATAACGACTAAAATAACGTGTCACAAACGCTGCCTCAGATGCGTGCTTGTCAGAATGTGTACTCCTGTTGTGAACGCGTTGTTCCAGGAAGAACACATTTTAATTGTTTATTAATAAACTGTTTATTAATAAACTAATGTTTTCTGAATCAGTGTCGGCTGCGAAGATGAAGTTGACATTGCTGACTCTCATCACTCCGCGTGGACACGCCTAGAGAGAGAATGCAAAATTCATTCGGATTACATAATCAGAGAGTAGCCTGTTTCTTTTCGTTTTGAATTATTTCGTTTAAAAGTAGACATTTCAAGCTTTCTATAGATATATTTCTCATGTCTGTGAGGCAAGCAGCCTATACGCTGAGTTTCGGTTCATTTAGCCTATAAGACTCGCTCCAGTTCACGTGCAGTGATCGCGCCCGCGCCTCCATGCCATTATTATATTGTCTGCTATATTTGCTTCTTATTTATTAAATCCAGGTAATTGGTTGATGAAACATTGATTAAAATTAAGATACAATTTTAACAAAAACGAAATTCACTTTAAAGAAAGGCTCTCTACAAAACAAAACTTAATGAAGTGGTCAATCATGTCTGACCCACTCCATGTCTCCCGATATATTGCGCATCGTATGATGTCTTAATCATGCTGTTCACTTTTCATAATCAAATAGATGAATTTAAAACATAACATAGGCATATTTAAACATAAATATGAAACTACGTTTTCTTTAATGGCTACCAACACGTATAGTACAGTACAGAGAAATTTCATGTCATGAGCAAGAGCGGATCATGAGTCACGAGTCGGATCAAGCATAATTTAAAGACTTATATTTAATATTGTGGGCATCCAAGTTATTTGACATATTTGAAAAAAGAATTAAAAAGTAACGCAATAGTTACTTTCCCTGGTAATTAGTTACTTTTATAATGATGTAACTCCGTAACTAACTCAGTTACTGTTTATGAGAAGTAACTAGTAACTATAACTAATTACTTTTTTAAAGTAACGTGCCCAACACTGAATATGACAGTCCCATTCATAGTTATTATTAGTTGTGCGTTGCTGTTTGAGCTGCGCGCGCTGAATGAACACCGGTAAACTGGACTGGAGCACTTTGCTAGCACGTTAGTTAACTCAAAGAAATGTGTCCTATATGAGATTAATCAGATATATATACAAAATAAACGTATTACAAATTATATCTGCACAAAATGACGCAAATATACAAGTGAACTTGAACTTACGTGCTATTCAGAATGTCATGTTGTGGACGCGCTCTTCCTGGAGTAATGCGATGAAACAACTAAACGGCAACTAAACCCCAATAATTCACAATGTTTTATTACAGTATTGCTCTCTTTATAATGTTATGTAATATGCAATCATAGTTATTATTAGTTGTGCATTGCTGTTTGAGCTGCGCGCTGAAGCAGCACACACACGCATGAACCTGCTTAATTGTCGATCGAAGTTTTATCGATTAAATGCATATAAATGTATTATCGACAATTAATCTATCTAAATGGCTAATTTAGAGTGCCTTATGCCACCCACAAATCAAGAAGAAATGGAAGCTGTCACTTCTGCAAGTAGTTAGTACATGCTTGAAGGAGATAAAAACTTTCCATTCTGATTTCAACATGCAAGCTGGTGTAAAAACAGAATAAATTTTAATCTGTCGCATTCCTGCATGAATAGTGATGGCGCTGGCTATCGAAGTCTCTGTCATGACTGCTTGATCTGAGCAAGCGTATGTCAGCCCTTTTATCTTTTATGCTTCATATTTTTGTGTGAAGTGTCAGACAGGAGTCAACAAACGTATATTTTATACCATGGGGCAAATGCAGCAAGGCTTCTGGGTTTACAATGCCGCAGCCGAGGAATCACTGCATTTGTATGGGCAGTCACAACTGTGAATCACATTTTAAGCTCAGCCAAAGAGTGAAACTCCTCCGAGCCCAAGGTTAAGTGCTGCCTCGGTGGGGGAAACGCGAAACAGCTGGATATCCGGTGCCTTATTGATGAACTTCGAGAAATCTGCATTGTTGTGTCTGTTTGCAGTGACCGTATTCATGACCAATAAATAGGTTGCGTCTCTTGTGGCGTTTTATTTTCCAGATAGATGTTTTCATGCAGAATCACTGGGGGTTTTATATCTCATGCTCACATTGGCAGGGCCAGTGACAAGCTGACAGAAATGTTAGCTATCCTCATTAGTTTTTCAAATCTGTTCATCTTAGTCCCCGTGGTAACACGTCATGCAACGACATTTCAGAATGACCTCTCCCCACAGGGGGCAGGCCCAGCCCTGTGTGACACGCTCATACAGGAGAAGGACTGGTGAAGGAAATCAAAGTGAAGGGAAAAGGAGGGGTAATGAGTAAAAGCCTCAGAGTCTCACCAGGGGCTAAAGATAGTCGAAGCACAGCACATCACTAAAAGTCACATCCGTATTCTTCTCTGCCGCTTTTCTCCCTTCCTCCTCTCCCTCACATTGTTTTTCATTGCTTTGATTTTGACACAAGTCTGTGGTCGCACCATATGGATTCCAACCTTAATCCAAACACGGATTACATGAACAAAACATGGGCTCATTTTGATAATTCTATTTGAGAGGCATTTACAAATGATTGTGGTTTGTTTACTTTCCTCACTTATGCAGAGGAAAGGTCTGCTTTAGTCTGTAAATGTTACATGCAAGCTGTTATTTATTAATAATGTTAATAATATGAATTATTAGATATTTGAAAAACAAAGTTATTATTATAAAAAATGATAATGATTATAAAGATAACTGTATTGAACATTGGTGTGTTTATTGATTTTGCTGTCAAAAACTAATCTAAAAGCTTACATTACTGGTGAGATGACTGTAAGACAGCTTCTCATGGGTTATTTCTTTAGTATAAAGCAAATTAATAATGCACAAAGCCCACATTCCAGCTGGGTTAGAGGGTCAGCTGATGCTTGACCTTGTGTTGTCTGCTTTGTGTCGTAGAGAGTAGGTAGAGGGGTTTTGAAATATGTAGGTTATGGGGAAAAAAAAGAACTGCATTGTCTGGAATAGCTGGAGCGTCTCACTCCTGGTTAGTATCCAATCTGTTGGCAAGGAAATGTATTCGTGTGCATTAGGGATTTTTCCCGTATTCATGTAGTTGCCTTCTGTTACAAAACGAACACAGTGGGCTGAAAACGATGTGCCATATATGGGAATTTCTCTGTTTGCCGATGGCTTACATCACTAAGGACGGTCTAATATATTTTTGACAGGCAGTGAAGGCTTGCCTCGCAGCAAGAGATGGTTGAGGAGGGGAATTTATTTTAACCTTCTGGAGTCTGAGGCTGATTTGGGGGCCTGGAGTAGTTTTGACATGCCCTGACATTTGTGCTTTTTTCCCCCGTTGTTTATAAACATATTAATGACAAAAGTCTCATTACACTGTATTCAGCACAAACTAGGCTACAATAATATGCGAGCAACAAGTATGTACGTGTTTGTATTTTTGAGAGTATTGCGTATATGTGTGGTTTTTGAAAAACAAAAAAGATAAGTCACTGAAATAAGGCCTCAAAATGCATACTAAATGTTTTTCACAAGACTTTTAGGAATTGTATATTTTAGTTTAGAGCAGTGGTTCCCAAACCTGTTCTGAAGGACCCACAGCACTGCACATTTTGTATGTCGCCCTTATTTGACACACCTACTTCAGGTCTTGCAGTCTCTACTAATGAGCTGATGAGTTGAATCGGGTGTTAGATGAGAGAAACATCCAAAATGTGCAGTGCTGGGGGTCCTCCAGGACAGGTTTGGGAACCACTGGTCTAGAGTTTTTGCTTCAAAATGATGTGGAAATTATCCTGCCTACTCGGACACAAAAAACAATGTATTGATTTTAAATTTCTAAGACACTCTTTGTTTAGGGAGCCCGTATGCGAAGAGGCGTGAATCTTCATGAATAACGCTGTGATTCACACCTGAGGAGATTAAGACCCTGCCCCTAATGAGCTGCATAATGAGCCATTAGGTCAGGAAAGTGACTGAGTCAACTAAGAAAGAATGCAGTGACAAAAGACATATATCATTTTTTGTTTGAAGTTTATTTAAAATATAGTTAACTATATAAATGAGAGTCAAAGACACATTTTGAGTACACGGTTATACCTGGAAATAAATCCTGTTCAAAGATATATGTGAACATCACCTACCTGGCATTTGGTGTTTCTGCAATGGAGGAAAAAAAAAGAGAGAGAAAGAAAAAAGAAAAAAAAAAAAACTTTCCTGCTTCCAGTCAGTGATCTCAGTATCATATGCATGCAGTCCAGTGTGGACCAATATCTGGTCACTATGATTCTCAAATCTGTGAGATAAAAAAAAAAAAAACCCTCTGTGAGCATGCTGATAACAGGATCATATCAGCTATTGTATTAACGTTAATATAATGTCCACTCTTAACAGAAAACATGATTTTTAAATCTTGTGCATGCACATATTATTGCACATCATGTGAAGAAAATTTTGTATAGGCCTATATTTTAAATTACAGTACTGGTCAAAAGATTGGACGCATTACTATTTATAATGTTTTTGAAAAGTCTCATGCTCGTCAAGCCTTCTGATCAAAAATACAGAAAAAAAGCAATACTGTGAAATATTACAATTTAAAATAATGGTTTTCTATTTTAATATACTTTAAAATATAATCTATTTCTGTGATGCAAAGCGTCTAAACATTAATATTACCTCTATGGCATTTTATGTATTATATTTGTTATATTATAGAGCCTAAATGTTAATGTGCAGTTTAATAAATTGCTAACACATTTTATTTCAGTATTTATTACGTATTTCAGTCGATTTCACTCATCTCAGTATAGAAATATAGTTTGGGAATAGCCATGGCAATTTACTAATGTAAGTCGATCTGCCCCATTAATTCACACTGAGACACAAAACTTGCAGGATTCATATTTAAACAGTCTTTTTGCGGTTTAATATTCACAGACACTGTATCGCAATTAGAACTAAAGAATAAAAAAAACTTACCATTCACAATCATTGGCTTGATCTAGTAGATCCTCGAAATGAAAGTGAAACCAGCTCTTCCACTGAGATAAATCCTTTTAGAATTATTCTTCACCGCATCTCAAAACGATGAAAAGTAGCCTACATTAAACTGACCAAGTTTGATGCGTTTTTCCGAGCTGACGCGGGCGTTCACTCTGTTGAATGTATCGCCTCAGAATTTGTCCAAATAGCGCGCCCGCTCCGTGGGTGTGGCCGCATTAGCGGATAATGAGCTGACTCGCAAATGTCTGACAACCTTCTCTTTTCATACAGATTAGATAAACGGAGAATATTTTTCGATTTGACTTACATGATTTAAAACCTGATGTTTCAACATTTTAGACATACCCCGAAGTTTATCTAATTTTACTTGCGTCCCCCCTACCCCCAACCAACGCCAGTATCATTGATATACACTTGATGCGTTTGAACATCATTGCTATATTATTTAATATGCTGCGTATAGTGTGCAAAACAGTGTCTACAGCTATAGAGGCCATTCACATGTCGCGCTCAAGATCGTTATTTTAAATGTAGACGCACGACAAGCATGCTCAAATAGAGAGAGACGGTATTACGACGCTCGTGGTGTGACACACTCATTTTTCCCAGGCGCATTTACGCCGCAGCGAGATGAAAAAAATCTTGACTTTTCATAATGTCGCAAGCGCACATGCAGGCCATGTGACAAGAACCAACCGATCAGCTTTGCCCCTTTCCGTAACAACATTAACAGCGTAGCCAAGAAGGACTAACAGCTGATCATAGCTGTTTAGGGCGGGTTTATTTCTCATCTCCATAAATACATCTAGCAATGGTAGAGCTAATATAATGGCTGGAAATCCATTTATCATTTGCTGAAACTTCCTCGTCTTCATGGAGAACGCCAAATGCAGACACTACAGGAGTGCAAGCGCCAGAGCACTTTCGAAAGGAAAAAGCGATGCGGCCATGTTTTCCACACGTTTTTAGACGCGACGCATGAACGGCTGTCCACACTGGATGCAACAAAAGCAACTGTTGCAAATAGATTTGTTCTTTGTTTCAGAAGTAGTGCATTGGAGTAAGTCAAAAATAGACAGAGACATAAATTTACGGTTAGGGATTTTACGTGCCACTCGCGTCCAGAAACTGAAACATTAAAAATATAAACAGCTTACCAAATTTAATGTGACAGCCTTTTTTCATTAAATTTAACTGTTTTACCATCGCTGGTATTCTTGCTTTTTACAAGCCACCCGTCCATGTTGTTTTTAGTTTTTGCTCGAATTCCACTGCACCAAATCTGGAGATCTGCCGTTACTGTAGCAGCCAATGATTAGCTGGAAGAATAGTCAAATTGCCCCCTGTAGTGGATGACTAAATATTTGCTTGCAAAAGCCCCACATTCACTTTTTTACTCTAGTGTATGCTTCTGAATTAACAGGTGCTCGTGCCCCTCTTAATGGGTGTTGGCGCCCCACAGGTTGAAAACCCCTGGTATATCTCATTTTCAATGTTTTGAAGCACAGCCAGTGATTACTGCATGTTTATATACATTATATAATTGTGGAATCACTTTTTTTTTACCCCGTTTAAAATAGGTCACGATTCTCCCACAATTATGAATAAACTAAAAAAAAAAAAATATATATATATATATTTTTTTTTTTTTTTTTTACTAAAATAACAATTTACTAGTGCTGGGTATTGACACAAATTTCATCGATTTCGATTCACAAGCTTGCGATTCGATTCAGATTAAATTAGATTCAATTCAGTATTGATTATTTTGGATATACGCATGTCAGGTACAGTACATGGAAAATTTTCTATTAATGTTGTAAACTATACATGGGAGTAAGTTGGTACTACAATTATAATATTGAAGGTTAAATTGAACTGATTTGTACTTGCATTACATTTAAGGAAGTTTTTATAATAATAAAGTTATAATACTAACTTTACAGTCACATAATTATTTTTACTCAAATTCGTTTTTTGAAATATAAACATTTAAATGTAGGTCATCATAACTTGACTGATTTATTCAAATATGCATTAAATATTGAAGAACAATAAAAATGATAATGAATATGTAATATGGTGCACATTTAGCAATGCTCCCCTCTAGAGTTCATTTTTATAGCTGACTAACGAGTTTATGGTCACTGAATATGGTTTTCCTGAGGTAAATGTGATGTTAACGAGACGTATTGTAAGCTGTTTTATTGATGCCTTTCAGCGGTTGAAACACTGATTAAGCGATTATATGTGACGTGATACAAATTTTGGCAAGTTGTACTCTATCTTTTAACATACCTTCAGATGTTCATTCATATTTATTTCACACTGTAACTGGTATTAAAGCGGAAGTAATGATCGGTTCACGTGCGCTTAGTGCTGCGGCTTTGCTTGAGCTACCGCGATCTGTCACGCCACATTAAACAGCGCCAAAACAGTATTTATTTTTTGAATTTCATAATAAAATGGACAGAATTTGAAATCTGAGACTTTGTTTCATATCAAAAGTAACAATGCACAAAGTTTATTGCTATTTATTGGATGAGGCGTGCTACAATTTTCCGTTCATTCATCATCTGAAAACAGGATAGACTAATCGATTCTTTTGATTTAAGAATCAATATCGGTTCATAAAAATGAGAATTGATTAAAATTGGGAAATATTTATATATATATATATATAATATTTTTTTTTTTTTTTTTTTTTTTTTTTACCCAGCCCTATAATTTACTAAAGTTTGACACAATGTTAATTTCTGCTGTCTATTAAAAAAAAATAAGTTGTTATTTTTTTTTTTTAATCTGTTTGAATGAATGGTTATATGACTCAGTTTTTTGAATCAGTGTTTTTTTTTAAAAAAGTCTTTCAATTATTCAGTGACATACATTTTTTACAGTCACTTGTCACCACCTACTAGTGTAACAATGGAATTGATAGAATATTTATTTGAAGCGTCAAATAAAGTTTCAAAAGGAGATTAAGATAAAAGGATAAAACCTTTATCCCAGTACTTATGTGATAATTTGGATTATTGTAACAGAAATAATGATACTGTGGTTAAAAAGACTGTTTGTGAAGCTGTTTCATACCTATACATGACAACTGCTTTCTCTGGGTCAGCAGCAAGACCAGCACAGATTTGAATATTTGCTATGATCGTACTTGTCAAAGGTTTAATAGACATCGCTGAATTGCTGTAATTTAGGAATAAGATTGCGTTGGTGTTTGAATCGAGATTGTGATCATTTAACAATCGAAAGTCTAATTCCAGAATGTTCATTCTGAGAATAATAACCTGCTTTTACAAATGTGGCCCACATTCCACAAATAAGTCAGGAGATTTATAGTGTAATGCTATTTTTTTTTTTTTCCTCTTACTGTTTAGAGTTTAAATATGGATGTGGTTATTGCTGTAGGGATTGCATTTTAATTTGCAGTACAATGAAGCATCCATGGCTACGAAAGGGAAGGAACTGCAGCCAATACTTCCCTCCCCTCATGATCTTTTTACTGCTGCAGAAGGCATAAAGTCAGCGTAAAAAGTGCCAGCTACATATCGCCTCATCTCTCTCTCTCTGTTTCTCTCAAAATAGCGTTCTAAGATACCACCATTCGTTTAAATAGTTTCTTTTGTATAGTCCTTTGTTGTAGTGAGTGCTGGTTGTGGAGACCCTCCTGGCAACCTTCATACATCACAAGAGTACTCCACCTTTATGGATTTGTTAGGTAAACTTATTTGCCTCCACATCCCCCCCTCAATCTGAAAGCCACTTGAACTTCTGAAATTGCAGGAAGAACAGCAACTTGGCTCTTGGTCGCAGAAACGGTGGCGGTTCAGTTTTTTTAATACCGTGAAATGCATCATTCCTGAAGAGGGATAAAAATAGAACCTGCTTAGTTTTATTGCCTCAAGGCCTTGTTCTCAAAGGTTCCTGGCTGCTCAATGAACACAGAGATTTTAAGGGACTACCATGTACGACAGGGAGAAAGAAAGCGGAGAGAGAGAAGACCAAAGAGGGGCAGGAATTAGTTAGTGTTGCAGTTTAATCAACTTCATAGATTTACTTAATTTACTCCAATAGTAGTTTATTTGTTTTCATTTTTACTAGGGATGGGCATTTTTCAAAAATATTGTATTCGAATATTTGGGCTCATAAAAATGTATTTATTTATTTACTCTGTTTAACGAGAAAGATGTTGTTGTTTTTTTCATCAAGTTTTTGTCACCATTTCTGAACATGCATACAATTAGGCAATATACACAAGCTTGTTATATTTTAAGATTTTCTTTTAGTTGAAAACATTAAACAATGTGTAAACAAAAAATATAAAGAACAAAAGCATTTAAGCTCAAGCAGAGCAAATGGAAAAAAACGCTAATAATGCAGACTGCGCCAATTATCGTACAGAACGTACATATACACTCGAGAGTCAGCATATGATTATCGTGTTGATATAGTTTCATATGTTCATGTTGAGAAAAACAATAATATCCACATGCTCGGGTGAAAAACGTGCTCCGCTGACAGAAGTTGAAGAGAGACAAAGATAACGGTGTGCTAAGCAAAATTTATAACAGCACTTTGTTTTCTGTTGCTAAACCCATCTCCCTCGACAAAACTTCTCTACAGAAACATTTTTTGCAAGTTTCATACGGATTACGTATGAATTGTATTCTATAGATTCTATTCCGTGTATTCTATAGATAAATTTTTTATGTCTGTGAGGCAAGTTACATAGATTTTCGGGTCTTTTTGTCCCTTTTTTTTTTTTTTTTTTTTGGCACGCTCAAGTTCAAGAGAGAGACAGCAGAAAACGCACCCTGTTTGCTTTCATTATTTTACAAAAGCACAATGTTTTGTTGTTATTGTGAGTGCATACAAATAAAAGTAGGCTCTTCACAGATTCAAAAGATGTATTACTCTTACCTGTATGACCAAAAATGGAGTATTTATTGTGCAGGTGATCTCATCGGCACCTCCATGTTAGCTGTCATGCAGTAAGTGTGCTACTATTCAGCTTTCATACTCCACACACCCACATTTTCCAGGTTAACGTTAAAGTGTGCAGCCATGTAAAGTTGCTACTACTTGCATGTTTCAGATGATAAGCCGTATGAATGATAGGCGTCCTGTCCAATGTACTGTAATTACCACATAGACCAGCTGTTAATGATCTGTCCGTCACACTGCGTGACTTCGCCACTTCCTGTGGATTTTTTTCCCCCTGCGACTAATAAAATTTTGGTCGACTAAGCCTCTTCTCGTTGACTAACAGTTAGTCAACTGTTACGGGGCAGCCCTAATAAAATCAGTGTAGTAAAATTTGAATAGTATTTTTATTTTTCAAATAATAATTACAGATCAAATAGTCGAATATTTGACTATTCGTACAGTCTGCACACCCCTAATTTTTTTGCAGGCTTATGTTCTATTTTGTCTTCAATGCAAAATTAATGCAGTTACATTTTGAAAGGGCAGTTCACCAAAATTTTTTATTTTTTTTTTTTTGAAAACTAAGCTGTGCAATGAAATTGAAAAAACAGTATTTTGAAACCGTTTTTAACTCGACACTGTTCATCCTAAAGCTGCACCATTAATCATTAAAAGATTGCGATCTTGATTCAAACACCCACACAATCTCATTCCTAAATGACAGTGATTCCCGTGTCTATTTCATCTCCAGACAAAATCACACCGGAACATTTAAATCAGTGTTGGCGCTGCCGCTGACCCAAGAGAAAGCAGTTAGGCTATCTAGATATGAAACATCTTCACAAACAGTCTTTTCAACCACACAGTACTGTTATTTCCGTGTTACAAATATTCAAATTATCACAGAAGAACTGGGAAGTGTATAGTTCAAATATAAACACTGATTGTCGTTAAATCATTCATTCAAACCGATTTTAATTAAACATTTTAAGTAGACTGCAGCAATTAATGTTTTTTCAGAACCTCTAGTAAATTACATTTTGTTTAGTTGTCTGTTCGTGATCTCTATTTGAAATAAAAAAAAAAAATTGTGATTCTCAATTTATCCAGAATTGTGCAGCTGTAATTCATACCATTTCTGTAATTCATACCATTTCTGTAATTCATACCATTTCTGTAATTCATACCATTTCATTTTGATCATTACGTTGCCTCAAAAACTAAAACAAGACGGAAGAGAAACTGTGTGAATATGATAGACATTGAGTTGAATGAAAACTTTGAAGGCATATCATTTAGAGCAATACATATACATTTTCAGTTCGGTGTCACATAATGTTGAGGCACTGAACTCATTACGTGAGTCATGCTAATGGAACTATATATACTCTATATATATAAAGACTGTGATTTTTCTTCAGGAACCTAAATAAATAGCTGTTGTCGTGAGAATTTTTTTTTTTTTTTTTTTGCTCTGAATCTAGAAGAGTATATATTTCCTGTTTATGTGTGTGGGAAGATCTACCGATCAGTGCGATAGGACTCATAATATACCTGAACAGGAAATGAGAATCAGCTCACAATTAACTTTTGTTCCTCATTCTCATTTTGCTTGACGTTTAGTTGCAAATGAGACCTGCAGAAGTCCTCAGTGAAATTATTTTTCAATTCCTTGTTTTGAGCTTTTGCTCTGCTGCGTACTGTATGTGAACAAACTCACCTCTCCATTGACCCAGCGGTACCACAGAGGGGTGAAACACCATCTGCACTGATAGGATGTTTCTGTAAGAAAGAACAACCTCAGGAAGAGGATCAGTCTTTGAATGGAAATGACTTTAAAATTATGCAGAGCTGCAAGCTGTTGATTGACATTTTTGCAGGTCAAGCTAGTTAGTGTTAGACGTAAATCAGAGATGCTATTAAAGTGCCTTTGTCGTAACATTGTCCTTCCTTCCTTCCTTCCTTTCTTTCTTTCTTTCTTTCTTTCTTTGCTGGCATTTAAATGCTGTATTGTGGTCCTTCCTGGGTGCAGGTCCACCATCTGGTCTGGAAATGGACCAGATCCTGCTGACTATGGTAACTTTGGGATGAGACAGACAAATATAGATGTGTAGATGTCATTCCTCAGTGTAACAGGTACATCAGGTGTTATGGAAGTGTTCCCAGTTCCAGTTGACAGTAATTAACACAAGACTAGTTAATTAAGGTGTCATGAGCATATTACAGGGGTAAAAATCCCCCAGGAGAAATCTAGTGTAAACTGATTTGCTCTCGGGCACCATGGGTAATGGTCAAGGATTTATCCTCCTGGGGATCAAATCAGCAGACGTCTGGTTGCAATCTGACAGAGTGGCCAATAGATATGCAGTTGAGTGGCCCTCAGGACATATTTCCATCAGATGCTTCATGTCAAGTTGAGTGTGTATCATGGTGACTGTATTAACAAAAGGTGTGCTTCAGATTCTACCCTGGCCATTGGAGACCCCCTTCCCCCAGCTACTGTGGAGACTAGTCGGATGAGATTTTAGCCACTGAAGTGCTCCTTGTTCAAACTGTTGGCATGTATACATGTTTTTAATGCTTGAGTAGTGTGTTTGCTAATGGCACCCTGCTGCTTGAGAGATTCCCAGTATGGTGCTTGAGGGAGGAAGAGAGAGCGCGACTGTGGTACTCCTGTAGTCAGTGGGGCGTTTTCTGTGACTACGCTGAGCTCTGTTCACATTTACACTTCACTTGTGTTCTGGATTTCCCATTCCTGGCACAGCCAATTCTCGCACATTACGATAAGGTAGAGTAACTCCAAGCAGTCCCACTAAACAAATATGAGTGAAACTTCTCAGTAACATTTAATTAAAACGACTCTCGCCTTAAGTAATGAAGCTACTCGACAAAGTGCTGTGCTTATTTCACTTTATACCAGTGCTTGCGCAGCCAGAGCTAGGCAGCAGGACCCTAAAATTCTAATTTCTTGCTTCAAAAAATTGGCCGCAAATAACATCTGTTTGCAAAGAATGTTGGTAAGGAGAGAGATTTGTGGGTCAAAATGACAATTTACTCTATAACACTATGAACATTGGCAACAGGCAGTGGGTTTGCTTACCTCAGCACTCTGAATTTCAGCAGCTTGTGAAGTTTCTGAAAGTGTCAGGAATATTTGCCTCTCTCACTTTCCTGAGGTAACAGCAGCCTGGCAGACTGGTGATTTAATCATCTCCAGGAACCACTCCATGATGCTGTCAGCCATCATCTTGTGAATTATATGAAATATATTCCCCATGTGGGGAGACGACTAGACCTCAATTTCAGGCTTTGCTTTTGTTTTGCCTTAATCCTCTGGGGCCCTTTTTTTTTCTGCTGTATTATTTTACCATTTTATCAAATAATCAGATCAACAGCTGACAGCAGGTGTGTTAAATTAAAACTGTTTGTTTGAGGGAGGGAAAACTTTCATTTATCATGTCATAAAAAGCTGCATTATTTTCTGTTGTAGGTAGCTAACCTCGCATGCTCCATCTCCAACAACGAGGAGGGAGTGAAGTTGGTGCGGATGGCCGCTTCCCAGCTGGAAACACTGTGCCCTCAGGTACGCAGCATTTCACCGATGCCCCTGTGACATGTCCAGTCTGCCCTCACTCAACTGCTCAACTGCTTCGACATCTTTTTAATCCGAGCTCCAATTACTCTTCCTTCATCTTGAGGCTTTGACCTATCTTTCCATCAAAATAAACATGTCTTAATCTCGATCGTAATCTTAAACAATCATACTGTGTTTTGGATGGTGGAGGAGGGGGAGAATGGGCTCAGATAATCAATCTGCATATGTGCAGCTGTGTTTTTGGTTCTCTTACGTCTTAGAAGCGGATTAATGGGTTGTTTGTGGTAATTGCAGGTGATTAATGCAGCCTTGGCCCTGGCTGCCAAGCCTAACAGCAAGGTGGCCCAGGATAACATGGATTTGTTTAAGGACCAGTGGGAGAAACAGGTGCGAGTGCTTACTGATGCAGTGGATGACATCACTTCCATTGACGACTTCCTCTGCGTGTCTGGTAAGCCAGTGTTACAAAGTGTACAGCTAGATCTTGGCTCTTACACATTGTGTTAAATGATTTATTCACCCAAAAATGAAAATTCTGTTATTTACTCACCCTCATGTCGTTCCAAACCCATAAGACTTCCGTTCATCTATTCCATTCCATTCCAATCATCAAGAAACAAAGATATTTTAATGTAATCTGATTTCTGTCCACTCATTGACGATCCATTGTCAGTCCACGCAACTACAAATTTGATGCTTTAAAAAGTTCATAAAGAGATTGTAAAACTAATCCATATGAATTGAGCAGTTTAGTACAAATTTTCTGAAAGATACAATCACTTTCTATGCTGAACAGATTTAATTTAGACTTTTAGTCACACATATAAACATTCATCAACGCACACATTAAAAAATGGTAAATGCTTAGCAGAATGTTCATGCTGCTTTTTTACTTAAAAAAATGCATAACGTGAATACTGGCTTTCACACTCCCCAGTAACAGAAGTACCAATGCATTCAAATAATCTTCTAATCTGGCATCTGTTAGTTTTGGTGAAAGCGTTTCGTGAGAGTGCAGAAATTGCGTTGCAATGAAGAGATCACTGCATTCACACGATTAAAGGATTAGTTCACTTTCAAATAAAATTTTCCTGATAATTTGCTCACCCCCATGTCATCCAAGATGTCCATGTCCTTCTTTCTTCAGTCGAAAACAAATTAAGGTTTTTGATGAAAACATTCCAGGATTATTCTCCTTATAGTGGACTTCAATGGACTCCACTGTTGAAGGTCAAAATTACAGTTTCAGTGCCGCTTCAAAGGGCTTTAAACGATACTAGACGAGGAATAAGGGTCTTATCTAGTGAAACGATCAATCATTTTCGAAAAAAATGTATATGCTTTATATAAACAAATGATCACCTTCCAAGTGGTTCCGCCAAAACCGCACTTTCGTATTCTTCAAAAAGCTTACGCTGTATGTCCTACGCCTTCCCTATTCTACTTACGGAAAAAACGGAACTGGCGCCGCGTTCGTTCCGTAAGTTGAATAGGGAAGGCGTAGGACATACAGCGTAAGCTTTTTGAAGAATACGGAAAGCGGAAGCACTTCCAAGGTGATCATTTGTGTTTATAAAGCATATACAGTTGTATTTTTTTTTTTTTGTTTTTGGAAATGACCAATCGTTTCGCTAGATAAGACCCTTATTCCTCGTCTAGTATCATTTAAAGCCCTTTGAAGCAGCACTGAAACTGTAATTTTGACCTTCAACTGTTTGGAGACCATTGAAGTCCACTATAAGGAGAATAATTCCACATGTGATACTTTTTTTCATGTGCAATGATGTCAGCCAATCACAGCAGTGGGTGTTAACACTGAAGTCTCACAGCAGACACGCCCCTTCAAACAGAGCGTTCAAATCAGAGGGCCAAAATTAGGGTAGAAAATAGCCATTTATTTCTAAATTGATAATTTTTTGATGTAAAAATCATATTAAGTGCACCTCAGGAAGCATAAAATAAAAAAAAGTTCATGACCCCTTTAAAATAACTCTTTTCTATATATTTTAAAGTGTTATTCCTGTGATGGCAAAGCTGAATTTGCAGTAGCCATTGATATATGCCATTATATGCTCTTTCAGTCTTCAGTGTCACATGATCCTTTAGAAATCATTATAATATGCTGATCAATGTTGAAAACAGTTGTGCTGCTTAATTCTTTTGTGGAAACAATTATTATTATTATTTTTAATGGTTCTTTGAATAGAAAGTTCAAATAACAGCATTTATTTGAAATGGAAATCTTTTGTTACAGTATACATGTCTCTTACTGTCACTTTCGATTTATTTAATCTTCACTGAATAGGAGTATTCATTTCTTTCACTTCATACATTTCATTTGTAAAAGTGTTTTAAACCCTTTCTGACAAAGTATACTTCAGTATTCCCCCCCACCCACCCCAAAAGCTTTTCACAGCAGCTGGACTGTTTTCAACCTGCTTGACTCCTGTCTGTTTGTACCAGACCTGTAATATCCTCATGCAGAAGAGATGAAAAGCCTTTACACCTACATCTCTTATCAGTAAATGATGACACAGGCCACTTCAATCATGGACTGTTCAGTGTCCATGTTTAAAGAAGTTTGTTACGTTTTCGGGAGCAGGCAAAAGCATTTGTCAACTCTCTCTGTGGAATTGCCATTCTTTCGTTAAAGACTCACTAGCCAGCTATCAGACTTGGCCTTTAAGAGTTCTTGTTGAGATGTAGGCTGACTGACTGCCTTCACCTCCACTCAAGGACGGATTACAGTTTACCATGTTGATTTGCATTTCCCAGATACCCATTACTAAACTGTCTGAGTGTGTGTTTAATCTTTTTTTCATCCGCCCTTGTGGTTCCCGTTAATGTTCTTAAGTCAGGGACAATGTAAATACAGCATGAAGGATGAGGATTTCCTGTCTTCATGCTTTGCATTGTGGTTAGCACTCTATAGATTCTCCAGTGCTGTCTCCTTATTTATTTTAAACATTGTCTTCTCTCTGAATTTTTCTTTCTTTTTGGTTTAGAAAATCACATTCTGGAGGATGTTAACAAGTGTGTCATCGCCCTGCAAGAGAAGGATGTCGACGGGCTTGATCGCACTGCTGGAGCCATTCGAGGTAGAGCTGCCCGTGTGGTCCATGTGGTCACATCTGAGATGGACAACTATGAACCTGGGGTCTACACTGAGAAGGTTCTGGAAGCCACCAAGCTTCTCACTGATACAGGTATAAACCAGAACATTATATATCTGAAATAATTTGTGTTTTGCAGTAAATGTCTGTAGCTATAACAAATTTTTATATATATATATAAGAAAAATAAACCGTGATCTGTTGTTTTGTATTATTGGAGTATTATTTAGTTTAGCCTTAGTGTTTTTACAGTTTGTAATGTGTTATTGGGCACAAGTGAGTTTTTCTTTTATAAAATGATGGAAAAGGCAATATGTATTAATATTTAATTCAACTAAATTAGTACAACTAAAATAACCCTAATTGTAGGCTGTTTACGATTGCTGTATTATTTGGTGCAATAATATAAATGTTATTTTATCAGCATCTAGCAGCTGCTTCAAACATGCTTCATCCAATTGGAACTTAGTCAGAACTATCCATTTAATATTATTTTTTGGTGATGGTGCTTGTCTACATGTGATTAATTTCTATTTAAAATCCATTGTTCTTGTTTAATATCTGAAAATGCTGCACAGGCATCCAAAAATAGCGCTGCTGCCATCTGGGCCAGAATTTCCTTGAGTAGGTTTGTAGGGTGTTTGTACAAGAGTGCTGATTTTAAAATAAAAGTAACTTTGTCTACCTTTCTCACAGGGTAGTATAACATGGCCATGCCTCTGGTGGCCAAAAAATGCTGTCTAGATAGGCAGTTCACTAGCTTTTGAGACCATGTCTGTGACCTGTATCTAAGCTTTATTGGGAAGATAAAACATACTTTTTTCTGGTAGATGAACGTAAAATTGCTTTCATGTGCAGTTACATAATAGCATTCCGATGCCTTCAGGAACCTTTTTAAGACTAAAATCACAGAGATGGTTCATTCCTCTGGGACACAGCATAAGATTTTCCCGTTCATTTGAGGACTTTCTCTTGGGAAATGCTATGTCACATTTTGTGTACTCTGTTCAGCTTTGCACTAAAACAAATAGCTGGGACATAAAGGCAAAGAGGAGGATGTTATGTCACTAAAGATTGCTTTAATTACTGTTAAGCCAGGAACACACCAAGCCTACGTTCGGCTGTCGGGCAACGTCAGGCCGTTTTTCAGCGTCGACCGACTTTGTTTTGTGTTCTGCACCGTTGGCTCTAGTCGGACACCGTCGGGTCTTTTTTGACCGATTCAACACGTAAAATTGGCATTGGGCCGTCGGTGAGAGAGAGAACTCTGTTCAGTTTAGCGAAACGTTATGAAAGCGAGCAAAGAAGTCATGACGGCACAGACATAAGACTGTTCTAATTTTACATCATCTTACCTGAGCATTCCACTGCGCAAATATTTTCATAATAACATGAGTAGTGGAATAAAGAACGTCATTAGCATGATTGATATTCAAAACTTAGTTTTGCTTTCCCTTTTGAATGAAGAATATATCTGCTTAAATAGACAGTTATCTCCTTTACACGCAGGTGCAGAACACGCATGCTAGTTGACAGTCACCTGTAGTCCTTTCGGTGTGTTCAAGCACAGATTTGTTTTTCCCCTGACGTAGACGACGCAAGGCGACAACACAGTTGGCTTTCATCGGCGCTAGTTCTTTGGCGTCGGTTTGGTGTGTCCTTACCCTTAGACCTCACACCTATAAGCCTAGAGGCTTATAAAAAACCTTTTGCTCATGCAAATTTCCAAATCCAAATATTCATTTTTCCCTAACATCTTTCCATTCAGTCTCTTCCTCACGGTCCTGTAACTGTACTCCCTAGTGCAGTCTTAAATTGTGAATGAGAATGAGTATTAATGTAGATGTGTTCAGCACCTATGGGGAGGTATCATTACTTTATGGCTGAGAGGTGGTGTGTAGCTGGTAGGCTGGCTTCACGAAGTGGTTGAGCAAACCGCTATAGATCATGCTGTATCAGGTGGATCGCTCAATCAAGTTTTATGAGGTTTTGGTTTCAGATGGTCTTATATGACTCTATCCCCAGCTCACGTTCAGCCCAAAATTTAGCAGTAAATGCAGTAGAGGAAGGAACCATATTCTAGCCATGAAAGCTTTTTGCAATCACCTCCCGAATCCAGTTAAATTTTTAAACTGCCTGTCTGTTTGTTTGGTTCATCATTTGGTTCCTTAAGCTATAACTCTCACTGAAGCTCTGAGCGTGCGCAACACAAACTAACACCGCAGTTAATTTTATTAAATATCCTCTGCAAGTAAATGGGTAAATTTCATCCACAAAACATAGGAAGCACCCCTCATAGGGTCTCTGGTTCTCTGGTTCCCATAGCCTTTGAATGCAGAGAGCATTTGTGTGGCTTTAAGGTCTTCCTGCCACCTGTCTTGTGATTGATTCATATAAGTGTGCCTCTGGATTAAGTGTACTCATCTGCCGTTCTTGCAGTCAAGTTAAGCCTGATTAAAAGTTGCCCTGAGCAGTCATTAAAATCCAGCAACACAGCCACCATGAATTTCTGCGTCTGCTCAGCTCTGTTTCAGGCGTTCCAAGTTCGATTAAGGGGAAAGTGTCGATTCAATTCAAATCTAATTTGAATTATATATTTCTACAGGCACAATGTCTTGATTGAATTGTACTTCAGCTCACTCATATTTGCTAAGTTGAAATAGAATTGTTTCCAGCAAAATTAATCAGTTTTTTTTTTTTTTCCTTTTAGTATGCTGCGAAGTGTTTTTGACCTTGCTGTTTGTCCTTTCTCTCTCTGTGTGTGTGTGTGTGTGTGTGTGTGTGTACGTTTACAGTGATGCCACGTTTCACTGAGCAGGTAGAGGCAGCCGTGGAGGCTCTCAGTGCCAACCCAGGCCAGCCAGTGGATGAGAATGAGTTCATTGATGCTTCACGTCTGGTTTATGATGGCGTGAGGGACATCAGGAAGGCGGTGCTTATGATCAGGGTGAGCAGAAGCCTTTAAATAGAAAAGGAAAGATTCTTTTTCAATGATTAAAAGTTTTATCCAGAAAAATTCTCATCCTCCTAATGCTGTGAACTCCTTGTTTTCTTTCTCATGTCAAACACTAAAGTAGATAGTAGGTAGAAAATCTAAGCTGTTCTTTTCTGTATCATAAAGTACAGATTATCACAAAAATTGCAGCAAAAACGCACAATAATATTGGTCAAAATGACTGAATTTAATGTTTGTTATTTTTGTGCTTTTGAAGCTTGACAGTATGTTCGCCATTCATTTTTAACTAAATGGAAAAGATCAGCTTGGGCATTCTGCCTAACCTCTGATATTTCATTGAAGGAGTACAATGTTGGAATGATATGATTGTAAGTAAACTAACATTTTTGGATGAGTTTTTACACGTTCTTTTAGGAGAGCAGTTAAAGAGTTTATTACCTCATTTAGCTATGTTAACCACACATGTTTCCAGTACACTCTGACATTTGGCTTTTCATGTGCTTTTCAGCACTTAAGTGAGAGCTTGTAATATTGAGGTAAACTCCAATTAGGTGTTTTGTTCTGTGAGTATATAACTAAGAATAATACTGCACTTAGACCTGAGAGTGTTTGTCTGAGAGAAGAACTGAAAAACCAACCCTGGTGCGCATATATGTGCTGCCTTATTAGAAACTAATGGTGAATTTGTTTTGGGCAAGTGGTAACCTAATTGAACAGATTTCCCTCTCCATGTGCACTATTACCGAAGCTGTAGTTGTCTGAGGGTTAATGGTCTTTCCCTGAGCTAAACTGTAACATTGGACAGATGGTTGCTAGCTTGCAGTGAAGCGTTAGCTAACAGTCTGACAATGAGCAGACAACAGTCCGCTCCTGCCGCGCAGGGAAACACACATAGCCTCAACTCCACTTCACCAAAGCGCAGAGCAACTAAGTTAAAGGCATTAATTAAGGCAAATTTCGTCTTTCCTAGTTTCATACTAACGAGTTTTCAATTAATTGCGAAGATAACGTACACTGAATTTGAATAATTGGCTCATGAGGATGTGTTGGAATGTATTAGCGCCTTTAGTTAAAGAGTGAAGAGAGCGGTCACGACCTGGATAATGAAGCCAGAGTAGCATACGATTAAAAAGCCTCTAAAAATTGGACATACACGCACTTGTATATTTGCTATTGATGATTGTGATCGCATCGTATTTCTTTGTAGCCATTGTACGTGCGCACTTTGATTGAATACATCGACCAACCCTCTTTTTTCAAATGTCAGGTAGCAAAACGATTCGCATTGACTCACTAGTTTGATGCAGATGAAACTATCTGACTTGTACTGAAATTTTCATTAATAACAGAGGGTTTGAATTAGAATACACATAAAATTAGATGGGGGATCCATTATGCTGTATTTGCATTATAATACGTAATTGATTTTTTTAGAAAGGGGATTTAATTAGCATTTTCCCTTTTATTTTCAAATCCTAGGAGAGCTGTAGTGCCTAATTCATTTTCCACTCCAGACATCCTCCTCTAGTTATCTAGATTGATTCAATGGTTAAAACAAAAGACCCTCTGGCAGACAGGATCTACTGGTTGTTGGTTTAACATGAGTGTTGAACATGCCCCCGATGCTGAAACGCTTCGTCGAAAGGAGAGGTGTGATCTTTGCTATCTTGTTTTGTTCCTTTCTGACTGTATAGTTTTTTTATTTAAACGCTTCAGGGACCTTGTTCTAAAACAAGTCGTCCGAACCGATAAGAAAACCACCCAAAGGTCTGGCGATCACAGAGGTTTGTTAGAGAGCACTGTTTTAATACACCCTGCAGACATTGAGATAGCACGGAAGAAAAAATTGTACTTTAATGTTTGACTTAAAGTTGCTTCCCTCTACACGCACGCCATGTCAAGCTTACATGTTTAGACAGAACTTGAGCGCTAGCCAATCAGCCAACACTAGTGCCCAGTGGGCATCAACCTCTCCGCCGCACGAGAACTCTTCTATCTGAAGAGACAAGTGTGCAACTTGGGCTACTTAAGATGGACAGAGTCTTTAACCTCGATAAGTACTGCACTCGCAGTCCTCGCCGGCCGGCCCTCACCTAATATTTGACAGGCAGGCAGCCCTCGACTCCTCTGTTGAGGGGATGTCACTGGTACTAATGGCCCTTCCATAGCACAGATCCTCATATCTGCCGAGTGGTTACTGTAGCTTGCGAAGGCACCTCACCTTACCTACACTGCTTCAGGCATCTCAGGCTGTTTATTCAAATGCCTGCTCACTACTGCCCTAGTTTATAGATGTGATGCATTCTCTTGGATAGCAAGGTAGATATTTTTGAGCTGTTTGCAGTTCCTATCGCTCGGTACCTGGTAAATCTACACTAGCGACCGGGGTTGTGCCAAATTTAGAATTCCCAGAATTGGCTTCCTTTTAGTTCATGTTGGGATTCGAATTTAATTGGCGGCAACACGCATGAAGTTGAATTGGAGTTGACAGAGGAATTTACTGAATTGAAATTCAACACACGTAATGCATTCTTGGAAAATTAAGTGTTCTTCTACCCTGGTCAACAAAGTTAATTTATTAAATGTCATAAAATATATAAACTAAATACAAATTTCAATAGAAGCTTTTACACTAAAATTTAGGGAACAAAAGTTATGGATCAGCAAGATTTTATAATATCTTTGAAAAGTCTCTTTTATTCACCCATCCTGCATTTATTTGATCAAAATACAGTAAAATAATAATGTTGTGAAATATTATTACAATTTAAAATCACATTTCTATTCTGATGTTCTAAAATGTAATTTATTCTTCTAATGGCAAAGCTGAATTTTCAGCATCATTACTCCAGTCTTCAGTGTCACATGATCCTTCAGAAATTATTCTAATATGCTGATTTGGTAGTCATAAACGGTTGTGCTGTTTAATATTTTTGTGGAAACTGTGATACTTTTTCCAGAATTCTTTGAAAAGACAGTTCAGAAGAACAGCATTTGTTTGAAATAGAAATCTTTTGTAACATTTATAAACCTTTACCATAGCTTTTAAATAAAATTCAATGCATCCTTGCTGTATTCATTTTTTGAAAAAGTTTTGAAAGGTAGTCTCTCTACCTATTTTTTTACTCTGTCTTTTGCTGTATGTGTCGTTTTATCATTCTCTGTTCTAAAGACCTACAAACCTTTTAACAAACAAAAATTTAAATCAAGGATTTCTCAAAACTGGCATTCAAGTTTGTCATGCTTTTCTAGTTAAATCAAATTGAATACATTTTCATTCAACTTCCTTGCATTTAATTTCAAGAATTGAATCAATTTAAAAGGCATTTTCAATTAAATTTTGAATGGTGCACAACCCTGCTAGTGACAAGTAGTTTAAAATTTTAGCATTGTTACCCTAAAATCCATTTTATGCTTCAGTGTGATTCTCCAGATACAGTGCGTTTACGAAATAAGCCTGGGCACTACCAAACTGCCGTCCACACCTGGACTGACTTTGTTTGGCCTGTGTGTTGTTTTGATGTCATCTTCAGCAGTCAGAGTTTTGGGATGCTTGAGGTATCTATTATTGGAGCAGCTGCATCGTGAGCCAGTCAGAATCTCCTCATAAATGGATTGTACTGACAGTTGGATAAGCACGGCTTGCAGTACTGGCGAAATAATACATCCGTATCTCCTCTCATCTCGTCCTTTCTCCCATCAAGCTGAAATGCGTTTTTTTTTTTTTTTTTTTGTCAGTGAGGGTTCTTCCCCCCCTGCCACCCCTCCCCATTCTCCACCATTTCCCTCTGCAAACAGGTCCCTCTGCTCGCAAGTGCATACTAATAGAGCAGTAGAGTTATAAGAGGCATGTTTGGCATTCGGTGCAGGGATTAGAGAGAAAGAGAGTTAGTTTAGTTCAGTACAGGGAAAACGTGGCATACCTGCTGCAATGGTGCAACAGATCATTCCGTTTCTCTTTACAGCAGACTAGTAGAGATGTTACTGTTAAAACATCCAGCATTACATTTTTACTCTAAAATTGCATAGGCAGATTTTTATTTTTTTATTTTTTTATTTTCATGCATAGGCTGCTTGCTAAGGAAAGTGTCACTATTACTATTGCTCATACTTGGAGGTTGGGGTTTATTCAAATCCCTTAAATATTAAACTTCAACACATGACTTTTTGGTGCATAGAAGGACATACTATCTATCAGGCCACATATCAATGTGCTAAAAACCACTAAAGCAACCTCTTAGCAAAGGCAATCATCCACATCTTGCTAGTACTAAGTGGTATCACAACTCGCATTAAAAATCTAACATTTTATTTGTTTTTGTGTATTTCACCATTTTATCGACATCATAAAAGAGGTATTAGAGAGGACAGGAAATAATGTGGAGCGCATGGCTAAACGTATCAGAGCCTATGCGTTAATCATTAGACCATAGCTCTGATGGGCAGCAATTCTTACTTATTTACAAATGCATTTAGGGTTTCTACTTTCCCATGGAAGACTACTACTAATAAGCATTTGCCATAGATCATAAGTGACTTGAGTTGTTGAAAGAGCTTGCTAACTCTCCATATCTCTTCCCATCCCTACACTTTTCTTCTCCCCCGGCAGACCCCAGAAGAACTAGACGACTCGGACTTTGAGACAGAAGACTTTGATTCTCGCAGCAGGACCAGCGTGCAGACAGAAGACGATCAGCTCATCGCTGGACAGAGCGCGCGGGTGAGAGATTGTGCTTTTGTAGTTTACATCAGAGCTTTGGTTTCATGGCTTGCCAGTTTATGGAGCCACGTTCAGGAGGTCAGAAGGTGTCAAACTTGATCCTAAAATAAAAGAGGATTCTTTGTAGATACTTAGATGGAATCTGTCCAGGGACATGCTAATTTCCATCTTTTTCAGTGTTTCTGTAATAAAACTTTATCACAGTTCATTTACAGAGTCGTAGACAGCATTGCAAGGTGCTAAACGTTCTACTCACAGGTCAGATTTGCAGCATCACGGCCAAAACCACCTTTGCTTCACTGTTTAGCTCCAATAGCACAGGAACTCTGAATCAGTGTTTTTAAGATTCTGTACTGATTTCGTGTCAACAGCACTGCCGATGTTGCCACCAGCGAAATAGACATCAAACCTCGCCCCCTCTCTACCTCCATTCCTCCTCTCTCTCTCTCCTCTCTCTCTCTCTCTCTCTCTCTCACCCCCTCCCTTCACATCCTCCTCTGTTGCCTTGGTAATGCTTATGAAAATCCATCCTGACATAGCTCGAAGGAACATTGAATATATATATTTATTATTATTATTATTATTATTTTGTTATTAGTTTGAATATATTCTGTAGTCCACAGCTGTGGTGATGGTAGACACTGCAGATGATTGGCATCCTGTTTTCTTTTTTAAATTCAGCGTTGTGAGAAAAATAACGGGAACGAAGTTGTGTTTGGGGATCTTGTTAGTGAGTGCCAGCTTTTCCTGTGAGCACTTCTTTTGAGTTCCTGATAACAATTTGTGTGACAGCACAAATGGAAGAGCAATATGTGGCCCAAAAATTTTTAAAATAAATTTTTACAAATTTTGCATTTCCTTTTGTCAGTTAGAATTGTTCCTGGTAGTGTAAGGCTGTCATCTATTCATATTTACATCTGTTGTGCCGGTCGCATATTGTTCCCCAAGCTCGAGTGAATGTAATTACAGACCTCTCACACTCCTTTTCCTTACAGTGATGTAAGCATGTTGATGAAAACTAAAAAATAAAAGAAAAATATTCAGCCCTTATTGTCTAGGGGATGGCAGGAGACTTAAAGAGCTCAAAACTTGAACAGAAAGCTCTTGTTGAAGATAAAAGCATTGCAGAAGACTTACAATTTTCCATTGAATCTTGTTGCTGGGGAAGCGAGTTGTATTTTTGTTTAGAGAGTTGTAGAAAACGGGGCAGTGGAGGTTGTGCTTGAGTGAGAATGTGATTATATAAGTCTGTAATCACTGTCCAGCCTCCTGTTCCACCCCCAAGAGGCTTTTGATTTAGTCCCCAGCTCCAGTGGGAATCCCAGTCAGTCAGCTAATGCACCAATGTGTGCCACGTGTGTGCCGGTGCTCCAAATTTAAAGAGAAAATTAAGTTTACGAGGCCGAAAAAAAAAAATTCTTATTGAGAACTTGCAAGAAAGGTTTATCTCAATTAATGTGGTCTGAATTTTTCATAATCATTGTTCAGCCCGTCCTAACCAGGTGTGATGCAGCATGTATACAGCTACAAATAATTGTATACACGCATGAATTAATACTTTTTAATTTTGTTCATTCAAAAGTTTAAATGGTTTTGTAAGAAGTCTCTTATGCTCATCAAAGCTGCATTTAATTAAAAATACAGTAAAGACAGTAATGTGAAATATTACTATAATTTTAAGCAACCGTTTTCTTTTTATTTTCAGCAATCTTCTGTCACATGATCCTTCAAAAATCATTCTAATATGCTGATTTGGTATCAAGAAACATTTCTTATCAATGTTGAAAAATGTTGCAACAATATTTTTGTGGAAACTTGCAATTTTTTTTTTTTTTTAGTTCAAAAGTTTAAAACAACAGCATTTATTTGAATTGGAAATTTTTTTATAACATTTTAAATGCTTTTACTGTCACTTTTTATCAATAATGTTGTAGCTTATGGAAAAAATTCAGAATTACATGAACAAAAAAGCTTGTTGCTATATCATATCGCACCTGGTTAGCACACTGTTATTTAATGAAAAAGATGTTTTTACAGGTTGTCATGCTCTTTTTCAGATCCTTGTGTTGTATGCAGTGGCACATATTCATTAGAAAGCATTGCTCAGCATAGTTCTGAAAGGTTGTGAACCTTTTACAGAATTAGAGGAATGTTTCATAGCCCATACGCCACCAGCCAAAGCTATAAAACCTCTCCTGCTCGCCCAGGCCGGGCCGGTCATGCAAGAAATGAGAGAGAGAGCAAGAGAGGAGGGAAGGACAAAGGAAGGTGTAAGAGAGAGGCAAAGAAAGGACCAGGAAGGGGATTGAACATCAATTTTCTTTTTTAATTGCATATCCTTTGTCATCTCTTTTCCTCATTAACAGTCGTAGATCAGCATATTGTGAGCAAATTTATGTACGGTTTGTTATATATGAGCTTCTCTGTGGAATTGGCAGGCCATCATGGCTCAGCTACCCCAGGAGCAGAAGGCGAAGATTGCCGAACAGGTGGCCAGTTTCCAGGAGGAGAAGAGCAAGCTGGACGCTGAGGTGTCCAAGTGGGATGACAGCGGAAATGACATCATCGTTTTGGCCAAGCAGATGTGCATGATCATGATGGAGATGACAGACTTCACCAGGTGAGCGCAAACCACGATCTTCCCGGCTCGACTGCCTGTCAAAAACCACACACGCACACACACACACCTCTTTTAGACTCAACTCAATAGACCTCTCTGGCCATGCACTGCTGCTCCGGTTTCACTGCGCCCCGGCTCAGTGCTTTAGCTTTATATAGGTTTGTATGGCAGTTTGCATTGGCAATGAAATGTGCACTAGCGTTTTTAAAGGAAAAACTTTGAGTATTGAAAGAGAGACGGGCGAAATCTGTTTTTTATACCTAATTTCCCCTGTCATTTACCTAAATCGGCCATCAATTAGTAAGGTCTAATATTAACTGAGACAAGCACTCGGTTCCATCTCATGGAATCTTTTTTCCCTCTCAGTGGAAGCAA
Organism: Mylopharyngodon piceus; assembly: GCA_039654765.1. Taxonomy (NCBI): domain Eukaryota; kingdom Metazoa; phylum Chordata; class Actinopteri; order Cypriniformes; family Xenocyprididae; genus Mylopharyngodon; species Mylopharyngodon piceus. The sequence goes on from CM077439.1 coordinate 16,540,797, forward strand.
ATGAGCTGTGGGCTTTTTTTCATGGGCTTTTTACCTGCCTCATTTGCCTGCCTCTTTTTCTTTACATCATACGTGATCCCAAAAGAAAGGGAAAGAAATCCTTTGCTGTCTTAAAAAAAAATTGATTTAAAAACAAAGGGCAGGAGCTGCTAGCACAAGAAAAGCTCACCTGAATTCCTCCCCTGTATGCTGACAGAATCAGGGAAAGGGTCATTTTAGGTGTGACAGCACGCTCGTGGGCCGCACACCTGAGAGTGACTGCCATCTGCTCTCCCAGAGGACACTCTGTGTGTGTGACAGAGTGATAGAAAATGTCTTGGTCTATCGCTTCTCCCTGCCTATGCTAACCAAGACCCCTTTTTAAAATGGATCATGCTGAAGACACCATTTGCCAATATTGCACACATTGTAAGGACTGTAGGATGGCTGTCACTCAACCTTATCTCAAAAACCTGGGAAAAAGCAGCTTTGTTTGCCTCTTCCTCCTGTTCAAGAACATGTCTCCATTCCTCCCCAGATCAAAAAATTATATATTTATGTTCATTAAAATGTAAAACTATCAAAACTGTTTGTTTTATTTTTTTTTAATTTATTGTTTTGCTCCCTAAACATAATGTGTGTATTTATTGAAGGTTTTCTGTTTTAGGCAGGAGAATGGTATCATTTCTCGCCAGGTGATCTGGAGACACTCATACCTCTTGTTGAAGGCCCCCAGAAATCTGTCATTGTCTCAAGTAAAAAGCAAAAAGGCTGTAGTACATCTGTCAGATTTGGTGGCATTTGCATGAAAAATGGCAATCGGTGCTGATGTGTCACCTGCAGAAATGTGCTGAGTGAAGGTCTCGGCAAGTTAATTCAGTCCACGCCCAAATTACTGCCCCTCGACCTTGAATGGGTACACAGTCCCATGAAGGTTAATGCTATAAAGAGGAAATTGATTTCGGGAGCCTTTATCCAGCCTCAATATCTGCAGAGAAGCGGCTTGCTACCAATTCTGCTTATGTCCCATTCTGCTCATGAATAAAGCATGCGTTGCCTGGATTCGTGTCACATATTTTGGAGCCACCTGTCTGTGCATGCTGTGGTCCAGTGCTTGAGCTGCTATATGACACACACACAATATTGCACTACCCCCATCTGGAACCAGTATCAGTGGCTAATTCATGGGCACTCAGTCAGATTTGCATATCTGAGTGTGGGATTGTCAAGTGAGATGAAGTCACCCTTGCTCGACAGTCACCTTGTAGTGACCACGCTCTCACCTAAGGCAGCTTATGGGTGGGCGACCACCAAAGCAACATCAAAATAACCTGTCCTTTGTGTTTCAAAATGTTAGAAGTATTGGTCGCTCTTTGTGGGGTGCATTTTCTTTTTGAGATATTGTCTCTGGTGAATTCCTGTGACTGTTTTGATGGATGCAATGCTGCCAGGAGGACCCTGTCTGAATGGTGCAGAAAGAGAGAGAGAGCTGCAATGGGGAGGGGTGAGTGTAGAGGAAGAGCAAAAACACAAAATTCCATCTGTTGTGGGTTGGATTGTTCGGTTTAGCCTGAAGAGAGCAGCTTTGAATCCAGGTTGTGCCACTTGCCAACTGTGCCCCGCAGTCCCTTGTGGGCACACAGAGCTGGCAAATGACTGGCCGGATCGTAGCCGGGGAGCTGCGGGGGGTGGGCTGAGATGGGACACTGGGATGGATGAGGCCAGAACCATTAAATGAACTGTAGTGACAATTGACCCCAGGAAGCTGACCAGACATCACAGAAATGGGTGGGAGCTGCTGCTAGCTCACACCATCTGTCTTGTCTGCCCGCTTCTCGTTCATTCTTACCCCCCTCGAAGTCTTCAGGCTACTAGTGAATGGAAGCGTGTTGGAGGGGGATGTTCCTCCTTAATGAGATTAATCAATTGGAAGCAAACTGATCTTGTCTTTCCCAAAAAGCCTTGTTCATGCTGCGCTGTTCCTAAGTGCGAGGCTGTGAAACGAGCCTGCTTTTTTTTTTTTTCCTTCAACCTTGTCAATATGACCAGCCATTCTTATGTCAAACGTCTTGACGTGCATCATCCATGCTCACACATACTCGCTAGCACGTCACACGAGACTGCACACAGAACAGTAACTGTGAATGAAACTGCTATCTTTTTTCTCCAGGGGGAAAGGACCACTCAAAAACACCTCTGATGTGATTAGTGCTGCGAAGAAAATTGCTGAAGCCGGATCAAGAATGGACAAGCTGGGCCGCGCTATTGCGGATCAAGTAAGTTGAACTCTCACAAGTCTTTTGCAGGAAAAAACATGATCATCTCTTGGTGAATTATCCATGCGCTTGTGTTTTACTTAAGGATCTTAATCCTTATGAAGCACCACAGTGAAATGCATCAGTGCATAATTTATCTCTCAGCCAACTCATATCCCTGGCTTTTTTCCATCACCTTTCGAAAATTGCGACACAGAACGTGATGGTAAAGACAGCGCTATGGGTCTGTAAATTCAATCCCCATAGTCCGACACTTATTTTCCTGGAAAGCTCTTCTTATTCCTAAAGCTGAGTGACAATGACAGGTTCACAGGCTTCATGAAAATAATATGGGAACATTTCCAGTAAACATCAAACCGCCGTATGTGCTGCAAGGGTTCTTTCAGATTTTTCTTGTCTTCTCAATAGTGCAGTTGAAAGGGATATTGTGAGCTCGGAAAGGGGGTTTTGCATAGCAGACTCATCACCCATCACTCATCCCTCCTCGAAGGCCTCTCCTCTCAGTTTGTCATTTAATTAAAAGAGTGTGTCACGCTGTGCTAACATCACTGTGCAGCATGCAGACTACCAGTTGACAGGCCAATAGCACTCGTAGTGTGTGTTTTTAAGAACTACAAGACATTTTTACACTTTGTACTGTTATACTAAAGGGTTAGCGCCGAGAAATGTTAAAGGGATAGTTCACCCAAAAATGAAAATTATCTCATGATTTACTCACCCCCAAGCCATCCTAGGTGTATATGTCCATTTTATTTCAGATAAACACAATTGGAGATGCATTTAAAAATATCCTGGCTCTACCAAGCTTTAGAATGGTAGTGAACGGGAGGCCTGTTTTGAAGCCCCAACAAAATGCATCCATCCATCATAAATATAATCCATGCGGCTCCAGGGGGTTAGTAAAGGCCTTCTGAAGCAAAGTGATGGGTTTTTGTAAAAAAAAAATCCATATTTAAAACTTTATTAACTATAATAACTAGCTTCAGGCAGATGGCCGTACGCATCGATGCCTGACACATGACCCGACACATGACGCAATGACGAACGCGGAAGCTCAGAGGATAGAGAAAAACAAAACACTGGTCACGAATTAGAAGTCTAAAATGAGAAATTTTAAAGAGAAATGTCAGGATTTCGATATAAGACGCTACTCCTACATCCTGCATCATACATTGCTTCATGGGTTACTTATTTGGAGCAAGTCGACTTGTGCAGTATGGGTACAGTCGTCGGGCGGAAGCTAATTATTTGAATTTATAAAGTTTTAAATATGGATATTTTTCTTACAAAACCCATCGTTCACTTCAAAAGGCTTTTATTAACCAGCTGGAGCCATATGGATTATAATTATGATGGATGGATGCATGTTTTGGGCTTCAAAACAGGCCCCCTGTTTTCACTACCATTATAAAGCTTGGTAGAGCCAGGATATTTTTAAATGTTTAAATATCTCAGATTGTGTTCGTCTGAAAGAAGATGGTCATATACACCTAGGATGGCTTGAAGTTGAGTAAATCATGGGATAATTTTCATTTTTGGGTGAACTATCCCTTTAATTTCTTGAGTTCATGCATTTGTGGCAAGCACGTTTCGCCCATGCAGCACAGTGCAGCACCTAGGGAGGGAATGTAAAGATATGCGCCGTTATCCTATTTGCCGCATGGCTGTTAATTAGCCATGTCTGTAAACATCTGCAGTGTGCTTTCAAAAAGATTCCTTTAACATAATCTTGCATCATAAGCAGCCTTCATGCAAACTAAAGCTCTGCACTTTTAATATTTTATTTAGATTGCACTTTGATCCGACGTAAAGCAGCTCCACTTTTCAAGTGCGTAGTAATGCTACCTGCGCTGACCCAATTGGAGAGGAATACTAAATGTCCAGTTCAGAGACGGTGAAAGCTTTCATAGACAGCCACGTCCCGCAATGTCTTTGATGTTGCTTATTCAGTGCCGTGAATACAATGATATCCCCTGCAGAAAACAGATGGGTACTGTGCAGGTGCTTGTGTGTCTGTGGATGTGTTTGCTTTTCTGCACACACTGGCACATAAATGAAAATGCATTATGTTTTGTAAATGTTGTCGATTATACTGAACCTGCCAATTTGTTGAGTAATAGGATTGATTTGAGTGTAGGACGCATTTAAAATGAACTTCGCCACACGTGCCAATGTTAGTCGTGATGAGAATTCACCATGCCATATTTTTCTTATTTTTGTTTTTTACATTTAATATGCTATTAAATTTTATATAAATATAAATTGTACTTCTGCTTCTAATAATAATAATAATAATAATAATACAGATTTTATTCCATATTATTATATTACAGTTTTACTATTTGAATATATAATTTAATAATTATTGAATATAAAATTACTTAATGACAATAATTAATTAGAGATACACCGAAGTATCGGCCGATTTTTGCTCAATTTACAACCATCGGCATATCTGCTATAGCAGGAAAAAGGCCGATATAACAAACCGATAGTTTATTAATTAACTGCGTGAAGGCACTGAGCTGTATAATGTCTGTTGCATAATCGTAGTGCTGCTGTCTGCGCTTTAATGTTAATCAAATAACAAAAGACAAAAAAAATCGCACACTATTCTTGACTAAATAACTTTTGTAACTTTCATAAGTGTAGCGGACTCCATCTGAATGATGGCCAAAACTTTACTGATGTTTAAAGTTTATTGCGTCCGTTTTCACTCCAAAAAACAAACAAAAAAAAAAACACACACCATAAGAGCTAAACAAAACAGCACAAGAAGTGCACATTAAACTCTCTCTCTCTCTCTCTCTCTCTCTCTCTCTCTCTCTCTCTCTCTCTCTCTCTCTCTGTTGCATTATCGTCAACACACAGTGAATTACACAAAACACCTATTACAACTAAAAGTAAACAAATATATACAGACCTTATGCCTTTTCGGGGGGTGCTTAAAAAAACTGGCAAACTTTAAATCTGCAAAATAACTCTGAAGAACTGCGTGCTCTCCCTTTCATTACCTGTATTGCTCCGTAGACTAGAAGACCCGTCAAAATAAGAGTCCTGCCTTAGTAAGGGATATAGTGCAGATCTTATATATATTTAAACTTACAAAAAAATTAAAATGTATACAAAAAAATTAGAAGATTAATCACAAAGTCTGTTACAATAAGGATGGATTAATATGTATTTAATTTATACATTGAAGAATATGCATGTGTTATTTTACACTTTGTGTACTTTATATCTGTACCTGAAAACTGTTAAACCTACCTAAAAAGCACTGTTTATGTAGGCCTGCTGAGTGTTAAATGGATCCAGTCCATGTTCATTAGAAATTATTTGATAATGCAGCAAAAAACTAGCTAGTATAACTTAATGCATGTGTTTTTGAACTTTGCTGATTTAAAACATGATCAAAATACTATCTATTTTAATTACAAAATTTCACATAAGAGAGCAAGTGCCAAGTGCCTCAAAAAAATCCTATCGGTGCATCCCTAACAATAAAGTTATTTATATATATATATATATATATATCTCTAAATTTAGATTTTCTTTGCATATTTGTGAAACAAGCTATTCTTAATCTCTCTACACAAAAGTGAACAGATTTTTATTCATTGTGCTGTGAGTGAATACTGTGTGCATTAATAAACTAAGTGCATTGATTGTGTGAGAAAATGTGTCAGTCCGAGTGCGACCCCTCCTGCATTTAAACAGGTGTGAGCAACTCCAGACGGCTGGAGCAAGCCCAGCCCGACCCAGTCCCAAATAGTCCCCCCTCCTCTTGTCCTGCCTACGAATAGAGGAATTGAGGGCAGTAGGTGAAGAAAAAATGAAAGGAAAGAGGGATGGGAAGCCTCATATGAGACCTGAATCCATTAAGTGTGATTCGTCTTTAATTAGCAGCGTAATTACCAGGTGGCAGCTTGTGTGTGTGTGTGTGTGTGTGTGTGTGTGTGTGTGTGTGTATATATGTGTGTATATATGTGTGTGTATATATGTGTGTGTGTGTGTATATATATATATATATATATATATATATATATACACACACACACACACACACACACACACACACACACACACACACACACACACACACACACACACACATATATATATACACACACATATATATATATATATATATGCAAACTATATTTAGACTGCTCCTCACACCTTCTTGTGCAGACAAGGCTGCCAGAGGCTAACTGTTGAAAAATGAACAAAGGGAAGCAGTTCCTTATACAGAAGGATGAATCATCAGATTCAGAGGAGCCTGCGGAGGGATGGAAAGCAAATAATCATGGCACTCCTCCCCCCCACTCTTTGTCCTTCTTGCTCTTTTTGTCATATCAAAGCCCTGCCACAGAATACACAGTGGTGGGCTATAGCATCACTCCTGACTGCTTGTCTAGTTTGTCATGTCATGTACTTTTGTTACGTCTGAGATTGCCAACAGACACCACAGCAGAGCCGCCATGTGTTGATAGGCCAAAAATATCTGTAGAAAGTTGAATGTGCCAAAAAAAAGGATTCTTTAGAAACCTTGTACAGGTAAACAGGATGAAACAGGAAGGGGGGGAAATGATATGAAAAAAAAAAAATGTTGAAAGCATGAATTGTGTTGCATAACTCTCTTCTAGCTGACAAAATGCGTCCTAGCAGCAAACTTAAACCTAACTTTTCAAAATAAGGATGTGACAACACATACTCCTCTGCATCTGGATGCTACCCAAGGATGCAAACAAAATAGCGATACTAAAGCGGATAGTGTGGGTGATCAGTAATGAGTATAGAGAGGCCTTTTACAAAAAATGCATCTTGTTTGAGAATCGGGCTTTCTGAATCCATCTTGTAACATCTAGCTGTTGAATGAGGACAGTTTTTGGATCGTTGCAGAGTGCTGCCAGAAATGTTCGGGCAGGTTTAATAATCACTTAAATGGATGTAACAGAGCTCGATTAAAGTTTAAAGAAATGAGTGTAGTGCATAGATGAGGAGGATGCAGGATTTAGGTCACTGCCACACAAAGGTCTGCACTGCAGTTTATTAAGAATTTACGAGCAGATTCTGCAGGGGCAACTTCTGAGGATTTCGTCTGAGCTCAGTACTGAGCAAATAATGCAGTGTAATTGAGATTTATAATGCAAATGTGTAAGCCACCACACTGCCCATAAATATTCTGCCCTACATGCAAGCACATGAAGGCATGAAACCGCCACACACGAACACGATCGCGCAACACCAGGTTTGCATATTTTAGCGAGGCAGAACCTGCGGGCAGCAGCACGTGTGCTTTATCCCAATGATGTATACCGACATACATAGTTTTCCAATTTACATTCAATCAGGGAAGATTTATGGTGATCCATAGGCACCACCACAGGTTGGATTAATCCCAGTTCTGGCCCCTGGCTGCTTAACGGTGACAGGCCTGTAAATTTCCCTCTCTACAGTAGAAGAGCAAAAAACAAACAACAACAACAAAAAAGTCAAGAAGCGATCCCACAGATTCTTAGCTCAGCACTTCAAGGGTTGGTATCTTACATGACTACCAGTCTAAGCTCTTGGTTTTGTGGCATAATGGTGATTATTAGCAGTGCTTGTTTTCATTGGGTAATTAATCATATTTTTAACATTTTGCACTTAAAATGCCTTGCAGAAGTATTTTTTCAAAGGTATTCAGACCTTTAGCCAGTTTTCACATTTTACTTAATTACAGGAGCTACATAGAAATAATTTTCCAGTTATTTTTATGTTAGGAAATGTTCTTAAACTGAAACGTGCTGTTTTTTTTCAGTATTCAGTGTTGTAGCAGCTGTAAATTCGCACAGAAAAGCAATTTCTACAATTTTCTTTCTGCCTATGAATAATTACGGTAGCTACAACAATTCCTTAAAATTTCCTAAAGATTTTTTTTTTTTTTTTTCTCTGTAAAAGATTTATCTGCTCTTGCAAGCCCCATAGTGTTTGATTGGTGAATGAAATGTGAAATGTTCATAGTTTAAGTCTTTTCAGTTGGTTAGTCTTCACAAATTAGTTTGATTCATTAACAAATTGGTCTGAATCTAAATTCTTTTTAAAAATCCTTATTCTGTGGTGATAGAGGTCATGGGGAACTCATTGGTTAAAAAAAAAAAAAAAAAGAAGCAATTTGAAGGATTGCTGTAGAGAAAAAAAACTAAAGGGAGTATGAGAGAGATAAACAAATCCATAAGTTAAAGAGTTCAAAAGTCTATTCAAAGGTCTCAGTGGGCACTGTTCACTGTTTCTAGGAAAAGTTGTCCATCACACTCTGCTGTAAGAACAAGAACTCTTTCGGTCTGCTGAAAAAGACTTGGGAGAAAGTTAGTTTTTCAAGCAGGACAGTGACCCAGACATGAGGCCAAATAAATAGTGGTGAAATGACAGTACAAATGGTACAAAATTTCAATGTACCATTTGTAATTTGGTGAAATGACAGAGTTGTTTAATGGTCTCAGTATAAAGCGTGTGAAATAGGTGCTTGTAAATATGCTTGTGGAGCAGGCAGTCCTATTAATAACTGTTAGGGAAGTGATTGTCTATTTTGGCAGACGTGTTGGCAGCTTTTGCCATGTCATGCTGTGGCTATTCAATTGCTCCAGTGATGCACATATAAGGCACATGATTCATATCTGATATTTCAATAAAAAACCAACATCTTTAAATTTAAGTTGTTGATCTAAGAGAATTTTTCCCTCTGTCATCATGATTGAGTTTATTACTCTTCATTCTGATCCTAGATCAGGACTTTATTAGACTGAGATAGAATTGGCACTTGAAAATATTAGTCTTATTTTTTTTCCTTTGGGGTTATTGTTTGGAAAGGAGTAAGATCATCACTGTTTAAAATGCCACTTGATTGATTATCATGGTCCATGATGGCTTTATATTTAGCCGTTTAAAAAAACAAGTGCACCGCCAGACCATTTAAACGCAATATAAAACACATTAGCCACATGAAGGGACGTTCTTCTCTTCAAGTGCATTAGAGTTCCCTCTATTAAAGAAACTACAGATGAATCTTTTATCTCGGTAAAAAATGACTTTGATATTAACAGGTGCTTTTAAAATGAACCTTCGATTTCCTTGGGTACTTTGCCGTTTCTAGTTTGTACGTTGAATACTGATGACTGAGTGGGCTGAATTCCCTGGCCCTCTTTCACCTCTGTAGAAAGATAATTTATGTAAATGTTTTTTAATCTATGCAGGATATCAGTTTTATTGCTGTTGTATCCACCACTTCCTCCAGATCTGTATTTCAGCATGCAGCTTGCACAGCCTGTAAATACAATCCGGAACGAGTTCACACATGAGAGATGTGCTGGAAGATCAAGTTTGCAGTCCAGAAACTTTTCTTCTATGGGTCACAGTCAGTACGTCAAATCTCCACCTGCGCTGTTCTCAAACTGTCTCCAGCAGATGTTTATGGAAGATGAAGTTTGCTTACTGCAGACGGTCTTCTTTTTATGAAGATTCAGGTCTTCCTTCAGATGGACTAAGGCAGTTTTGTGGCAGATGCATGTTTTTAGGCTTCTGAAGATTTACTATTATTTATTTATTTATTTATTTATTTATTTATTTATTGCAGCCCACTTGGCACTTTTTTTTAATTTTTTTTTTTTTTATACAGAGTGACTTGCGTTGTTCCTTTTTGAGTTAGTGTGTCCTTCTCCTCTAGAATTAAGTAGAAGATCTTTTAACTTCAGATGCGGGCTTAGGCTTGTGGAAAGTCTGTCAGTGCGCAAGACAATAGGTAACTCTTTCTGTGGTTTGGGACAGATATAAACACCAGGTAATCATATCTATGGAAATTCTCTTACAGAAGACCTATGGGTGGGCAGAACAATTTCATCACTGCACTAATCACCTCCATATGTCATCTGCTCTGTTTAGAGAAAACACACACCTCATTCCATCCCGTCTCGAGAGGAGTGGAGCAAGCAGTGTATCAATATCTCCTCGGGCTTTAGTGGGCATAACCCACAAAAGAATGCATTACCCAAGATGTTTCATTTATAATCACGGCTGCTCTACATTGAAATACTGCTATGTCAGTAAATACAGGAAACTGGCATTTCTCTTCCCTGATGTGTTGAGAAAGGTCAGAACCCTGTTCGTGCTGTTCTACTACCGCAGTCCATTTAGAATGGAATTCAGCAGGCCAGATGACATTTTCTGTGATGCGGCCTGACCTTCCTACTCACTTTTATAGCTGAATATTTTTAACGTTGAGGTGTGAAATCCGTTATTTTTTTCCCAACACCTGCATTCTCTTCCGCTCATCAATCCCAATAGTGGCTGTCCCCGTGTTTTCGTTGTTTTGAACAATTTGTTTTTTAGGGTCTAGTTGACTTTGGTTTTTTTTATTCACTCATTGTTCACCTCCATGCCAGAGGACAGCACATTATTTACACAATATAATGTACACATTTGCAGAGAGAGAGAAAACAGTTTTCTGTGTCTCTTTCAACAATTCCATTTTCATGAATATTTAGAGTGAAACTTGCTCACTACAGCTGTACAGCTTGATCTTAAAGTAATGGTTCACCCAAAAATGAAAAGTCTGTAATTTACTCACCTCATGTTGTTCCAAAACTGCATGACTTATTTTCTTGTGCGGAATACAAAAAAAAAATATGCTTCAACCATTTTTGCCCAAATAATGAAAATCAGTGGGATCCAAAGCAACATTGGAAACCAGAATATCAGAATTTCATCTTTTGTTCAACAGAAGAAATAGTCATGCAGGTTTGGAACAACATGAGGGTGAGTAAATGGAAAATGATTACATTTTTATTTTAGGGTGAACTGTCCCTTGTAGGATTTTATTATTTTATTTATTTTTTTTTATGTATGAAGAGCCTGTTCGAAAAACAGTTTTGTCATAGTCTCTTTTTTGTCAGAGGAAAATATCTTTTTTTCAGGTAGCTGTATTGTTTTATCACTTTTATTCTTTCCCAGCACCATAAGTTCTGTAGTACACATTTAAGTTTATCTAGGCCAGTTGATTAGCATTAGTTCAGCTCTTTTTGATGGTGCAGGTGAGAGAAACATAATGGCGACACCATTTCTATTACCTTGTCTACGGTGCTAAGAGTGCCGGAGTTTTCTTTTTAACATTTTGCTGGCAGGTTAATAAAGACTCACTGTCATATTAGAAAAGTAGTGCACTCTTAGCCCATTACTTTTCAGCATCCTGGGTTATTAGCCAGCGTATATGATCAAAAGATGATTTTTCTTTCCCTGATACCTGTAAAAAGGAAAACAAAAGTCCTCAGGGAACTATTAAAACGTGTATTGTTTTGTATATTTTAGTTGTCCCCTGTCTCAACCAGAATCGGTCTCCTTAAAGTAAATTTTAATAAAAGTCCAAAGTCTGCGACCAAGCAAAGTAATATCTCTTAAGTGCGTGCATTTACATTTCTTTAAGGGGGTGAATTGAGGCTGAAGTTGAATGTAAGGTTACGCTGTGTACTCTAGGGTTATATGAGTTTCCTAAGGAGAACACTCTTCTCAGAAGTTGCTCATTTTTAATGGAGTGATGGGTAAATGCAGAATCAGCTCTTGGGCCAGCCTGATAAGGGACTTACCGGACACTACACTTATCAAAAAAAAAAAAAAAAAAGAAAGAAAGAAAGAAAAACGCTGTTTTAGCACATCGCTTCACTGAAAATTGGCCTCGTAATCGTAATCTGCATGTGATCTGCATGTGGTCTTCACAGTTGGAGGAAGAAAATGTTTTAAGCAAGCAGGGAGGACTTTTGTTTGACATGTGCATCATGTATTCACATGCGTCTAGGTCAGGGCAGGCAAGCTGCATTTCCTGTTCAACTTGGATGAATTCAGCAGCTGAGCATGCACAAGTGATGCTTTGAAAGGGCCAATTCGAGCTGTCTCAAACAGGAGTCGAGCCTCTAATTGGTATGCTTAGCAGGTTTCATTTTAGCAGGGCTCTGTTCTGATTCACCACCGCCGTCCTCTTTCTCTCACTCTCTCTCTCCCCCCTCGTTCTGCTGTTTGTCTGACTTCCTCTGCAGTAAGCTCTCTAGCTCTAGGGAAGAAAAGCAGCTCAGTGATTGATAAAAATTTGGGGTTTTATTAATGACTGCTAGAATAATGGGTGGAATAGTAAAGCAGATGAGAGGCGGACACTCTGGCTTTCTGTGTTCGAATAAGGACACTGCTGTGTCCCTGCTGGCTCTTTATGATGAACTAGACAGAGAGAAGTTCTGCCCAGACATGCCCAGACATCCTGACTTCCCACTGGGGAGTGATGATGTGCCCAGCTGGATAATCTTTACTACAAATCCCAGAATGCTTTGAGCCAGCTGGAGTGGAAACGGCGAACGCCAAAGCAGTCAGAGATACACCGCTGAATATTCCAGCAGCGCTGCTGGGGCTCACAGCATAGCCAGACTTGTTGCTGGATCAACATGCCAGATGTAGGGGTGAGAAGCCGTTAAAGGCAAGAGAATGTTTGCTTTGTATAGCTGTGAGTGTAATCCTCTCCTCCAACCCTTGGCACAAAATTCTTTTACAGTATCCTGCAGTCATAGAGTTAGCAAATACTGTGGGTGAAGCAGACCTCAAACTAATGAACCTTATTGTAAAGTGTTACCATAAAAGTATATAATACTTGTATACTTTTATTTATATATGTGTGTCTATATAACAATACACATTTGCATTTGTAATTATTTGTTTTATTTATTCATTCATTTATTTTTAAGAAATTAATCTTTATACACTGCCAAAAAAAAAAAAAAGCATGTTATGTTCAACAGTTCTTCTAATCCTAATTGGAGTGTGTAGCTTTTCTTTTCTTAAAAAAAAAAAAAAAAAAAATGTAGGAAGACACATCATGGCCATATTCCAGGATGACAATGTCAAGATTCATCAGGCTCAAATTATGAAAGAATGATTGGGAGGGAGCATGAAGAATCATTTTCACACATGAATTGGCACCTGAGTCCAGACCTTAAATTCATTGAAAGTCTTTGGGATGTGCTGGAGTAGACTTTACAGAGTGCTCACCTCTTGCATTGTCAATACAAGATCTTGACCAAAAAAAGATGCACCACCTAGTGGAAATAAATATTGAATTCTGATGTATATATGTGTGTGTAATTACAAGAAACATGTATATATAAATTGATATCTTTGTTACAATCTATTTTCCTATGATGTCCAGAAACCACTAAAACTAAAGCATTAATTCACTGATTGGTAGAAGTGTTTTGGAAAATGGTTTGGAAACAATTATTTTTGCATTCAGTGTGGTGCTTCTAGTAGCACCTAAATCTCACACTTAACCTTTAACGAGCAAAACTTCAGGGAAATACTGTGATCAAATGGCAGCTAATTCTCAGGCGGTCTTGAAAGATGAGCAGCCTGTTGCCCTCTTCATCACTCTATCACTCTCTTCCTGTTTCTCACCCCTGTTCTTCCTCGCATCCCACTCTCTTTTCGCCCACTTGTCTCCCATCTTCCTTTGTCTCCCTGTCGTTCTGTCTTGTCTCTAACAGTCTGTGCCTGTCTAACTGCCCTTCTCTCTCAGTGGGGTGTATAGACAGACTGATGATTATTAAAGTACAGTGAAGGTGGCCTGACTCAGACTCTGTATTCAACTGTATCTCCAGTTGAATTTCCCACAGGCACATCTCTGCAAGTTTGGCTTTATATTTTACTTTTTTATCTTGAATTACTGGCCTCAAACATTAGAATGAATGGATGCCGAGAGCTCATTTGGCAAAATGCTCAGAGGTTTTTGAATTATATTTGAATTTAATGTAAATGTCGAAGATGATTGCCCGATCATCCTTCAATGAATCAGTCTTGTCACAGTATAGACTTCCTCTGTCTTTTTAATCATGAGGTTTTTTGAGAGTTGTTGGGCATTGTAATCAGTTTTTGATTATGTAGACATGCAAGACTCATATTAAATGACCATCTAGATTTAATTCACATTGCCAACAGGCATCATTTTGTCATGAGTACTTCATGTCTTCTGTATTTTCTTGCCCCAGTTTTATACATTATGGCTAACTAAGCACTGTTTTAACTTGGCTGAATAACTGAGGTCTTTCACCAGAATTTTACATAAAATCGTAATTGGTGCATTTTGCTTGACAGAATTATGCATATGACATCTGTGAGTGTCTTTCCAGCCCTAAGCGACTTAAGTATGCATCTAGAGTCTAGCTGTTGTTTAAAATAATGGAAATTTGACATTTTCCAAATGCTTTACGACATTTGGGGGAGAGTTATTGAGATAAAGGCACTGTAGGGAAGCTGGCTTTGTGTAATTATGTGTAGGCACCAGCAGAGATGTGGGGGCCACTCTTTGAACATTATCACTGTGAAGAAAGTATTGTTACCTTGGAGACTGGTGAAGCAAGGTGAGGTATTGATATTGGATGACCAAACTATGGGGGGAGAAAAAAAAAAAAAAAGCTTTTTACTGCACCAACGACTGGTTAATGGGGCTAGTGATGTATTCAGTTGGTTGGCAGGCTTTTTATTTTTAACATGTAGAAATGAGCAGGATCATTGTCTAGTCAACTCTTTGATTAGTGAGCCTGACTTTTTTTTATTATTTTTTTTTATTCCGTATTGTTGTAGTGGTGTTGCTTTAAAGGGAATGAAAAATGCAACTTCATTTTTAGAATGCTAAATTATTGCAGTAAATAAGTCAACAAGCTAAAACCTGACCTAAAAAGTTGTCTTCAGATTCGCCTGCAACCGTTGCATCCATTGAATGAGAACTTTGTAACAAAAACAATTTATTGTTGAAGGCATTTAACTTGTCACAAGTTGTTTTTGAGATTTTTCTCTCTAGTTTTTTTCTGTATACATTTTTTTTTCTTAATTATCCTTGTGGTGTGTCCCTTGTTGTTCAGGGTTTTTAGCACTTATGTCAACTTTTCACCCTGAAACTCATCTGTGAAAATAGCTAAATTAGTAAAGCTGGTGAGAAACTGTGGTTGGGTTTACACCAGATATTCCCTAAAGTACATTCCTCAAGTGCATAGAAGACTAGGTTTTTTTCTGGTGGATGCACAAAGATTGATTCTTTTTATTATTATTATTTTTGGTTTACTAAAATGATAAAGACAGTTTGGCTGTGAGCCCTCGGTGGGCCAGCTCACCTGCCACGATGGGGAATTGAATGAATTTGACTAGCATATGCAGCTGGACAGGTGACTGTGGAGTGTTAGGGTATCCGCAGGCAACAGTCAAAGATCCTCAAAACAACCAGCGCGTTGAACACACTTTTCACTTTAGATATGTTGAACTATTTCTGTACAGACGATTGTCTGACTCAGCGTCTGTCTCGCCTTGTTTTCTTGTCAGGTTTATTAAATGGTGCATCCGTATCATTAGGCCCACACAAAGTCTGCGTTTCAAAGCGCCACAAATTTCCACAGCAAATGAATCGAAACGCCCATCTTTCACACACTTCTACATGTCCCCACCCCTGCATGCTCAATTTTTTAAAAATATTTTTCAACTACCAGTAACTCTTAAAATAGCACCTTCTGCTCCATTTAGCACATTTTAACATGTTTAAATGTTACTCAGATTGAATTTTTGAATTATTGAAATATATGTTTGACAGAAAGTAATTGATGTGTCTCTTTTTCTGTAGTGTCCAGATTCAGCATGCAAGCAGGATCTGTTGGCCTATCTGCAGCGTATCGCCCTATATTGTCACCAGCTCAATATCTGCAGTAAAGTCAAAGCAGAGGTGCAGAATCTGGGCGGAGAGCTAGTGGTGTCTGGGGTGAGTCATATTTTCTGAGAGGGATAAAAGGACAAAGACAGAATTGTCCCTCTCTGGTGAAAAATCTATTTATCTGAAGTAAAGTAAAATTACTGTTATTTTCACCCATCCGTACCTCCTCGACAAGAACAAATCATGCAGATAAGCTAATTTATTTTCCTGTTTTTGTTTTACAGCTCTGTAGTATTTGCAGCTTGCCCATTTACAGCCCTTATTTTAAACTGAGTTTTTTTTTTTGTGTGCAATTTTAATCAAATACTTGTTTGCAAATATAATAACTGTAATTACACTGCCTTTGATTTTAATTGTACTGTCAATTGTTGTCTTTAAAGAGTTTTTCCTGCAAAGGTTACCAACATCAATATTTTATCAGAATAGATGGTTGTAAATTAAAGGGCATAAGTTCTGGTTTTTAGCTTGAATTTTATGTGCATGTTAATAAAATTCATAGGGTTTCCACAGTCTTTGAAAACCTGTAAATATAAATGATAAATATAAAATATTTCCACTAGATATTGTGCTTTATAAGTGCTTGTGTAGAGTAAAACTTGCCCGCAAGCTAGATAATTTGTGACATTTGTACATTAATTATAATCATTTCTATACTTTTATTTGAAATATTAGTGCCTGACATATAAGCTGAAATCTGCCCCAGTAATTGCTATCAAATTCTATAAAAGCGAAATTCATAAACAATAATCATAAATGGCTGTTCATTGGTCAAAAAGTGTGGAAACTCCTCTAAAGGTCTTTTCAATTTCCTCTCAATTTGCAGGTGGATAGCGCTATGTCTCTGATTCAGGCAGCCAAGAATCTGATGAATTCTGTGGTGTCCACTGTGAAGGCCTCCTACGTGGCCTCCACCAAGTACCAGAAGTCTCAAGGAATGCAAAACCTCAACATGCCTGCCATCTCCTGGAGGATGAAAGCTCCCGAAAAGAAGCCGCTGGTCAAGCGCGAGAAGCAAGACGATGGTCAGACCAACAAAGTGAAGCGGTCCTCTCAAAAGAAGCACGTCAACCCTGTGCAGGCCCTGAGCGAGTTCAAAGCAATGGATAGTATTTAAGCAGCCCTTAAGGCATTTCAGTAGATTGTTTCAGATGTAGATTGAGCCATAAAATCAGTCGGATTTAGCGAGTACACATTTAAACGCATTCCCGTACCTTAGTCACCAATTTGCTGTGTTTCCATAAGCAGTGGCTATACTGAGTGCACTAAGGTCTATAAGACAAATATTATATTTTTACACACGAATGCATTAATCTGCTTAATCTTTACACAAGATTTCTTCCCGAGGACAGGTAGGGGCATACATTAAATTTCGGGCATTCCCTCAAAGTTTATGTACGTTTCCCTCTTTTCTAGATGACTATTGTGTATTTTTTTTAAACATTTAAGTGTATTTTACAAGAAGACTTTTATATATTTCACACTAAGGGCTTTGATATTGCCCATTACTGGCTGAATATTTTTTTTTTTTCTTTTCCCTTTTTCTTTTCCATTCTTCATGCCTATGCAAACTCTCACTGTAACACTTGCAATAATTGTTTTGGTATGAAACTATAAAAGAAAAATAGGCTTTGATGATTTAGTGTCGGTATCAAGACCAAAGTCGTTGTATTTTGCTGTGCCTAATAAACTTTTTGATAACTTTTTGTTTTGCTTTGATTAACTGTAAAATAGACTAATTTTGGTGAATATTAATGCTTTCTATCTCTAAAAAGTCGTGTGAGAAAAGTGATGTGAAACTCAAAATGCAAAAAAGTCGAAATTGTTGCTTGTCTCAGTGACTATAGTGTTGCCTAAAACAGAGAGAACAATCTCAATGCCCTCAGTAATCTCAAGGAGCAGCAGGGCAAAGCTAAATGCGAATGAGAGGCTGAGAGTGAGCGAGTTCAATCTTCAGCCCTGTATTTAAATTCAGAAGACTGGCCTTAGGCCTCTCTTCTCCTCCTCCTTCCCATCCTCCTACCCCTCCATGACTCAGACACTGATTAAATGAATCAACACCTCTTATTCGGAGGAGCGCTTGCTAAGAGGTGGAGAACTCTTGGGCTTAAATGGGTGTGGATGGACTGGGCCTGAAGTCTATGAGCCGCTGAGCACCACCAATGATAAATGGGATCAAGCGCCCTAAAGGAGCTTCAAAGTCACAGCGATCGATATTTCTCATAAGGCCACGCTAGTTAATGAGTTCATCGTTATCAGCTCATCTGTTGAATATATCTGTGTGTAGAAAAAAATCTCAGCGCTGCTGCGTTCATATTAATTACATTTCTCTTGCGTTGAATAAAGTCTTGATTGTGAAAGTGCAGGGTGATGCTTGATTCATTGTGAGACGTGTATGACCTCAAATGCAGTTGCTCTGTGATTTGACTGGTCAACAGTGAAAAAGATTTTCACATTAGTCATCGCAGTGGGTGGTAAAGTGTTACTTCTTGAGCTGCGTTCTAGACATGCATACACATTTCTATCATGCATGGATGTTTTGAAGTAGCCGACGCTGCTGCCAAGCTGATCCCAGCGGAAGCACATTTACTTGTTTCAGCATTTATAAACAACAGTGTGTTGGGTCACCAGAGGTTACATGACAGATGGCTTGAGGGATATTTTTGATTTCGGTTTGTATGCTTATTGCAACTTAATTGCATGTCAGAAGTTCCTGTGGATTTAGTATTGGTTTGGGATTTTTTTTGTTTTATTTTTTACTTTCATTTCTGAAAATGACTCTAGTGAACAATAGTTTGTGTATGTTATGTTATGCTTTGGGTGTTCACTGCTTATTGCTGTTTTACACATTTGCATTCTTGGTTAAAATAAAAAAAACAAATGAATGCATGTAGATGTTTTGTCATTTGTAATCAAATAGGAATTTGTTTTGAAGGTGTGAGAAAGTGGAAGAAAATGTTTGGTTACACTTTATTTTAAGATGTCATTATTACAGTGTAATTATATATTTAAGTACAGAGTAATATTAATTAACATGTACGTACTTTAGGGTTAGTGTAGGATAAGTGTTTGGTTGAGGGTTAGTAGCATGTAATTATGCATAATTTACTGTTATTACTATGTTAAGTACATGTAACATATGTAACAAGGACACTGTAAAATAAAGTGTTACCAAAAGTTTTATTCAGGGGCCCAAATGAAGCAAAAAGATGTAATTTGGTGCAGTTGCACACAATTTGCACAGTCTTTTTAAGAAACCCTCAATGACAAAATTCATGACTGGAAATATAGTCTGCAGGTGCATTTTGAAATGTTTTATCTAATCATATTGTGATGAATGTAATTTCAGATCTACTTTGAGTATGAATTATCATATGCATTGATTGAAAACAATATACAAGCACTCTCTTTAAACCTTACTATACATGAATTATGAGCTTCCAGAACTTCTGATTGAGGCTGTGTGTGACCTCCTAATTGAACTCCTTTCCACAAATTGAACATGGAAATAAAACCGTATAAATAACACAGTTTTTTCTTAGTCTTAGTCTTAAGTGAAAACATTAAGTGCAACCATAATCAAAGTACTCCCTCAATATTCAAAGTTCAAACAGAGACCCGAACTAAGAGGTGGTTACAACTACGCAGCCCAGCCTAAGATAGGTTTGATATTGGGAGACAGGCTTTTGTATGTAGCCTAATTTGCACGCATCAGGGAGCTCGCGTTTTACTTTTGCTTTCGAATTCGCAATCGCACATACTCTGTGTATAGGGAGCAGCAGTGCTGAGCGCACATTCTACAAGACAACACATTTATCAGACGCTTAGGCTCTGTTGCGCAACGAATTCTCCGCCATGGTCTTGTCGGTCATCTCGCCTTCTCTCGTCATATAATCAGTGAACTGTGATTCCTACTGCACTGTGCGCGACGCTGCGGCTCGTGCTAGATGAGCAGAGCAGACGTTTACAACTGAAGGGGTTATCCAACTGAATTAAATGTTTATTTCTATAAAAAAAAAAGCAAAACAACAGTGGGTACTGTAATGTAATTTAAACATAGCAGTGGCATATGTTAATTTCACCCTCACGCTCCATCATGGTGATATCGCGAGACAGCTTTTCACTCGACGAGAAATCTTGTCACATTTTAATATCGCACGACTATTTGTAATGTAAATCAATGTGATCTTTATAACCGTATTGCATACTAACAAACAATGCATACAAATATCAATTGTCACTCTGTGTCCTAATAATATGTTTTAGTAAGATATTTAAATGCTTAGTTTTATGATCTGCAGTTTTAACCTTAAACATTACTGAAACATTTTTATGAATATGAATTGCAAGTCGAATGCTTGGTCTCTAAATTTAATTCTAAACTATCTTTAGGCAAACCGATTTCCTTCCGCAGTGTGTCCAAATTAGCTTGCTGCTATGTGGTGAAACTGTTTCATATTTCCAGCATAACTTGAGCCTACACTTTTACAGTATGTTGAATCTTTGATTAATGACATCTGTTATCACACCTGAAGGTGGTCTGTATCAAAAGCCTCTATAGCTTTTTTTTAAGTACACCCATTTGCATTCTCTTGCCATTGTTTAAAATATGCTGTCAGACATCCAGCTAGTCTCAGGTTATCAAACGCTTCCCAAATAAACGTCTGAAGAATATTTCATTGTAATTGACATGACTCTGAGACCCGCAAGTGAGAAATACTTCCTTTTTTTCTAAGCGATTATTCAAATCAAACTGCTCCCTGTTGTTAAAGGCCATCAGGCGCTGCCGTGTGCCGTATTTTACGTGGCATGTCTTCTGTCATGCCAAATACGTTTTGTTTAGCCAACAAATCCGCTTTCTCACTTGCAAAGCTCATCTAAAATGACATGTTTCTGATTTCATTCTGGTGAGGAAAAGTATAGTGGCAAAGCTCTTCTCAGCCACGTAATGCACCTTTTCCTCAACACCGAGATTTTCAGATACAGAGTGATGTCCTCTCGCCCCCCAGTTCTCTCTCACATTACTCATACTGTCTGTGGTTGACCTTTCGCTCCAGACATTATGGTTCTCCAAATAGGAAATGTACTACGGTGAGGGAGGCAGAGTGGACAAGCTCGATACAAGTTCACCGCTGAGACGAAGTGCATTTACCCAGGGTCTCACTGCTAAAACGGAGCATGAAACCTTGAGTTGAATACATGCTTGTCAGGGGAAGCTCAACTTCTTGAATCACGAGCAGGATTGTATAGTTTGTTATATGTTGCAAGATGTAGCTGCTAATTGCTTGAGAAGAACAAAATAAACTTAAGGAAGTTGATTTCCGATTTCCTTTTGGTTTTCTCACAGGTTCTTAACACCTTCTCCACATTTTAGCAGCCCACGCTCTCACATTCTGTCAGGCTTCAGCTGTCAACTTTTATTTGGAGTATATTTTGATTTGAGGTTCTTTATAATTGCTGCATCTGTCAAGGCTGTGCAGTGTGTTTGACCCGACCTCCTGATTTCCCTCCAGTCCTTGAAAAAATGGGCACCCTCAAATATCTCCTTCCTGTGTTAGAAGGTCATCTGGGTGTTTCATGCATGCTGTTTGATGCTGAAAAACCTCTCCAGTTTTAACAGGAATGCATTCTTTGGAAATCTAGCTAAGGTCAACTTTACCTGCTGCTGGGATGTGGAGGTTTTTTTTTTTGGTTTTTTTTGACAGGTGAGTTTTTTTGGCATGAGAGCTTATTTTTAACTCTCTTTGGCCCACCTTTCTCCACCAGACAACAGACAATGCAAACAGTCTGATTGCTTAAAAAGAAAAAAAGCTATATTTTTAGGGAAATTTAAGTTTTAAACTTGAAGTGTAACAGTATCACCTCGCCTTGAATTCTTGTATTTTCTCTCCCAGGATCTGTCAGCCAACCCGATCGCATCTAAAATTGGCATGACATGATTGGTTGAAATGTGATCAATCAAACAACGTGTTTTTTGACAGTTCAATCAATTGTGAGAGCATTCTCCCGGTTTCCTGTTATGCTACAACAAATGATTCCGAGGCTTGATGCGTATGAAAAGAAATGTCTTAGAGGTATTACCCTTCAGCTAGCTGTGAGAAGACAGGCAGCAAATTTAAATCCAGTCTCTCACACCTGAATCTCAGAGCATTAAATTGACTTAAAGAGATGTCTAAGAGGTTTTGTTTTGTTAGGTTTTATTTTCGACATATCTTTTAAACAACAATGCCACCTTTCACAGCATTTCCACACTACATGAAAAGACTCCACTCTTGAACATTGGACGTTGCTAAGAGGGCAAGGTGACAGATGGTAAGCGTTGACTTTAAAGGGTTAGTTCACCCAAAAATGAAAATCCTAGGTGCATATGACTATCTTCTTTTTGAGACAAACACAATCTGAGATATATTTTAAAAAAAAATATCCTTGCTCCTCCAAGCTTTATAATGGTTGTGAAGGGGGGCCACATTTTGAAGCCAAAAAAAAAAAAAAAATGCATCCGTCCAACATAAAAGTAATCCATACGGCTCCAGGGGGTTAATAAAGGTCTTCTGAAGTGAAGCGATGGGTTTTTGTAATTATCCATATTTAAAACTCTACCTCCAAAGATCTATATTATATATATATATATATATATATATATATATATATATATATACACACACACACACACATACACACACAAATACATTTCTTTCTAAAGCTTTTTGTAATGTCTATTTGATGCTTTTCTCATTTAACACAGTAATGACTTTAAATTATCTTTTGGGGGTAATTTCTCAGTCAAATCTGATGTGCAATTAATTAGATTAATTAGTTAGATTAAAAATTTTAATCGCTTGACAGCCCTAGATCTATTATGTTCTTTTGCTAACGTTCCCATTAAGTTATGAAACATTATTTGGTTATGCAAACATTAAAGAGAACATTCCATCATTCTTTAAACATTATGGGAATGTTACTTTTGAATGTTCTCGAAACATTCTGAAACAAGTAGTTACATATAAAAAATGTTTGACGAACATCCAACTAAAACGTTTCAGACAAAAACAAAGTTCCATGAACAATGATTTTATGCTGGAGTTTTGAGAACAAACCAGATAACTTTGAACGAGTGTTCTATTAATGTTACTGGAAGAATGTTTGTTCATAACTTTGAGAGAACCTTGCCACAACATTAGCTAAAGTTCTGAGAACGTTCCCTGTTAGCTGGGTCAGATCAGTTTTGTGAACTGAATCAACTGATCATACTCAAATTGGATGTTGATACTTCTCTCTCTTTTGGTGAATAATTGTTTAAATTATGTTTTTTTTTTGTTTGTTTTTTTGTTTCTTAGACAAAGCTATAGTATGAATTGAAACGCAGAAAACAAACCATTTGTACGATTTTTTATCATACTTTTTGTGTCATTTTGGAGCTTAATAGCCCCAGTCGTCATTCACAAAGGAAAACATTTTAAACATTTTATGGGTCATTCTTTTTAATACAATTATAATGAACTTTCAAGTTTCAAAAAACACCATACAAGTGGACCATATGACTTGTGCAAGTCTAAAGATAACTTTGTGTAAAGACTTGTGAGGCTTACAGTCTCCTCTAAACAGTTGTTAGCCACAGTGATTAAATGAGTCAGTGAGGTAAATTTGAAAATCCATTCATCAAATTCATGAATGAATCACTCAGACCAGTTTTGTGAACTGAATAAACTTATTCATTGGATTGGGTTGTCAAGATTTTCAGTGAATAATTGGTTAAATTATGGTCCATTCCTTACATAAGGCTTTGGTATGTATTGTAATCATAGAACACTAATCATTTGGTCTATTTATATCAGACTTTTTTGGATCTGGCCCAGTCCTCATTCGCTTTCATTACACTGAAAATATAGTGACCACCATATACTTTAAAAATTCATCTTTTTGTTCAACAAATAAAGTCATACATGTATGGAATGACATGAGGGTGAGTAAATAACACAGAATTTTCATTTTTATAAATCAAATGACTTGATGGAAATCTCTCGTCGTCTGCTATTCCATTTCTGAAACGTAAGGTTTAAATGGGGTTCTGCCAATGGTTGCGCTGAGTCAGACCCACATCTTACTTACACATCAACACAATTTTTTGTGAAGAGCTTCTCTTCCTGTTTGTGCTCATATTCCTGTAATATGAACGCTGGGAGCAGTGTGGCATTAAATTAAGGGAGTCAGCATCCATAGCATTAGCAATCAAAATGTTCTTACTGATATACTTCAGGGAAAAACAAACATTTGGTCGTGTCTAAGCAAGCTGAGCTTGTGTTTGTGTTGGTTTTTATATCCAATCCCTTTCCCTAATATTGATTTTGCTGAAAAACACTGTGTAATCTATACTATATCAGCTCTATTCTTAAACTAAGAGCCTTGTTCCTTCCTGCTGGAGCAACCAGTTAAAAACAGGCTCTCTGTGGTTTGGATGCTGCGCTGTAAATCTGTGGATTAGGATTTCATTTTTAATATGGTGCTTGTTAGTTTTAAATTGTAGGTTTTAACATGGAAAAGTATTAAATTACAAAAAACAAAAAGGTGTGCTTTTAAAATGAATCGAAAAAAAATCTCTTAAAAATTCTCTTAGTGTGTAATGTTGTAAACAACATCTGCAAAGTTACGACACTCAAAGTTCAATGCAAAGGGAAATATTTTCTTTTAAAGAATTCACTGTTTAAGGACTACAACAAATGGCTGGTAGGGACTACAATGAGCTTCTTCCCAGGTTAGTGACATCATTAACCCTAAAATTTACATAAACCCTGCCCCTGAGAACACGCAACAAAGGGGGCGAGGCCATGTTAGGCTGCTTTAGAGAAGAGGAACAGTATAGTGTAGAGTATTTGTAGTAGAGTGTTGTTGCCATGCCGTCATTTTACACCAGACTGCTTCACAAACGGGTCAATTCAATGCTGGATTTGCACAAAAGATTAACATGACAGCACATGCTAGTTGATGAGTTGAATCAACTCCACAGTAACTACATAAATGTATCCACTAACCATTCAGAAACGTCCAGTTGCATTCTAAAAATTGTAATTTCTTCCTGAGTCTCTCCATTAATGTCCGACGGTTTGAACAATGTAAGGCTGAACACCGTTACTGACAATCATCATTTTGGCTGCGTAAGATTCTCCAGCTTTGTTGTTGTTGAGCAACCGAAGCAAAAGCTGTTAAGGCTCGGCCCTCTTTTGGAAAGTGGGCCGGGATCAGCAGCTCATTTGCATTTAAAGGGACACACACAAAAAATGCGTGTTTTTGCTTGCACCCAAATAGGGTGCAAGTTATAATAAATAATCTGTGGGGTATTTTGAGCTGCAACTTCACAGACACATTCTGGAGACACCAGAGACTTATATTACATCTTGTAAAAGGGGCATTATATGACCCCTTTAAACTTACATCGAATGAACCTTATATACAGCAGGGCCATCTTTGATTTCTAATGGGAATGAAAGCGCGGCTGTGAAGGATAGACATACATCTCTTCAGTGGGTTGTAGCCTACTATTATTTAATGTGTTTTTGGGTTGTTCTGCTGATGAAACACTGCAAAAATATCTTTCCAAGAAATTTCTGTAGACAGAAAAACTCCAGACAATATGAGCTGTGAAAAATTATAAGTGATCTAGGAGCTTTATACAGCTTTTTACAGTGGACGCCAATGAAAACATGGTAAGTCTATCCCTCACAGCCTGGCTTCATACCTCTCATGGAGTTGCTCTAAAAAAAAAAAAAAAAAAAGTCTATAGGCATTTCTCAATACCAAGTACGCAAAGTTCGGACTTGCGTCCTTGGTAGTTGGGACAATAAAACGAAATATGTTATAAAACACAGCCCTGCCTCTTTTTGATTTAATTCAAAAAAAAAAAAAACTTAAAACATATAATAGCCACACAAATGTGGTTCAGACAACTTGATTATCTACACTGCATATATACTGCATTTAACAAAACGAAATATAAAAAACAACCCTGCCTCTTTTCATTTACATTTTTTTTTTTTTTTAAAAATGAAAGATATTAATATGTGGTTCAGGCAATATGTGCATATGTACTCTGATTATCTTCACTGTATGTACACATATAATAAAATGAAATATGACAAAACACAACCCTGCCTTTTTTGTTAAATGTGAATTTTAATGATCAATAATAGCCATTATAAAAGTATAAGTATAAAGTAAAAGAAATATACAATAAGAAATAAAGACAAGCAAACAATTCGGCCAAAATGTACAAAGTTAGCGCTCAGTACAACAGTAAAGTTAAATATATAAATTTATGAAACTTCACTTTGCCCTCAGCCAAAATGATTTGCCCGATATTAATAATATTATCTATTAATAATGTCACAGGATATACCCACTGCCTATCACTCCATAAAATAATTACACTGCTGAGTGTTTTGAAAGTTTTGTATTTTGTTTGGTTCATTTAACATTACCTTTGCGAGTATGACTCTCACTCGGCTTGTGAATTTGCATAACTTGCACACAGCCACAGCAAAATTGTTCACAAGCTTCTAGGGATTTGATTTTGGTTGTCATTTGCTGAAATATATATATATATATATATATATATATATATATATATATATATATATATATATATTGTCTGTCCACTGAACAACTTTTATTTGGACATTTCTACCATGTGACGGCCGAAGACTCCAGAGTCTCGTCCCATCATGGCCGCCACTCCAGATTTTCGTCCCAAGATGGCCGCCATTCCTGAGTCTCGTCCTGTCATGGCAACCATGCATGTGCCCTTAGGAGTTTTGGTGGAGTATGAGGGGATGTCTTGGAGCCCAGAGATGGCTCCAGCCCCTAGGTCAGCTCCAGTGTCTTCTCCAGCCCCTGAATCCGCTCCAGTGTCTTCTCTAGCATTTGAAGGCTGCATAATGTACGTCAATGAGGCGGTCTCATTTAAAAAAAGTAACCATTAGATTGTAAAGTAGGAAAGAAATTACAGTATTTTACATCTCACAAGGAATAACAGTCGATTTTATTATGGTTACTTTTCTTAAATAAGACATCCTTGATGACGTATGCAGCCTCCAGAAGACGCAGCCTCCCGAAATGAGACACAGCTTATGTTTCAAGACAGGTCTGTAGACTTGGACCAGCAGGCAACCACTCTGAACACCTTAGCAACCGCATAGCAATGACATGGCAACCACCCAGAACACCTTAGCCTGGTCGCAGTAAGTTTTGCACAGGCGAGCACCAGTCACATTTTCATCTGAGAAACTGAGTGCTGCAATATAATGTCTCAAATAATGTTCCCTTTCAGCCGCACAGACCAAAAAAAATATTCCACGCAGAAGTCAGACTGAAAAAAATGTGTTAGAGATTTTTTTCAATCAGTGCTACAGGAATGGGCAGCGTTTCAACTGGAGTCCATCTGCATGTCCATTGATTTTCAGTACAGAACGGAAGCTGTGAGCAATCTTGTGCGGAAATACACAGTGCTGATTAATTCACAAGGCATAAGACAATATCCTAGAACAGAAGTTCATAGAGGTACCAAACAGAAACTGAATTAAAAACACCCAAACATATAGAAGCCAATAGACAGCATATGTTATTAGTTTTCTGTCTTGCTTTTCATTGTATGTGACCATGCCAAAGTGTTCTTGGTGGTTGCTGTGGTATCACTATGTTGTTGCTAAGGTTTTCAGAATGATTGCCCAAGTATATATCATACCTGCAAACTCCAAAGTGGTGAAAAAGGTTTTAAAAAATGTAAGAAAATTTTTATGATTTTAACATGTAAATTAAGCATTCTGGTGCACTCTGACAAGAAAATGAGTGGAAAAAACAACATTTGCTTCAAGTAAAAAATAAATAAATAAAAAAAAATAAAATAAAAAACATTTATTGACACTAGGGCTGGGCATTGACACAAATTTCACAATTGGATTTGATTTTGATTCAGAAGCTTGCGATTTGATTTCGATTTGATTACCTTCAATTCAATATTGATTAATCTGGGGCCTATCAGGTGCAGTACATGGCAAATTTCCTCAAAGAAAAAATATCTCTCAACTGATGCTGTAAACTATACAGGGAACCACAGCTGGTACATCATTATAATATTAAAGGTTAAAATTAATTGATTTGTAAGCTATTAAAATATAAATTACACAAAGAAGTTTTTATAATAACGTTATAATAAATTTATGACAATTATGTTTCTACTCGTTTTTATATAGGCCTAAACATTTAAATGGTGGCTGTCATAAAACGGATTTATACATTCAATATTGAAGCACATGTTAAGTACAATAAATATGCAATAGCCTAGTCACAGTGGATATATATCAAAATGCTCCTCTCCAAGTTCATTTTTGTAGCTGACTAACAAGTTTTTAGACATTGAACGGCTTTTTTGAGGTTAATGTGACGGTAAATGTGACATTTTTACAAGCTGTTTATTGATGCCTTTCCGCAGTTGAAACACTGATTGATCGATTAATGTGACATGATATGGATTTCGGTAAGTTGTACTGTATCTTTCAACATACCTTCGGATATTTATTCCCATTTATTTCGTGTTGTAAAGCAGAAGAGATGATCGGTTCACGTGCAAAAAAGATCACGACAGCTCGAGACGTATATGGTCTGCAGTCTATGGGAAAGTAGCCCATTTTCGATTCTTGTGAGAATTATTGTGCACGCAAATTCACCCTGACACCACCCCCCGGATCTACACGATTCACATAAATGACATATTTTGATTCAAAACGGCAAATTTCGCTGAAAAGCGACTAGTTTGCAGGTATGATGTCACATGTCTGTTTATTTTGAACTCTGTTTTTTCATTTGTCACATGTCCTCCTTCGTTCAGTTTTTCCCGCCACTCTTTAGTTGTCATAGCTACAGATTGATTTGAGTTTCAGTTCAGGTGTGTCTTATTAATTAGCCTCGTTAACTCCACTGTTTGCCTTGTATATAAGCCCTCAGTTTCAGTCCAGTCTTTGTCCTGTATTGTTTAACATCATAGGTGATTTGTGGTACGTTTCTCAGTTTTGTTTCTCCTGTTTGATTTCATTATTCTATTAAAAGTCTCCTGCATGGATCTCCTTCGTTGTGCGCTTTAATACAACCACCACTCGTGACTATATATATATATATATATATATATATATTAGGGGTGGGAGAAAAAAAATCGATCCATCGATGCATCGCGATTCTCTCTCTAACGATTCTGGATCGATTCTGAGCTTAGTTTTTATTCAGATGCGCAATGACGCTGAGTGTGCTTTAGAAACACCTGGATTCTGCTTGCTTCCAATTCCTCACACACATACACCACTCAAATCTTCCGTGAAATAATCTTTCATAAAGTTCGGAAAGGTTGAAGCGAATTACAACGACGTTCGCGGGCTTCATTACACAGGATGCGCTGTGAGAGACGCGCGCTTTGTTTGATGTTGCTGTGCGCAGTCTCGCCCGTCTGCATTTTCCTTACAAATGATCTACGAAGGCATCATTTATGTTGTTTGGAATGCAGTGGACTTATATATTTAAAATATTAAAATCACTTACAGAAGGCTGCTTTCAATTTCAAATGCTGACGCTTTGTTTGTGAAGAGTGCTCGCGCATGCGGCTGTGTGCGACTCCATGTAAGTGGTTTAATGTACTTGCATCTCAAAATGGTTTTATGATGCAAAATTAATGTAAACACAGCCAGTTTTGTCTTAAGGGATTAAATGGACAGGACAAACTGCATTACTTATTATATTTCAAAAGAGATCCGTGCGTGAATGCAGCTTATTAGATCTCCCGCTGTCTATGATGTAACAATCAAACGACAGTAAACATGAGAAAGAAAACGTTCAGATAATCTTAAATACTGAAAGCACTCTTTGTTTATTGCTTGTAATATGTTTCGTTGCTCCTCTTTATTATTTGCTACTTGCTTGAATGTTTTGAAGTTGTAGGCCTATTAGTTTAAAATTCTTAACATATTGTTTTAATTAAATTTTTTTCAATTTGTAATTATTTTAAAAAGTACTTATAATTACTTTTGTATGTATATGTAAATGTAAGGATTTTAAGGTTTTTAAGTCGGTAAACTAATTAATTAATTAAAAAAAAAAAGTAGATCAAGAATCGTTTTGGAATCAGATCGTGACTCCCAGAATCGGAATCAGATCATGAGGTGTCTAAAGATTCCCACCCCTAAAATATATATATATATATATATATATATATATATATACACAGTTGCAAGAAAAAGTATGTGAACCACTTGCAGAATCTGTGAAAATGTGCAAAATTTTAACAAAATAAGAGAGATCATACAAAACGCATGTTTTTTTTTTATTTAGTACTGTCCTGAGTAAGATATTTTACATAAAAGATGTTTACATATAATCCATAAGACAAAAAAATAGCTGAATTTATTGAAATGACCCAGTTCAAAAGTTTGTGAAACATTGATTCTTAATACTGTGTGTCATTACCTGGATGATCTACGACTGTTTTTTGTTGTGTGATGGTTGTTCATGAGTCCCTTGTTCATTCTGAGCAGTTTAACCGAGCTCTGTTCTTCAGAAAAAATCTCCAGGTCCCAAAAATTCTTCAGTTTTCCACCATCTTTTGCATATTTGAACCCTTTACAACACTGACTGAATGATTTTGAGATCCATGTTTTCACATGGAGGACAACTGAGGGACTCAAACACAACTATTAAAAAAAGGTTCAAACAATCACTGATGCTTCAGAAGGAAATACGATGCATTAAGAGTCGGGGGGTGAAACCTTTTGAACAGGATGAAGAGGTCCAAATTTTTCTTATTTCGCTTGAATATTTTTTTTTCATTTAGTACTGCCCTTCGGAAGCAACAGAAGATATTTGCATGTTTCCCTGAAGACAAATTAAATACAATTTACCTTGATCTTCAAATTCCAAATGTTTTCACCCCCCATCTATTAATGCATCATGTTTTTTTCTGGAGCATCAGTGAATGTTTGAACCTTTTTTAAAAGTTGTGTTTGAGTCCCTCAGTTGTCCTCAATGTGAAAAGACGGATCTCAAAATCATTCAGTCACTGCTGTAAAGGGTTCAAATATGCAAAGGATGCTGGAAAACTGAAGAATCTGCAGGACCTGGACATTTTTTCTGAAGAACAGAGCTCAGTTTAACTGCTCAGGACAAACAAGGGACTCATGAACAACCATCACACAACAAAAAAAAAAAACAGTCGTAGATCATCCAGGTAACCACACACAGTATTAAGAATCAATGGTTCACATACTTATGAATGGGGTTATTTTAATAAATTCAGCTATTTTTTTTTTTTGTCTTGTGGATTATATGTAAACATCTTTTATGTAAAATATCTTACTCAGGACACTACTAAATAAAAAAATAACATGCATTTTGTATTATCTCCCTTATTTTGTTAAAATTATTAACATTTTCAGATTCTACAAGTGGTTCACATACTTTTTCTTGCAACTGTATATATATATATATATATATATATACACATACACACTTGGACAATCACTCTGACATATATGTATATATAAAATACAGTGCCTATAGAAAGTCACCTTCAAGTGTAAACTAAATTAGCCAATGGACATTGGTGTGCGAGATTTGCATCGCGCACTTCACCCTGCAAAGCAGGTATAAAGGAAGAGCGCGTGTAGTTGCACATTAAGTACGGTCCATGTCTAAGCACAAGGCATGAATGGGACAGAGGGCTGGGTGTGCCTCCTCCAGGGACAGCGCTTGCAGGTTCACCACCTGAACCCTGAAAGTCATGGTGGGAACCTTGGGCCCGTATCTGGGCCAGGGTCTCAGGATAACGTGAGAGTAGGCCGGTCCGAAAATGCCTGCAGGTCCCCTACCCTCTTAACAGAAGCCAGTGCAGTCAGGAGCACCGTCTTAGAGACAGGATTTTAAGCTCTACTGACTGCAGAAGTTCGAAGGGCTCTCTTAGTAAGGCCGTTAGAACCAATGAGAGGTCCCAAGAGGGTACCAGGTGAGGGTGGGGAGGATTCAGCCTCCTCACACCCCTAAGGAACCTGATGATCAGGTCGTGCTTTCCCACAGACTTACCATCTACTGCATCATGATGTGCGGTGATAGTGGCAACATACACTTTCAGGTTCAGGGGGTGCTTCTGGACCACTGAGGTGGACATTGTCTGGCCGAGGGCCTGTGCTGTGACTTTCATCATGGTCAGTCACCGTGCGCAATTCCTGCATCAACTCTGGCTCAGAACTACCCTTGTGCATTATGAGTGCTTTGGCCTGGTAGACTTTTAGGGTGGCCATCGCATGCAGGGCAGAGGTCTGTCCAGCAAACCTTCAGTATTTAAAATTATCTGTAAGCCTTGGCAGCCAGAGCTGCTGTTATCTTACAGGTGCTGGACGGGAGTTGTGGATGACACCACCAGGTGGCAGCACTTTGCGGGCATGCACCGCAACTGCACAGTCCACCTGGGGAGTTCCCACAACCTCCTGACCGCCCCACCATCGAGGGTAGTGAGAGAGAAAAAAACTTATAGCAGATTTTGGCACATTTGGCATTCCATACTGGCACAAATTTGCCTCCATGCTGCCAAAGTTCTTTATGCGCCTCCAGGAAGAAAGGCAAGGGGGCGGGGCAAGGCGATTTACACATCACACTGCGCCCCCAGAAACCAATCATCCAGCCACGATCACTGAGAGCAGGTCCAAGCGCGCAGCAGCCCAGGCAAGCGCAGCTGCAACTCTGAATCCAGTTCAGCACAAGCAAACACCGCCGAAGCGGAAAACTCAGCTTCATCCTCATCTTCAGAGCATAACAGCCCTCCCTCTGATGCAGCGATCAACATCTGATCCTCCACCGGAGCACCGCATGAAATGCTATGTCCCCTACGAGAAGGACCAGCAATCCCATCCAGAAGCATCACAGCTTGCGATGTGCTAGAGGAGTGGACGGAGGAAGCCCTCACTGTAATCCTCAGGTCACCCTCGCTATTCACCAAAGTAGTCCTTCCCACGGAAGGAGGAACTAGTTCGGGGCATAGCAAAGGGGACTCCAGCTCATTTGAGGTTCTCGAGTCTCGACAATACATCTAGAGTGCTGAATGAAGCGTAGGGTTGCTGTGACAACCCGCGCTGTCAGCTTGCAGCTCAAAGGCACACGACACTCTGAGAAGCTCAAGCCCTTACGAGAAAGGTGAGATGTGACCAGCGTGCTGATGTGGTCATGCTCTCATGCGAGAACATGAGCCACCCACGAATGCAGTCTCAGCATGCTTTTGTCCAGGCATGTGAGACAGTGATCGTGGCCGTCAAATGAGGATAGGAAACGACTGCATTCAGAATCATACGAGTGGAATGACGTCTTTACAAAGACGCGCCCGTGTTTGCTCTTTTAGAGAAATATACTTTTTAGGGAAAAAGCTCTTTTATAGCTGAAGCGCACAGGGGAATGGTCACTGCACAAGCACGTAGACTATTGTAAGCCTGCAGCGTGCTGGAAACTCTTTCAGTAGTAGCAACCACCGGTGACCCGCCGTCACACCAACACTCTCTAGAGAGCTTCTCCCAGTTTCATAGAACACTTGAACGATGATTGCAGAGCAGAATCGCAAGAAACGCTCAGATCCGAAGTGAAAGCTTTATTGTTTGACTGCACTTTTTCAGGAAAGGCTTCTTTTTTGCAACCCTGCCATTCAGGCACACTTCGTGTAAAGCTTATGAGATAGTTGTCACATGCACAGACTGACCAGTCCCAGCCATAAAGCCTTGTAAGTCCTTCAAAGTTGCCTTTGGCCACTTGGTAGCTTCTCTGATCAACGTCTTCCTGGCTCGGTCATCCAGTTTGGACGGATGGCCTGACCTAGGCAATGTGTTGGTGGTGCCATTCGATTTTCACTTCTTAATGATGCTCTGAACAGTACTCAGAGGGATAGCTAAAGCCTTCAAAATGTTTTTGTAGCCTTCTTCTAACTTGTGCCTTTCTACAACTTTATCCCGGAGGCCTTTTAAAAACACTTTCCAAACCATGGTGAATTCTTTGCAGTACCATGCATTACTAACAGTGATATCTTCAATTAACAGCTGGTTTTATTCTGAAGTAATCAAAACCACAACAACTGATGACGGGTGGGGCAATTAGCCTGGTGTTTGATCTGGAAGTTGATTGGTTGCACCTGAGCAAGTTTATAATGGTATACTCTAAGGGGCTGTTTACGCAACACCTTTTTCTACTAAAAATGCCATTTTGGTGGCCTGAAAACGCAAACTTTTGAAAAACAGGTTTCAACGCAGTTTTTGAAAACGCTACCGTTGTCATCTCCGTGTAAACTGCAAAAATGCAAATCTGTGAAAACAGTGACATCATACACATGCGTATTACGTGTTTAGTCTATCCACCTTATTTTTAAATGTGAAAGTAAGGTGTTTTCTGTGAATCTGTGAGACTTCCGATTTATTAGCCTCTATAGGGAAATAACGAGAAGAGTATCAAAGTGCAGTAAACTGTTAAAATAAAGTGGATAGGCATGCGCAAGGCGAGTGCTCTGTAAAAGATTGCGTAGGTGCGCAGGCGCATAGTCTTTCTTTACAAAGTGACATCGCCAACTAATTGTCTGGCATGCATAATACAGCGTTTATAGTCATTTTCGGGGATCTGTGTGAACAGGGATAGTTTTGATAATGTTGTCATCTGTACAAAGAAAAGAAAAAGAAAAAACTTTTCCGTTCTCGTGTACATCGTCGAGTAAATGTACCCTAAGGGATTGATCACTTTACCAAACCAGGTATTTCCCTAATTAATTTAAGGGATAGTTCACCCAAAAATGAAAATTATCCCATGATTTACTTACCCTCAAGCCATCCTAGCTTGAGGGTAATGCACATGATTTATAAATCGAGGGAACGAAATAGTAAATTGTGCGCACGATTTAGTAAATCGAGGGAACGAATTAGTAAGTCGTGCACATGATTTAGTAAATCGAGGGAATGAAATAGTAAATCGTGCGTACGACTTAATTTTTTCTTGCATGTCATGTGCGGGGCTCCGTAGTTTTGCTCAGCATTTATAGCCCTGCTTGTCTCTAGCTTGTCAGTCGTTGAATGTATGTAAAATAATGCATTTGTATTCCCAACATGCTTATTTGAAGTGCATTAAAAATATATTGAACTGCATTTTAATATATTTCTTAAAGGGGTGGTTCATTGCGATTTCACTTTTTTTAACTTTAGTTAGTCTGTAATGTTGCTGCTTGAGCATAAACAGTATCTGCAAAGTCACAGCGCTGAAAGTTCAATGCAAATGGAGATATTGTCTTTTAAAGTTATGGCAGTTTAATGCCTACAAAAACGACCGGTTTGGACTACAACGAGCTTCTTCCCGGGTTGGTGACATCATAAACCCCTTCAATTAACATAAACACTGCCCCAGGGAACACGCAACAAAGTGGGTGAGGCCATGTTGCGTGCATACAAGTCTTCTTCCTAGGGACGCTGGACTTCGGGAACAATGTTTAAAATTTATGTTTAATTCTGTTCCTGACAATTATAATGCTAATTTAGCTGTCTGTGCTGCACATTTTACGGAAGACAGCTTCCAGAATCTACACGAGTTCAATGCTGGATTTGCACAAAGGCTATTACTGAAAGATGGAGCAGTTCCCACTTTAAAAGCAGAAGCTGTTGTTTATGGGCCCCAACCTGTAAGTATGTTTTATTGTTTATAAAGTTATATAGTTTCTGGGACGTAAACAAAGACCAATGCGGTTTGGCTTCGCTAGCCAGTTAGCTAAATTCTATCTCATACTTCTCCAACAAACGCCTACAAACACCAACAAACTTCTATGTAATCACACCAGCGAACGTCTGTTGGTGTTTCTGTTATCAGTGTACAGCATTGTTTCATTACGGCTTTTATGTTGTGTTTACCCACATGCTCATTCATGCTATAAATTAAACAATACCTTTACAAAAATGTAAGTAACACTACAGTAAAGCTTTAATCAGAACACTATGGGGCATCAGTAACACAAGTGACAGCATATCTAAACACTTTGACACAAATACAAACAAAAATACTTAACATTCATAAACGTCTATTAAAAGCCGTGCTTGCAGAGGTTCTGCTTGATCCTCTTCATCATTACTGCTGTCTGGGTCTGATTCGGGCTCAAATTGATATGGCAATAATGACGCCATTATTTACATTTCCACCAAAGCAAAGACTGGACTTTGACCGAAGCACATGCGACGTTTGCCCGTAATGGTATGGGGCGTGGCGTTTCCTGACAACGTGAATCGTGACAACGTATTCCGGACAGCAAATCACAATACCCTGGGCCAGCTAACCAATCTGAGCCCATTGCGTATTTCTGAGGGAGGGGCTTCATAGAACCAGGAACTCAACAGTGCGTTTTTAGGAGAAGGGAAACAGCGGTGTAGAATAAAGGTAAAATATATGAAAAATTCGGCATTTTTTTTTAAAGACATGTTAAACTGCGCCCCATAAACACAATAAAGCCTAGGAAAAAAAACAGTGAACCACCCCTATAAAAATACTAGAAGTACATTGGTAATAAATATATGCTTAGTTACACTTTTAAAAAATATGCTAAACACAAACATACTTTTAGTGAAGTTAGTGTCTTTACAGAAAACATATTTATGTTACTCTTATTTAGAGTATATTTTATATGTACTTTAAGAACATAGCAAAATGATTAAGCTTTTAGTGGGTTTAAATGTACTTTATAACCATGTGTAGGCCTACTGCAATATATTTTAAATATATATTTATAGTTTTAATATTTTCAAAAGAAAGATATTTTGAGAAACATTTTGTACATTTACAATGTACCAACTTATGTATTATTAACATTTGCCAACTGATATGGTAACACTTTACAATAAGGTTCATTAGTTAACTGCTTTAGTTAACATGAATTAAGAATGAACAATACTTCTAATGCATTTATTAATCTAAATTAATGTTAATTTCAACATTTACTAATACATTATTAAAATCAAAAGTTGTGTTTGTTAACATTAGTTAATTCACTGTGAACTAACATGAATTCAACAACTGTATTTTTATTAACAAAGATTAATAAATACTGTAACAAATATTTGTTCATTGTTAGTTCATGTTAGTTAATACATTAATGAAACCTTATTTGTAAAGTGTTACCATATATATACTATATAAAAAAACTCATGGACACAGGCAAATAATATTTTTGTTTTGCTGTGTGGACATGCTAAAATGTTTAAGTGAAGTTCCTAAACGTAATTTAGGGAGGAGCGAGCCCATCTAATCTTCCAATCAACAGCCAGAGTATATAAGCAGCTGCTTACCTCTCTTCAGTCTCAGCTGTTCCAGCATCCCTCCACCTCCCCAAACTCCACCTTCATCTCAGGTACTTTGCCCTATACAATCATATCCTATATTTATTCACTGTGGGGGTATATCAGAGCTCGAGTTGAAGCTGCTTCATCGAGCCCCTCATCAGTGGACAGCAAGCCAAACTAGCTAACCTAATACCTTTAAGATTATATGGGCAAACGAACTCGTTAAATTTATATATAAGAGTTTATATATAATTATATAACTTATATATCACTTAATTAGTTTAAATAAAGTATGGTGGATTGGCCTACATTTAGAAATCAAAGTTTCTGACTGGCTGGCAAAATGTAAACAATGTAAAATTTGTAAACATACAGTAATTTGTATCCTAAACTATCATATATATATATGTGTGTGTGTGTGTGTTAAGACATATATTTAGATGTACAAAAAACTGACTGCATCAGTGAAAAACTAAAATGTTCTTGGCCTAGCAGTTAGCACATTTTCTGTCTCTAAATGGCGGTGATGCTCATATGATCTCGTCTTTTAGTGTTTGTGTAGAATGTGTGTTCAGTCCCAGTGGACTGTGATTTTGCTTTATATGAATTTCCTACTCCTGCAGAGATATAGATTTTGTGAGCTATTTTATGAAGAGATAAATACAAATGTTTGCTAAGTCTCTTATGTTTTTTTTGTTGTTGTTGTTTTTTTTGTGGACATAAGAGGACATTTTGAAAGCAGCTCACATCTGACTCACGCATGCTATCTTTATGGACGGGGAAGCAGTTCTAACACTCCAGCGAGCAATATTATTTCATGCTTGTTTTGTGAACCCGTCTTTCTAACACGCATACACATCATGACTGCCTAACAGAATTTTTTTTTTTAAAAACCCCACTGTGTAAAAAATAATAAAAATAAAATGTGTGTGTGTGTATATATATATATATATAATTCATATATATAATTCATATTTTTTGTTTGTTTGTTTGTTTGTAAAAACTAATCTCATTTGAAGGTCATGCTAAAAATCATTTCTAAATGGAATTGGTAGTGAATTGTTTGGCAAAGGAGCCTAAAGGGATGAATTTATATTTTTAAGCTCTTATGGGGGGAAAAAACTATAAAAGCCTAAATCATAATGGAATCACAAGTGAGGCTTATACATTTATTATTATTATTTTCCAGAGACCCGATGCCTCTCTAGCTGTCCCTGTAAAGCCGCTGCCAATGTAAAACGCATGCATTTGTTTTTTCATGTGGCGCTCTCTTGTCCGAGTCGATTTGTGTGATGTAATTACAGCTAAAATGCTTTTGAGCTGACTCTTTAATTGCTTTCCTGGAGTGATTGGTGGTGATCAAGTGCATGCAAGCGTCTTGAGTCAAGGCTTTGTGATTCTTTGTGGCAGTGCTGGGGATCTGAATCTGTCAACGTGTTTGATGGGCCATCAGAACACATGCATTAGGTCTACATATCACGTCTACACATACATATCTTATCACTCTGTCAGCTGTTCCAGTGCACTTAAAGGTGTTTAATGTGAATATAGACTTCCAATGCCATTTGAAAATAAACGTGCATCTGCTCCATGCATTTTTGTAATATATGTCATGCTGCCTGTCACATGACCTCTCAAATACTGTAGGTTTACTTGCTCTCTTTTAAATGCCTGTCATAGCTAGATGGGTTTCAAGTGATTTATATAAAAAAAGGCGTTAGTCACCATCATATTTACAGATCTGGATCACCCACAGGGTTCTTTTAATCGCTTTCAGTTAAATTATGTTCTTGAAAAAGGTTGATGTTGTCTGAAACTGAAAACGTACTGCACTTTTATGGCTATTTGGAATGTTATGATGCCTTAAGCACATCTTTTGTTATGATCACATGTTGTATTGTACCACTTGAGTTAGTGACTCGGACTCGAGTCGCACTCGAGTCGCATTTTAACAGACTTCAGACTTGACTCGGACTCGACCTGAAATGACTTCAGACTTGACTCGACTCGACACAAAAGACTCGTGAATATTTTAAAAACAACTCAAGTCTTTTACCCTTAACTACTGATATAATAAATAAAGAATCTGTGTTGTGTTTGAATGATTTTATAACATTCTGTGGGTCTCCCTCGGTAGAAATCACGGGGGGCACCGCGATGCGACCGCAAAGGGCACTTTCACTTTCGCGATCAAAGGGGCAGGGGCTCATGCCCCCCCGGCATGAAAATGACTACTCGTGTTGCCAGGACGACTGTTTTGTACATTGTAATGGATTATAAAGTAACAAGCTGGATGTACATTATCCCTTACAAAACAGATGATAGAAAGATCATATTTTTTGTCTATATAATACAACTAGGATAAAAAATAGGATTTGAGTATGAGATTTTTTTTTTTTTTTAATGACTCGAGACTCGACTTGGATTCATGTCAAAAGACTCCAGACTTGACTCGGACTCCAGCTTAAAGACTTCAGACTTGACTCGGACTCCAGATAAAATACTCGTGAACATCTCTGCTATGTACAGAAAAGCAGTTGAGCCCAGAATTTGAACGCAACGCTTTTAATTTCACGTTAAGCGTTTTCCTCCCATAGAAAACACTTAACATGGCTTAATGTACTAAGACAGTGATATTAAAAGACCGAACTCCGTAAACATCATACTAATAAACCATACTATGTACAGCAAAGCAGATTAGCCCAGAATATAAACGCAATTTGTTTAATTACACATTGTGTTATAATATTATGACGATATAATAATATAATATTACATTGTTTTTAAACAGTACTTGGAGGTGCATGCAATTCTTGGCATGTAACGTTATGCAGAACTCTGCATAACACCTGTAGAAGATTGTAACGTTAATCATCCATTGTAATTAATGTAGATTTCGCATTGTTTGTAAATTTTTGTTGACTCAATAATAAACTGCCATTTCAGAGTTGGATCTGTTTGTGTTTCATTTGCATAACATTATGTAAAACGTTAGCTAACAACAGTTGACTAGTAGGCTAAGTTATAACGTTAGTCATCAGGTCTCGAATGAAATTGTCCGACTAAGTTTGCTAATCATAAAAACCTGACATACCCTATAAATTTATGAACTTACCTGGTTTTGTTGTTTGTTGAGCCTTTCTATCCTAAATGTTTACGACAAGGCAATGTCACGACCCGCCACATCTGAAAGAAATTTGATACTGTAAACATACAAGACATGACGTGTGACAGCTAGCTAGGTGTGTGACAGTGAGGAAATGGCTAGCATCAGTTACTTTAGAAGCCTAGGTAGCGCGGACTCTGCCGATTATATTAAGAAATTAACTCACAGTAATGGTGAGACATTTGCTTTCTGCCCCCTAGTTGCGCGCGCATCTCTGTATTTAATCGCATACCATTTCTCAGCACAAGCCATCCAGCATTTATTAATATGATATTCTAAAACCGATCTAGCTTACTGCAGTGTGCAACAAGTGTCTCACCACAGTGTTCGTTTGGCAGCAACTCACTCAAATGTATCTAATATGATAAAACAGCGCTGCGTTACCTCATACGCTTGACCGGAAGAAGCGGCGCCGGCGACTGTGGCATAATAAACGTTCCTCTGCTGTCGAGCCGTGTGTCGCGCTCGTCTCTCATTAGCAAACTCTCCAGCGTCCTCGTTCAGCTCCCACAACACTCGGCCCTGCTCTGCTTCATACTACAGTAACGTTAATAATCTCATCCATGAACGTGATTTCTGAGTCCCGTCAGATTCTTTTTCACCCGCTGTAAGGTGAAGACGACGTTTTTTTATTTTTTATTAAATGCTTGAAAAAAGAAAGAAAGAAAGAATGAAAAGTAAAAAAACAGTGGTGAAGACGACATATCCCAAGATTCCGAGCTCAAACTCAAAGCTATGCCTTTGTTTTGAATAGGCGACCTCTAGCGGCGAAAATTCAAATGTTTTAAATTTTCAGCACTATCCACCTGTTTCCGGGGGCGCTACTGTAAAAAAGAACGTGGGTACAACTTCCGGTGAGGCGGCGGAAGTAGCATACCAATGGTATTTTGTGTGTTAATTAGCGAAGAGGCTAAGTGTTTTTCGGATCATTGTTTACTTTGTAAAGTTGCACACCTTTATGAGAAATGTCGTTACGGAGCAGGGACATTTCAGTTTAGTACATTTATTAGTTAATCAGTAATATCACAATACAATAAACAATTTTCATGCCCTTAATTGTTCTTTACTGACTTTCCACAAAAGTGCTGCTGCATGACTACGAGTGTCCTGGCCCTGCAATACATGAACAACCCGCTGTTTGTACTTCACCTGTCACTGATGCTAGCACCCAAGCCTTACGATGTGAAACGTGTCGTGCGTGCCAGAGCCAGTCGCGTTTCCTGTCATATATGCGATGCTAAAGGCTACTTATGCTAACCATTGCGATAATAAATACACACGTTTATGGAAAATACCAGAGACTGCTTGAGGAACGTAGACAACTCATATATGATTATAATCGTGTATTTATTTGGTTTAATGTTTTATCTG
The DNA here is from genome assembly GCA_039654765.1 of Mylopharyngodon piceus. Lineage (NCBI taxonomy): Eukaryota > Metazoa > Chordata > Actinopteri > Cypriniformes > Xenocyprididae > Mylopharyngodon > Mylopharyngodon piceus. Next base: position 16,582,710 of record CM077439.1, read on the forward strand.
TCTCTTCCCTGTGCCTTTGCTGATACCAGACTAATGCATACGCATATTTTTTCCCACACTCCAGTTAACTCGTATAACTCATAACTCATGTTTCTTCTCATGAGCTCCCTCTGTTGCTCTGGCTGAAAGGATAACAGTAGAGATTGAGAGATCGCTCAAACGTCCTCGGATTGCAATCATCGCATAATTTAGAGGAAAATTAATAGAAATGCTCAGAAAAGTGACAAACATATGATATTTTATCAATATATTTCTAAATGTGTAAGCCTTTGGTCTTAAAAGCCTTAATGGAGTTGTTTTGTGCATTCTTGTGATCGTAAATAAATGGAAGCAGGTGCAACTGAATAGGTATGTGTTCTCTTTTTATGTCAATATAAATATCAGTTAGATTCAGCATGATTGGTGTGCACTCCTGAAATAAATTAATAAATTACTGGTACTGTAAAATTTTTTTTACTGTAAAACATTGTTCAAATATTGATGTTGGAATCTTAAGTCTTTAAGTAAAGGCCAAACGTTCGCAAGTTTGGATCGCTAAACCTTGAATGACTGTCAACTGTTGAATGAACAGAGTGTCACGTCCAGCATGTTTACTTCGAACCGGAAGACGCTCCCACTTTTGACGCCAGGCCTCGGGGCGTAGGAAACTTGTGGATAGAGAATGAGGAGTTACGTCACGATGTTTTCACTCCGCGTTGCATTTCGTGCCCGAGATAAAGAGTAACAGAGAGAGAGAGAGCAGATTAATTTAATAAATAAATTACATCGCAGTTTTATGGGAAGAAATGGAGAAGGAGAAAGTGGAAGGAAAAGGGCTCTATCGGGAGAGACTAAATAACACCGCCAAGCAGCGTCATTTAGAGAAAATGCTTGACATTAACAGCATCGACCCGTACGACCTGCCAGCTACAGAACTGACGAAAGACCCAGAAGCACCACCTGTCACATACCCTGACATCGTCAATTACCTGGTTTATATGGTACCAGTGCCTACACAATGCAAGAGTTCAGACCCTTTAAGTCATTAGAAGCATATGAACAATTCTGCTGCGGCTGAATTACAAACTCACAAACCTGTAAACTGCGAGAGCTCAGTCATACTTGCTAAGGAAGGTTGCACTCCACTTTTATTACAGTTCTGATGCTTATTATTGTAAAAATAATAATATTTTCGCCTACTGAGTCATAGACTGGTTATTGATGTCAAGCAGTTTCTCTAAATAATGCTGCTTGCTAATAACTTAAACTTAAAAATTTGCTTCTAATTGCTTAAAGGGTCTGAACTCTTGCATTGTGTAGGCACTGATACCATAAACCAGGTAATTGACGATGTCAGGGCAGAGCCGGCGCCAGGACACACGAACTGGGGGTGCCTTAATTTACTAAGACAGTGTTATTAACGAACCAAACTTAGTAAACACCATAATAATAAAGCATACTATGGACAGAAAACCAGATGAGCCCAGAATATGAACACAACACATTTAATTACACGTGTTTTCCTCCCATAAAGAAAAAGACAGTGCCATTAAAATACCAAACTTAGTAAACTTTATACTAATAAAGCATAATATACAGAAAAATTGGTTTGTGCCGAATTTGATCTTTTAATATCACTTATAGGCTACATTAAGCGACATTAAACGTTTTCTTTATAACAGTTTTCTATGTGAGGAAAACACTCGTGAATTTAAACACATTGCGTTCACATTATGGACTCAACTGCTTTTCTGTATATAGTATACTTTATTAGTAGGCCCTATGATGTTGACTGAGTTTGGTATTAATATCACTGTCTTTCTTAGTACATTAAGCCATATTAAGCGTTTTCTTATAAGTTTTCTATGGGAGGAAAAGGCTTAACGTGTTATTAAACGCGTTGAGATCATTCAGGACTCATCTAATTTTTTTTGTAGGCCTACATAGTATACTTTATTAGTATGATGTTTACTGAGTTTGGTCTGTTAATATCACTGTCTTAGTACATTAAGCCACGTTAAGCATTTTAGAATGTCCCTTGGCGACGCTTGTTGGTGTTATTTAGTCTCTCCCGATAGAGCCCCTTTCCTTTCGCTTCCTCATTATCCATTTCTTTCCAAGAAACTGCGGCGTATCGCAAAAATGCAAACAAATAGCATGCTATTTCTCTCGGTCTCACTGTCAAAGTAACCATGGCAACGGATAGCGTATCCTTCTAATATGGCGACGCCTTCCCGAAATGCAACACGAGTGAAAACGCTGTGACGCAACCTTCTCATTCTCTATAGAGACAGAGCGCATTTTGACTTTGTATTGCGTGAGGCTGCCTCCTTGTCATTTCTGACTTATAACAAAAAAACAGAACAATGCATTAAAGCTGCTGTGTGACAAGGTGTACAGCAAACAAGCTAAAAAACCCAGAACTACGTTTTTATAAGCTACCGAACCGAAAAGCCAACCTTTAAGGAGACAAAAGTGGATACAGGCAATAAGACGTGAAGCATCAGCAGGAAGAATGGGTAAATTTTGGGATCCTGACACTCACTATGCCTCAGTAAGCCTACGTGTGCAGTAAACATTTTATCGCTGTTAAGTCAAATATCCAAATGTCAGTTTTATATATTATATTTCCTGTCGCTGATTACTTACCCTCCAGTGGGCGTAGTTCTCATAATATGACTTAGGCCTGGGCGATAAAACGGTATCGATATTTATCGACGGTACGTCTTAATCGATAACGATATAAAAAATGTCCGATATAACTCTCGATATAGTTTCACTTAAATGCATTAAAATGTAAACAGACATGAAGTTCGGTTGCATGAACAACTCTCGCTCCATCCCTGGATCACAAACAGACGCGCTACAAGTGACACGCAAACAAGTTGCTGTGGAGTTCAGTTGCGCAATCGCCACGTGAGATCAGAACACACAAACACATGAAAATGAGTGCTGTACCTGCCGGTGATGAGGAGAATAAAAAAGGACATATCAGCTCGTCACTGTGGCAGTTTCATGGTTTCCTTACGTCTAACAGTTGATCTACTTCAAAGTTCGTCTTGAGAGAGCAGTTGTCATGTCGGTATTAACAGCTGCACAAACAGTGTTTTCAATCACACAGTATCATTATTTCTGTGCTACAAATATTCAAATTATCACAGAAGTACTGCGATAAAAGTTTATAGTTCAGATAAAACACTGAAGTCTATGTTATCGATCAAAATAGAGCAAATCAGCTTTTGAAAGAAACTTGAACGCGCTGAAAACTACGCATTTGTCGAATACACTGTTTCACCACCAGGTGGCGATAAGTGACTGTTAAAAAATGTATGTGAAGTTGAATCTTCATTCAACAGATTCTTTCAAATACACTGATTCATCCAGTAATGAAACGAGTATTTATGGGCGTGTCATTGAATCATACATCCAAACAGATTTTTTTTTTTTTAAAAATAATTAATTCAAATATATTTAAAATTTTAAAATAGACTGCAGCAATTAATATTTTGTTGGAACCTCTAGTAAATTACATGTTTTTTTTTTTCGTGTAGTTGTCATTCAGAATTGTGATCTCGGTTTGAAACAAACAAAAAAGTTTCTCAATTTATACAGAATTGTGCAGCTCTAAGTTTCTTTAACATTTATTGAAAGATTTGTTTAAATTTTATTTTGCTTTATTTTAAAAATTATTTGTTGTTTGCCTTAATTAAAAATGTATTGGTTAAATTAAAAAAAAAAATTTCTGCTAAAATTTTTTCAATAATTATTGATACCGATCAATATGAAACATTATATCGTGATAATTTTTTTAGCTGCTCATGACGCGTGTCACTCTGTCTCTATAGACCAGGGGTGTCCAAACTACGGCGGGCCAAATGCGACCCGGGGATGAATTTCAAACGGCCCGCAGCTTGTCTATTAAAATATATTATATGTGGCCCGCCATGCATAATTTACAAATTGTGCAGTTTCACAATGTCAACACAAGGTGGCAGTACTAGATTTTAGGCCAGGGCGTGCCAAAAGCGGAACGAAGCAGCGCTACTTGTGCGCGCTGCTCAATCACACGACCACTAAACAGCCAGTGAGAAGTTTTCGAGTTTGGAGTAGAGCAGAGGTCTCCGGTACAAGCTACAAATCTCTCTGTGATTTAATTCAGTTTAAAGCCAGTTGAAACAGCGCTGACTTTATCAACAACACTAACGTGTAAATCAGGGGGAACATTGAGCCGATCCAGTTAGAATACTTTTCAACCAACAATTCAACATTTATCATAGATTTACTGTGGTAACACTAACTGTAACCGTGGTATTATAATATCTCATTTTATTTAATTGTTAATGTAGACGTATTAAATGAGTAATAAAGGCCAAATTACAGACTATTTTTTTGTCATAAACTTGCAGTTTTGTGCAGTCGTATTTATATTAAATGTGTTTATAAACTAAATACCATAAAGCCATTCTAGATATAGAATTTTTTTTTTTACTTTTTACCATGTAGTGAGGTGCCATGTTTTACATGTGATCTAATTATAGGACATTTTTTAATATAAGAATAGAGTTCTAACTCAGTAATAATATTTAAATTTTACCCTTTAAAAACAAGGTTGTTAAAAGTTTTACAGATATTGTGTATTAAATTTACCTCTGTGTCCTATATCAAGCTACTCTACTGTCAGCTCAAGCTTTTGTCAAATCTGTCATGTTTTCAAGAAACAAAACATGTTTTATATATACACTGCCCTCCAAAAGTTTGGAAACGCCCTAGAAAAGTGGGGTTTTGGACAATATTGGGATGAATCCTTTTTAGTTTGTGATAATATTGCACTGATAAGGGACAACACAAACTACGAAAACATATTTTATTACATAAACAGTTTATACATAGAAAAAACTTAAATTTTCGATTCATCAAAATATCCACCATTAGCAGCTATCTGACCTAAAATGGGTTCTAATTGGTTCATTGTATTCTAAACTTAATTGGCAATCAATTGTTGAAGCTATTAAGGTGTGCTGACCCAAAAATCTTTTACAAACCTGGGCCAAGTTTAAACCAGTAACCAGCCATCACAGCTGGCAAAGGGGCATGTCTGACTTTGACATGTATATATTGCCATTATTATGTAATCAAAATGAAAATTATTATTGCTGGTCTTCAATGATAATGTCAACTTACTTTAATGTATTTGCACCAAAAAATGATAAGGATTTATGCTGATATCGTCCAAAACCACACTTTGCCAGGGGTGTTTCCAAACTTTTGGAGGGCAGTGTGTATATACAGGTGCTGGTCATATAATTAGAATATCATCAAAAAGTTGATTTATTTCACTAATTCCATTCAAGAAGTGAAACTTGTATATTATATTCATTCATTACACACAGACTGATATATTTCAAATGTTTATTTCTTTTAATTTTGATGATTATAACTGACAACTAAGGAAAATCCCAAATTCAGTATCTCAGAAAATTAGAATATTACTTAAGACCAATACAAAGAAAGGATTTTTAGAAATCTTGGCCAACTGAAAAGTATGAACATGAAAAGTATGAGCATGTACAGCACTCAATACTTAGTTGGGGCTCCTTTTGCCTGAATTACTGCAGCAATGCAGCGTGGCATGGAGTCGATCAGTCTGTGGCACTGCTCAGGTGTTATAAGAGCCCAGGTTGCTCTGATAGTGGCCTTCAGCTCTTCTGCATTGTTGGGTCTGGCATATCGCATCTTCCTCTTCACAATACCCCATAGATTTTCTATGGGGTTAAGGTCAGGCGAGTTTGCTGGCCAATTAAGAACATGGATACCATGGTCCTTAAACCAGGTACTGGTAGCTTTGGCACTGTGTGCAGGTGCCAAGTCCTGTTGGAAAATGAAATCTGCATCTCCATAAAGTTGGTCAGCAGCAGGAAGCATGAAGTGCTCTAAAACTTCCTGGTATACGGCTGCGTTGACCTTGGACCTCAGAAAACACAGTGGACCAACACCAGCAGATGACATGGCACCCCAAACCATCACTGACTGTGGAAACTTTACACTGGACCTCAAGCAACGTGGATTGTGTGCCTCTGCTCTCTTCCTCCAGACTCTGGGACCCTGATTTCCAAAGGAAATGTAAAATTTACTTTCATCAGAGAACATAACTTTGGACCACTCAGCAGCAGTCCAGTCCTTTTTGTCTTTAGCCCAGGCGAGACGCTTCTGACGCTGTCTGTTGTTCAAGAGTGGCTTGACACAATGAATGCGACAGCTGAAACCCATGTCTTGCATACGTCTGTGCGTAGTGGTTCTTGAAGCACTGACTCCAGCTGCAGTCCACTCTTTGTGAATCTCCCTCACATTTTTGAATGGGTTTTGTTTCACAATCCTCTCCAGGGTGCAGTTATCCCTATTGCTTGTACACTTTTTTCTACCACATCTTTTCCTTCCCTTCGCCTCTCTATTAATGTGCTTGGACACAGAGCTCTGTGAACAGCCAGCCTCTTTTGCAATGACCTTTTGTGTCTTGCCCTCCTTGTGCAAGGTGTCAATGGTCGTCTTTTGGACAACTGTCAAGTCAGCAGTCTTCCCCATGATTGTGTAGCCTACAGAACTAGACTGAGAGACCATTTAAAGGCCTTTGGAGGTGTTTTGAGTTAATTAGCTGATTAGAGTGTGGCACCAGGTGTCTTCAATACTGAACCTTTTCACAATATTCTAATTTTCTGAGATACTGAATTTGGGATTTCCTTAGTTGTCAGTTATAATCATCAAAATTAAAAGAAATAAACATTTGAAATATATCAGTCTGTGTGTAATGAATGAATATAATATACAAATTTCACTTTTTGAATGGAATTAGTGAAATAAATCAACTTTTTGATGATATTCTAATTATATGACCAGCACCTGTATATATATATATATATATATATAAATAGAAAAGTAACTGGCCCCCAAATCTGTCCACGACATTGAATCTGGCCCCCTTTTAAAAAAGTTTGGACACCCCTGCTATAGACCTTATGTAGCCCCGCCCCTTTTCAGCGCTGCGCTCGTTGTCTTTTGACTTCCGGTTTGTATTTCCACAGCGAACTTACGTATTTATGAATGAACTGCTCGTTTTAAAATCTTCCCGGTCAACTGACATTTGTTAAGACATCTGCTTTAAACATTACAATGCTCACGATAATTTTCATTAACTCTACAACAAGTAAATCCACTTCACCAGCTAATTATTCTTTGACAGCGATGCCATAGAAATATACAGAGCTACCGCGAAAACGCGTTCAAAGACAGTATTATAAAGATGGCGGCGCGCTTGTTTCTCTGGCGCATAAGGTCTATAGAGTAGGCTACCTCAGAGATGACGTTTTTTTGGTAGGCCAACCCGGAAGTTAGCGGCGCATGGGTTCCCTCGATCGAAAGCCAATGCATTTTTCCCATAGACTTTTGGAAAATCACAAAAAATAAGCTCTGTGTTTAACAAAGGGATATGACACTTACACGTTTTGTCTATCAAGATAATCTTCACAAGTTAACACAACATTTATACATTTTGAAGCCTAAATAAAGTCGTCAGATATAAAAAGCTAACAGTAGGCTATAAACGGACTACAGCACACCATGGTCGCGGATCAACGTCACCACCACCAAGCTTCCTCAAACTTTATTTAGAAAACAACTTTATTTAAAAACATGCTCGCTGATTATGATCTGCGCTGTGTATGAATACTTTTTCATGAGAAATGCTGTCCAAATGTCCTGTTTGTCATGATGACGTCTAAAGTCCCTGCCAAAGGAAGTAGTCCCTTTTAGCAATTTGTTAGCAACCGCCGTTTTTAAGACACTATAAAGGTTTAAAAAATCACAAGCGGGTTATAACTGGTGTGTTTTATGTTATAGATCAAAACGTGAAAATATTTAGAGGCTTTGTTAACCACAGACCTTATTTCAGGCGATTTAGCAAAAACCCATTGACTTCGGGGCGATGGAACCAGAAGTCCTAAAATGCTAACTCGATTCCGGGTTTTGCCTACAAAAACGCGTCCTCCCTGAGGTACTCTATTCGGTTGTTAAGTCTGACGTCACGCTGCAGCACTTCCGGGTCCAAACGCTCTATCTCATACCACAAGAAAACAACAAATGGTGCTAATATACACACACAATGTGGTGTAATACTTCCAAAAAATTATAATCATAACCTTTATCTCCATACCAAAATCCCAGATGGCCAGACAGTGATTCATCTTTTATAAATAGTTAAAATATTAATGTCTGTGACGCTGTGAGCACGGAGACTGTTGTGTAGACTGTAAGTATTTTAAATGTTTAACTTTAAAATGTTAAATGTTTAATATGAATAAATAGAGCTCATAAACGGCCGTGGAGATGCCATTCTCAAGTGAAACGAGTCGAGGCTTGGACCCAGAAACGGCGTTCCTTACGTCACGACTTAACAAGCGGATAGAGGGTATGAATAGACGTCACTTTCCCGCCGGAACGCGCTCCCTCAGCTGGACTGAGTGGCAAAAGAACCTGCTGCATGACTGAATTTAATAGGGGAAACTGCGAAAACGCTAGTAAAACAAACGATTACACTAAAGGTTGGGCTCGAAAGTGTTCCTTATGACATGTCAAAGAAACCTAATCCATAGATATTGACATGCAGCCAGGAATCGTGTTTCCTGACAGTTATATGTGCCTGATTTCGACGCCGGGGAAATACATAAAGCAAATCGGCCTGTGAACGCTTTATATAAATACAATATAGGTAGGTCTAAATCGGAGTGGTCACTTATATCAATGTTATATATTTCGTCATATCGTCCAGCCCTAAAACTTGTATAGTTTTTGTCAGTGTTTATTTAAAAACACTCAATTATGCAGAATATAAGATGGTAAATATTTAATTGATGAGTTGTCAACACCATATATAACAACAATATATAGGGTATGATTTTACGCCAGAATCCAACATTTTGACACAAAATGATAACTGCAAAACGTTTCTTTGCCTGGAGTCCAGCTGTTTCTGTGAATTGCAGCAACCTGTTTGCTTATTTTTTCTGTAGCTTTCAGCAGTCTGTAAAAATATACCTCGGATTTTTCGTCAAAGCTATTTGTACAGTCAGTCGCAAAGCTCTTTCCCGTTTTGGATGTGTTTTGTGTGTTTTTCGCGTCATTCACGCTGAAAACCAATGCTGCCACTTAGTCTTTTGCCACTCAGTGGGCGTAACCGCAGTCATAACGGTCGACGGTGACGTCACGTGCATACCCTCTATTACTCCAGTCTTCAGTGTCACATGATCTTTCAGAAATTATTCTAATATGCTGATTTTGGTGCACAACAAACATTTCTTTATTATTATCAATGTTGAAAATGACTGTGCTGCTGAATGGTTTTGTGTAAACTGTGATACACAACCATTCAAAAGTTCTTAACCAAAAAAACAAAACAAAAAAAAAAAAACAAAGAAACTTTTATTCATCAAGGATGCATTAAATTGATTGAAAGTGACAGTAAAGACATTTATAATGTTACAAAAGATTTATATTTCAAATAAATGCTGTCCTTTTGAACTTTATATTCAAAGAATCCTGAAAAAAAAATGTATCACAGTAAGTTTCTGAAGGATCATGTGACACTGAAGACTGGAGTAATGATGCTGAAAATTCAGCTTTAACAACACAGGAATAAATTACATTTTTAAATATATTTAAATAGACTATATTTAAATAAACTTCTTTTAAATTGTAATAATATTTCACAATATTACTGTTTTACTGTATTTTGATAATTGAATGCAGCCTTGCCGAGCAGAAGAAACTTCTTTAAAAAACATTAAACAATCTTAATTATTCCAAACTTTTGAGCGGTGGTGTAATATAATTGTGCATGTATGTACACACACACACACATTTGTTTTTGTGAGTTGTGGGAACATTCCATAGGTGTAATGGTTTTTATACTGTATAAACCGTATTTTCTATCGCCCTACACCAACCCTACACCTAAACCTACCCATCACAGGAAACTGCACATTTTTACTTTCTCAAAAAAACTCATTCTGTATGATTTATAAGCCTTTTGATTATACAAATTTGTTACATTTCATTATTTCAAATTATACATTTCATTATACAAATTTGTATCCTGATATGTCACAAAAACACACACACACAACTTATTTTATGTATGATAAATCATTAAACAATAATTAATTCCAATGAATTTCTTAACTCAAAAATCTTTTTTTTTTTTTTCTTGCTCCAGTCCTATAAGTTCTATTTTATCTCATCCTATGTGGTGTTGCATTAGCTTTGTATGGTAAATGTATATTTACTGTACTACAGTACAATTGGCAGTCTTTTGAAGCTTATGTGCTGCTATTGTGACACTGGTACACCACAAATTAGACCCAGAGACGCAGGGTCTAATTTGTATCAATTTCCTTGAATTCTTTCTTTCCCACATTTCTAGTGCTAAACTACTCAGTGTTTTTCTGCCTTTACAATTAGATCAGGCTGGCAGCTGGGAGATTAATCAAACACCCAGACGATGTTTTTGTGGACGTGCCATTCAAGGAATGTGCACTGCATGCGTCTGTCTGTGTTAACTGTCTGTAAAGACCATGTGACCTGCTTCCTCGCCCAGCTTTAATTTCCACCCGAATTGAATCAGGGGAGATCTACAGTCAGCATATTTGTGATTAATCTTTTGGCCACTGTAATTGTACGCACAAACAAAATCAAAGTAGAAACGTATTATTTTACCCTTATGCTTGGATAACTCTCACTCCTTACAAGGACCAGAAACATCGTGATTTCCGTGTTTCTTGCTCAGCTCTCTGAATATATTAGTGCTAATATATACAGACCAATATTAGGATTCAAAACGTTCAAGTTTATTAGCATTCCTTCAAGAGGCTGAAATATGAGCAAATCATTACACCCTGCTGTTCACTCTGAAGCATGAGAGGAGCATTGAATAATCTCACTGTTCTTTAATCAGGGCTGAAACTTCACGTCCCCTTAATACACTGTTGGGTCATGACCTAAAAATGGTCTGTTCAGATAGGGAAAAACAATGCTAAAAGCAATACTAAAATGCAGCTAATCATATAATCATGCATTCTGATAACATTATAAATAGGCTTTTAAAAGTGAGGAAACATCCCATATCTTGTGGATGTCAAAGGCTGTGGAACTTGGGGCAAAAAATTATTCTCAACAAACTAGGATTGCAAAACCATTTGGGACAACTGACTTAAGCAATGTTTCAATTCTAGTTCAAGCTCTCAACTGCATTTGTGACACTGATTATCACATCAGTTAGGGCCTACTAATGGCAATAAATGCTACAGACTATTTATAGCTGTAAGTATAGTAGTCACACCACAGGACTTAAATATTATATTCTACATGCTAACAAAGACTAGTGTGATAGGATTGCTAACTGATTTGTCTGTGTACACTATACTTTCAAAAGTTTGGGGTCTGTAAATTTTTTTAAAAGTTTTTGAAATAAGTCTTTTATGCCCACCGAGGCTGCATTTATTAAAAATAAAAACAGTAATAAATATTATTACAATTTGAAATAATTTTTTATTTATTTATTAAAATGCAATTTTTTTTCTTTAGATGGCTGAATTTTCAGCATCATTACTCCAGTCTTCAGTGTCACATGATCCTTCATAAATCATTCTAATATGCTGATTTGCTGCTCAAGAAACATTTCTTATTATTATCAGTGTTGAAAACAGCTGTTATTTTTGCAGAAGCCGTGATACATTTATTTACAGGATTGTAAATAAATGTAGCCTAAATAAGAAAGTTAAAAAGAACAGAATTTATTTGAATTAGAAATATTTTTTTAAAATTTAAAAAAAAATGACACCAAACTTTTGAATGGTAGTGTGTATTTAACTTTTTTCCGTCATGGCGACGTAATGTGGTAAGCCTGGAAACCCAGAGTCAGGAACAATTTGGTTTATGTCAATTACTATTTCAAATTATATGTAACATAATAGTATGCAACCTGCAAGCTAACCACTCAGAATGCTAACTTAGCATACCGCTAGCCGATTTTTTAATCAGGCCTTGCATCGTCAGAAGAAAAATTACTGAATTGACGATTAAGAAAACTTTACAGCTCAAATAATTGACATTTTTGTTTGAAAGAAAGAAACTAGGTGTGTGTAGAATGAAGCTAAATGTTTTCGATGCACATTTTTGCCTTTAAAACTTCAGGACGCTAGGAACATTTTTAATTATTTATTTTTAAACCTAAATGACGCAGTGAAACTAGCCTATTTTTAGAGGTAATGAACATTATGCCAGAAATGCTGTCGATTAAGCATAGCATGTATTGAACCCAACACATATCACTCCATTTTCTCAGTGTGTATGTTGTAGGTTTATGTACATTTCCAAACTTCCATCTCTCTCCGTCTTCATTTCTCCTTTTCCTACAGCAACATCAGCGGCAAATTCGCTACAATCACGTAATGTACTCGCCTGCCAGCACTTTACATATGAGCTTGAAATGTTTTCCATTGAGGGAATGTTTATTTTTATTGGTGTTCTTTATGGGAAAGGCTGGTGATGATTTTCAAATGCACTTGTGTGATTTGTGGCCAGTGGTTTAGATTACAGCATGTGCTACTGGGTGTGCTTGCATGTGTGTGGAGAGATTTCTGGTGATGGGGAACAGCTTTCCATAAGCACCTCTTTCCTTGGCCTGTAGGTACAGGAGCAACAGACACCTGGGATGTCAGCATGGAGCGGTTTGAGAATGACAGCGTTTGAACCGAAGGCTACATTTGCCTTCCCTGCATGCAAATTGAGAGAGAGATGTATCCCTCAGTCGGCATCCATATAAACACATTTTAAAGACTTCTTTTGAAAGCAGGAATGCATTCCAAAAATTTCTTCGATTAGCATGCTATTTTTCAGAGTAAACTGCTTGTCTCTTGTGATCTCTATATGAGGGCATTAAACATGTATCAAAGCCCAAGAGTTACAGCCTAATAAAAAGTCCATAAAGATTAGGTGCATTAGCATAGTAATATTCATCACAAACTTCCCATTCTCGCTCCATCAGGGAAAACTATCCCGTGGTGTGTCGCGCATGTGTGAGTACTGCTGAAAATGTTTACGAAGGATTTTTTCCATCCCAAACACAAAAGGGGCACTCTTTGAGGCCCTTAACAAGACTATCTAGTTGTGTGTCGTTGAAATAACCGCCTCTGTGTCATTAGTCATCGGGCTTGTATTAAAAGGACCGGAGGTGTCCAATTGAGTTTTCAGGCAGGGTTGTTGTTGTTTTTTTTTTTTGTTTTTTTAACAATTGTGTGTATTTCAATTTTTAATGAGCTGAGAGCCTGGGAGGAAAGAATGAATTAATACAACAAGGAACATGTGCCCTTCTGAGTTGTGTGTGTGTATGTGTGTGTGTATGTGTGTGTGTGTGTGTGTGTGTGTGTGTGTGTGGTTCAGGTAAAACCTACTTTATGGGGACAAAATGTCCCCACAAAGGTGGCAATATCTGAAATCCTTGTCCTTGTGGGGACATTTTTGGTCCCCATGAGGGTAATAGCTTATAAATCATACTAAATTATTATTATTATTATTATTATTATTATTATTGAAAATGTATAAATGCAGAATGTTTTCTGTGATGGGAAAATTTAGGGTTAGGAGATATATATACAGTTTGTACTGTATAAAAATAATTATGTCTATGGAAAGTCTCCGTAAAACATGAAAACCCAACGTGTGTGTGTGCGTGTTATAGGGAAATAAATAAATGCACCCACACTATTGTGTCCACCTGGCAGTGAAAGTGATTTAGCCTGATGTAGGATTAGTGCGGGAACCTTGTTATCAGTTTGTCAAGCTGCATATCAGTGCTGTAACAAACTAAAAGTAGCAACAGCACTGACTACTTTTTTCAATAGCTCAATTGTTTTAAAAATGAATCAGGCAAGCACCTAGATGCATAATTTGATGTGTATCTTGTATTTGGATTTTTTTTCATTATTTCTTATGTTCATCTTATCTTACTATTTTATCTACCATTTATATATTTAATGCACAGTCTAAGCAGCTGTCCAGATTTACATTTGTACATTATTTTTTTTATATAATTGTATATGTGACCAAACAAATATTGAATCTTTAATCTTATATCTGTAACAATCAGCCAAATTGGTTGGGTTATATGGGTTTAAAATGGGGTCAGATTTTACTGTGTGAGATTTCTGGTTAAAAGAATGAGACATAAAACAAAGATAAGTTTAAATAAGAATGGTGTATTTACAATATTCACATGAGACTTTAGAACAACACAATAAAACCAGGAAAACTCGGTCTGTTAAAAGCATACAGTCCAAAGCACCATACCCTAAAACAGTCCAAGCAGTGTTGCCAACTGCTTTCAATTGAAAGTAGCTAAAACTGATAGCTAAATGTCACTAGATGACATCATAATGGCAAATTCATTGATCTATATAAATATGAATAGAGATCAGTGGGCAAAATAAGAATCTAGATAAGGTTTGTCCAAGAAGTTGCTAGATTTGTCCTTAAACTTTTGAAAAAAGTCTCAAAAGTGGCGGGGAAGTCACTAAATCTAGTGACAAAATCCCTAAATTGGCAACACTGAGTCTAAGAATCCTAGTGTGCTGATAAGTCCCAATGTGAGTGTCCACCAGTGTATATACAATAGATAAGTGAATCCCAAAAGTCTGTAAGTCAGTTGTGAGTGGAGAGGTAAGTCCACAAAATGGAAACTCCACAATCCAGAAAAGGTTTATGGCAGTTAGTGATTGATTCGGTGCGTTCCAAACGGGATATATCGCCCTCCGAAGGGCACTTTGGAGTGAAAACAATCATGGCCGCCATATTGAAGAGTCGTTCCAAACCGAAGTGCTCAAAACTGGCCCTTCGGAATGAAGGATTTCAAAGGTTACAACTGATGGACACTTTGGGCCCCCATGATCCTTTGCACAGGGAAGTTGTTTGACGTCACAGAATAGGTACAGGAGGTTAGGAGTTCGATTTTACCTATAAATGTATATATAGTATTTTTCTATACTACTGCAATATTTATACGAGTTAGATTTGGTACATTATTATGGTCAAAATGACATTGTACTTCAACAAAAGTACTTTACAGTTCCCTTTATCAGTCCATTCAAATGTTTCAAATACATAGACACAATATATTTAATGTAAAAGACCGACAGTAGCTTATAATGTTACTACAGTAAATGAATGCGTATTAATACAAAGAGTAAACCAGGGGGAAAAAGACGAAGGCGCCTCCTTGATTGTTTCGTTAAGATGACGCTGAAGTGCGTTCCAAAAAAATAGTTTTTTTGACCCCTACACCCTTCATCCCTTCGAAGCTCTCACTCCGGAGGGTAAACCCTTTGAAGGGATTAGGGCATAGGGATGAGCCCTTCCGAATGGAACGCAGGGAATGTTTGTTTGCCATGCTGCTCTCTTTATACACTTGTAGTTTTTTGCTTCCTCATGACAGGCCAACCATTCATTTCTTAAAGACATACACACGCTTATGATGGTAAGAGGAATAAAATGGACTAAAAAACATGTAAACTAATTAAAACTCTTTTATACATAAAATCATAGTAATAAATTGAGTGGTAAAACGTGTGACGTGACAGTGTCACAAATCAATATGACTTAAAGGGATATTTCACCCAAAAATGAAAATTATCCCATGATTTACTCACCCTCAAGCCATCCTAGTGTATATGACTATCTTCTTTCAGACGAACACAATCGGAGATGTATTTAAAAATATCCTTAGTCCTCCAAGGTTTATAATGGTTATGAATGGCTACCCAAATTTTGAAGGCAAAAGAATGCACCCATCCATAAAAAAATTAATCCATACAACTCCAGGAGGTTAATAAAGGCCTTCTGAAGTGAATCGATGCGTTTGTGTAAGACAAATATTCTTATTTAAAACTTTATAAAGTAAAATAACAAGCTTCCAGCGCGGCAGCCATACACATTCGACGTACGTCCAAAAAGTGTTAACTTCCGTGACGTAGTACACAATGACAAGACTTACGTGTTATAGTGTAGTACGCCATGGCGTAGTGTAGAATGTCATGGCATTGTGTACTACATCGTGCAAAAATTCATTTCTCCTTAACCTTCCTTTTTAATGCATTGGCATCTGATTCATTGTAGTGAGTTCATTCGTTTACAGTTTCATAACATTCACCTTTTTTTTTTTTAAAGTCCTGGAAGGACTTTTTTCCAAAAGTTTTTTTTTTTCTTTTAAATAATGTAGTTCAAAGTTGTTGTTCATCACTAGTTTTGACTCTGTTATATAAATGTTTTTTTTGTTGTTGTTTTTTTTGTGTAAAAGCACTTGAGAAGATACTGTACAATCTCCAAGAAAGTTTTGTGCTAGATAAACACTGTTCTGATGGCAAAAATAATGTAATCTGATTCAAATTTTTATTTAGTTTTATATAATATTATATAATATAGGCTATTTATAATACAGCGTATATAAACTCCTTAAAATATAATATTGTTATCTTCTGTCATCTTCGTTACAGTGGCTACTTTTTTAAACAAATAGCTTGACTGTAGTTGAACTATTTAAAATGATGAGTAGTTTGTTTCTGGGGAAGCTACAGTTTCAAAGTAGCGGTTCAATCTATATGAGGGTTCATAGTAAGTTTGACTGGGCACAATCAATGCACCGGCACATAAAAGCGAATGAAGACTGCTGGGCTAAAATCTGCTGAGAACATCAAGTCTTCATTAAAATGAGCTGTTGCCACACTTAATTAAAAGTGACGTTTGGTAATTTGGGAACTTGATGGGTGCCATGAACCTAGCTCTTATTTAATGACAGTCCGGTGGATTATGCCTCCTGACTTATCCCTGTCCTGTGGTATCTCTCTCTTTGAACAGCAGCACTACGGCATGCTGGGAAAAGCCTTTCAGTCGACCAGGCTGAAAAGGAGGAAAAGAAAAAAAAAAAACGTTGCCGGAATTTCAGTTGTATTGATTTTGTCTGCTCTATAATAATGTCCTTCCTGGGGGCATTAAATCACTCTGATTGTTAGACTGTATATTTTATGAAGGGCACAAAGCCCCATCAGACCATAGGAAGGAGTGTGCACACGTCTGAGTGGTTCAAGATATCACGCTATTTCCCCAGGTTGTCCTGAGCACATACTGTATAGAAGTCTCCAGTTCTGCAGACCTTTGAATATGAAGGGGAAGTTTCACTGTAAAGTCCTAATCCAGGAGGTGATGCCAAAGTGATTTTTGGTTAATTCTCTTCAAGATTAGCCCACCTTAGCCAAAAATATTTAAAGTAGTTGGAAAAGGTGGCTTATATTATTCAGAGCACTATCTGCACTCAAAGGCTCGTGAGCACAAATGTTTTTAACGTATAAATCCGATGGGATTTGTAAACAAAATCAATATGCATCATGCGAGTTTGAGGGTACGTGAGCGAGCGATGAGTAAACACTGTGCTCAACTTCCAGAAAATACCAAAGTGCAAAGTTTAATGAAGTAGAAGATCGTTTTTAAATGTACTGAACAGTTATTTGAATTTCTTCTTGCTTTGCAAGATAATTGTGTTTATTTGTGGATGGGAGCGGAAACACTGATGCCCATACTGTATTGCTAAATCTAATCGTAAATTATTGAAATTTAATGCTCATAGTGAGACAAATATAGAACTGAATTATTTGACGACAAGTCCCACTAGCTTTGTTTCTGTTTGCTCTTCATAATCAGTTGGTGAACTTGTGTTCCCTGACATTCATGTGCCATTTGTTTTTCACACTATGATCTTCAGAAGTTTATTGGGTATTTTTAATGTTTTATTTTGTTCAGTTTCATAACATCATAGTAGCTGTTCATGTCAAAAAAAAAAAAAGGAGTTCAGGAGTTGAAAACAATCGCATTCTCAGTTTAGGGCATCTGTGAACAAACGGCAGTTCGTTTGATCCCATTCCTTTAAACTTTTTGCTCTCATTGACAGAAATTGACTGCTGGGCCAGTATAGCAACTCAAACTCAAGCAATCATTTATTCATTCCTTTGCCAGTCAATCCGCCTGACAGCAGTAAATAACTTCAGATAAGGCAAGAACGTGCCTGACCCATATCAGTGCTGCTTTCTGAGAAAACAGGTCTTTTCCATTCTGGGAGGTCTGAATTAATCAGTCATTTTTTGTGGGTTTTGATATGAAAGTGTACCATAAATCATGCTCCTAAACAAGTTAGCAATTATAATTATAAAACCTTGTCACTTACACAGAGCCTGATTTCACCAAGTGCAACACGTTCCTGGATCAACATCTTTGTTGATCCTGGAACAAATCAACCAATCAGATTTAAGGGACAAGTTTAAGTTTATGTCAAGTTTAGGCTTACAGCCAGGGTTAGGTGCTTCTACATCAGTGTTATTCACCTATCATTTCCCTCTGATTTTAGGGATAACCTATGGGTAGGTATATGGCTATGATTAAATTTTTGGACAGGAATGTTGTTCCAGGATCAACAAAATTCCTATCTGCACAAAATATGTTGACCCAGGAACACGTCTAAGTAGACAAAATCAGGATGTGTGTCACTTACCATAATATAGATGAAGGGCAGGGCGTGTAACACAGGGAGTAATAGAGTGAAATACATGACCGCCACCTTTCTAAAGTGTCAGCAGTATTTAGGGATACACTAATATTAATCTTCCATGCTAGTTTGAACACTAAATTAAGACACACAAAAAAATCATTTGTAAGTATGAAAATTCATATTCATTTTGAGAATAATGATTACTTTTAATAGTGTTATTAAATTATTAGTGTTTTTTTAAGGTTCACCTTAAGTGAGCATTGGATGAAGGCAAAGTTTAAATGTAAAAATAAAGGATATGAACATGAACAAAAAAACACTATGTAACTTTTTTTGTTGTTGTTTAGAATCAACACAATTTAAGTCAATACATCATCAATAATGCTTCTTCCAAAACGTGTTTTTGTCCAAACACGATTCACTATGGTAAGCCTTTTAGAAGTGTTTATATTTTAGACTTGACGGAATGGTTTTCACAGGAAATTGCATACTGTACATATATCACTCACCCACCCGTGTCTCGTCATATCTGGAAATAAAGAAAAGTTTCTCTGGCTACTTTGACCTATAAGTTAGTCGTCACAACGAGTGAGAAAGGTTGATATGAAGCACACTAAATCTCGAACCTCCAGGGAATCACCCGTTTTAACAAAACGCCTGCTGGCAGTCTACTGACAAAAAGAATGTGATGGAGCTTGTAATAAAACAAGAATCAACATTGGCTTGGCTTTTCGGAGATGGCGAGAACCAAGGGATTTAAAATGTTGTAAAAGTGACAGGGAGGTGGTATTTTATTACTCAACAGGTAATGTATTTTATTGAACACATAAATTGTAGCTCTCTAACAAAGTTCATTGTAAAGCATTATCTATTGTGAATTATTATTTATTGTGAACATTAAATGCTTCGTAGTATTCCTCCTTTACATTTATATTCATGCATTTGACAGAGATTTTTTAATATACATTTTATCAGTTCATGCATTTCTTGGGAATTACTAGCACCATTGCTCTACTGTTTGAGATCAAGTGTATAGCGTTAGTTCTGGCAGGTCACGTTAGTTAGCTCGCATCAGCCCCGATCTCGCATCAGCTGATCCATGTCTACCTACAGTATAGGGATACAATGCCTTTCATAGCATCCCTGTATAAGGTCCATTCAGTATTATCAGCAGCTTATCACATTGCTCAGGAGCTAATTACCCTCCTCCATCCCCAGCTCCTCCTCTCGTCCAGTCAGGACTGGGCCTTCTGATATTCCTCTTGGAATCAGACTCATTTTTCTTGAATTATGTTATTACATTAAATTATTGTCATTAAAGGGATAGTTCACCCAAAAATGAAAATTCTGTCATCATTTACTCACCCTCAAGTAGTTGTATGAATTTCTTTGTTCTGCTGTACACAAAGATATTTGGAAGAACGTCAGTAACCGAACAGATCTCGCCCCCCATTTACATTTAAAAATAAATACTATGGTAGTCAATGGTGGGCGAGATCTGTTTGTTTACAAACATTCTTCCAAATATCTTTCTTTGTGTACAGCAGAACAAAGAAATTCATACAACTACTTGAGGGTGAGTAAATGATTTTCATTTTTGGGTGAACTATCCCTTTAAGAACATTAATGATATCACAATACCTTATGTTGGTTCTGTTGTGTTTACCCTAAGAGGGTTATCGCTGCTCTTCCTGCTCTTATCCATGCTAGGCTGCATGGATGGGCAGGGAGTTTTCATTTGTAGCAGAAAATATGCAAATATTTATATCATATGGGAATATTATATCAAAGTTTGAAATATACCTTGCAAATAATTCAGACATAAAACTGTATTGATGTCTCCCTGCTGCATGTAATACTGGTTGGTACCAACTTGTACAGTTATCCTTATACTTTTTGATTTCCTGTCATATTCTTGATAACCCCACCAACTCAACTTCTTCGAATATTACACAGCTATGACAGCATGTTCTTTTTTAGTTAACTAGTTCTCTTGCTTGATACAGTAGCTGGACAACTTCAGTAAGCATTGCAGTATATGTTAACCGAATGTTATTTGTGTGATACCACAATGTATTGCATGTGTTACATCATGTTGTTCAGTCTATGCATTTCTGCAATATGGATTATGGATTCCTATACTGTACATGGTACGAAACAATAGATGGGAACATGAAGAATATTGATAATACTTCTTATTGATTTTCTGAGACTGATTGGTTCTCCTGGAGGAAGACTGATTTTCCCTTTGAGCCTCCAGTCTTACCGAGTTTTTTTTTTTTTTTTTTGACAGACTGAGCAAGTTTCCCCTGCTACCTGCTATGGCTCCCTGGCTTTGTGATAATTAATATTGTGAAACATACTCTGACACTCTTTAAGGTGAGATGTCACAGGTGTCTAGTCACCTGCTGCGATATTAGATAATTACTGAGGCTTTGATACTGAAGAAGTAATTTTGTGAAGCCTTAATTTTAAGTACTTAAAGTATATAAAAAAGTTTAAAGTAAAATTTGCTTTTCTAGTTAAAAAGTTTTATTCTTTGAATTTCAATTCTACTTTGTTACATTCAAATGTTAATTGGATTTCTGCATCCTGTTTGATACCTCAATTCAAATTTAAATTAAGGAATAACCTTAATAAACCTTTGAAAGGTATCTCGTTGTAAAACAGTTTTAATTTTGTTAGTCATTCTAACTGAAAATGATAAATTTTCACTTACTGTCACTTAAAAAAAACACTCCAAGGGTGAATAAAGAGCAGATTTTCAGTGTTTGATATTTATAGTGTTTGATATATTCTGAGGTCAGGGTCTAACAGTGTGCTCCGGTGGCCAAACTCTGCCAGCACTTTAATCTCGCCTCACACACCGAGTGCCCGACCCTCCCTGCTCCTAATTGGTGTTTTGCTCTTTGCCTCGGGCCAACAAATTGACTAACTGACCTGCAAAAAATTGTGTCCACTGGTCTCCAGTTTTTCCAAAAGCAGAAAGTTTCGGGGGCCAGACATCACGTTTATATGTGCAGACAGGAGAAACCCTTGGCCTATTTTCATTTTTCACCCCCGTCAACTCTAATAGTACTCTTTGGCCAGCCTTGACGGATGAACATAAGGTTTGCCGGGTATTTATTTAGTGCTTGTTTGTGATTGCCTTCAGATATTAAGTTTAGAGGACACATTCTGCAATATCTTCTTAAACGGGATGTCAAAACTTGCACCCAGACAGAAGAAAGCAATTTTATGATCTCACTCCAAATATGAAATACATTTGCCTTACAGCCGCTTTCATCTCCATCTCAATGTCATGGAAGAGCTGTTTGTCCAACAATAGCCACGTGCCTCAGTGTTTGCTGAGATTTGCTCTTTTTCCGTCTCCCTGCTATGACTTGACACTGATACATTGCTAGTTGCCTGAGGCAGAACCTGCTAGGCAAATATGCAGGAATGTGTATTTATTGATCGACGACCATTAATTTTGTCTTGTCTTTTAGTGTGTGCAGCACTCAAGTAAACAAACATGCATGTCAGATCACACTAATAACAATAAGTTTTAAACAGTACCTTTAGATTTGGCAACTTCATATGTGTGTTCTGGGGTCTGTTTCTGAGTGACTGGAGATATATATACAGTATATATATATAATGTATATAGACAGGAAAGTGGTAGTAAGAGAGGCTGCATTGCACGTTTCTTAAACTGGGGTCTGTGTCATACAGCCAGGGGGTCTGCTGCAGAAAATTTCACAATAGAGAACAAAAATCTCTCTAGACAACCATGGCGACCAATATGAAACGGTGCCGCTCACTTTTATAGTGGCTTGGGTTCCGGAAATATTTTTCCCATTCTTTTTCATCAAAATTCCTTGAAGGGATAGTTAACCCAAAAATAAAATTCTGTAAAAGAACTTTTTAGAAAATGTTTTAGTGTTTGAGATGAATCACATTAACATTTGATTAGAAGCAATAAACAATTAAAATTTGAAAAAAGCACAAGACTATCAAAATTTTTTTGTTCTCAATCAACTGACACTGTCAATCAAAAACAGATCCAGTTTAAAGGGATAGTTCACCCAAAAATGAAAATTATCCCATGATTTACTCACCCTCAAGCCATCCTAGTGGTATAAGACGATCTTCTTTCAGACGAACGCAATCGGAGATATATTTAAAAATATCCTTGCTCCTCCAAGGTTTATAATGGTTGTGAATGGGGGGCTACATTTTGAAGCCAAAAATAATACAGCCATCCATAAAAAAAAGTAATCCATACGACTCCAGGGGGTTAATAAAGGCCTTCTGGAGCAAGAAAAATATCCATATTTAAAACTTTATAATTTCAAATAACTAGCTTCCGGCGGACGACCGTACGCAGAATGCGCAAGTCGACTTGCGCCAAATGAGTAATCCTTTGACGCAATGTATGACACAGGATGTTGGAGTATTGTAAGCTTTTGTAAGCTCCTCTTATATCGAAATCCTCTGACATTTCTCTTTAAAAATTATCATTTTAGACTTATAATCTGTGACTGGTGATTTGTTTTGCTCTATCCTCTGTGCCTCCGCGTTCGTCATTACGTTGTGCGTCTGGTCAAAGGATACTCTTCTGCCACAAATTGACTTGCGCATTCTGCGTACGGTCGTCCACCGGAAGCTAGTTATTTGAATTTATAAAGTTTTAAATATGGATATTTTTCTTACCAAAATGCATCGCATCGCTATTAACCCCCTGGAGTCGTATGGATTACTTTTTTTATGGATGGATGCATTATTTTTGGCTTCAAAACGCAGCCCCCCATTCACAACCATTATAAACCTTGGAAGACTAAGGATATTTATAAATATACTGTATCTTCAATTGTGTTCGTCTGAAAGAAGATAGTCATATACACCTAGGATGGCTTGAGGGTGAGTAAATCATGGGATAATTTTCATTTTTGGGTGAACTATCCTTTTAAGGAATGCTGTGGAATCCTTTAATTTTAGGATTCTTAGATAATAAGCTACAAAGAATATAGGGTCCTTTAAGCTGATAAAGAGTGTGGGGTAACTGATTCGATAATGTCATTATGGGGATCTGTGCACAGTTTGGGCTTAAAAAAGGGGTCCTTTGTTCCAAAACGGTTATGAAACCCTGGGCTACTGTAGAGGAAAATAGAGATTCCAGAGAAATTCCCATATAGAAAGAAAGATGTGTATGCTTTATTTTCCACAAAAAAAACTCTTCTTAATGCAGGATCAAATGAACTGTAAACACATACACATGTCAGATCTCTGGTATCCAATGACTACCAAAAAAAAAAAAAAGGAAAGCTATAGTTAGCTATAGTTTCGTCCATAATAACATTAAATGTAAAAGAAAGACCGTAATCTCCTTTAAAAACACATATGCAGAAAGCAGCCAAGCAACCCAAAGTATGTGCAAATATTATCCTAAACTCATCCTCTAACCCCACTCTGCCTTTCCAAAAGCCTCAACAGAAACCGAAAACCATGAAAGCTGCCTATTCTGGTCTTGAAACAGGGATATATTTGAATGGTATATTCTTGCCAGCTAGACCGAAAGTGCAGCTGCACAAACAATGCATTATTTCTTATTTTTCCTTTTCTGTCTGGTTACTCACCAACTCCCACTGGACACCAATAGTGCTTAGTCACACCCTCATGTAGCCACGCTAATTAGCCTCTTCATAGCAACTGTATCTTAGCGATAACGAACCTCTCATTGAGAACTCCCACAAATTTACAGTTCTCATGTTTCTTTTTTAGCTCCATTCTTTCTTCCCGGCATTGTAGGAGTTTATATCCGCTGTTCATCAAAACCCAGCATCCTTCTGGATGTTGTGGGAGAAAATTAACAAATAGTGCACTTAACGAAGAGTGTGCTTGTATAACATGAATACTTGTGAAACAGTTAAAAAATATGTTCTTTTATGCATGCATGTTTACAGATTAACCATCATAATATACACTGTGTTTATGTTTAATTCTCAATTTAGGTATTCAGAAACATGCGCCTCTATAATCCTTCCTCACTGATTACGAGTAATTCCCAACTCAACTATTCAGGCTTATTTCTTCCGAAATGTGTTGCATTGACATTCTAGCGAAATCTCTGAAGTGCACAATGCAAAAGAGGCTTGAATGAAGTTATTACTTCATCCAACATCGTGAGTAGTTTGTCTCATGGCCGTACCCTTGACTGCTCTGCATCAAACAGTCCCAACACGGATAACTCAATGCCTGTTATCTGCTCCCAATTTACTGCAGCCTAAGGGATAATTTAGGCAGTGCACACAGAGAGATTTTAAATTATTTTAAAAAATGATGTCACTTTTACTTTGCTCACTAGAGACAACAATAGAGTGGCTCTTAAACTCTCAAACACCCCATGACCACCCCATGTTTTTTCAGAAACTGTACTCTGAGTGTTACAAATGTTTGTAATAGTTATTTATTGGCTGTTTTTCATATAGATGTTGCAAGGTCTGGAACAAATATTGTATCCTAATGTCATTGTTGACATACAAATCTTTGAATTAAATCAATTTTAATGTAAAAAAAAATTATAAATAATTTCTTTTGGTTTCTGAACGAAATACTACTTTACAGCTTACTGAACACTGCAGAGTATTGTAGGAAAGAAGTGTAGACCAGGAGACTTGGATGTATTTTCAGCAGGATTCTTTATTGAGAACATGCTGTTGGTCGCTGCAGTCATCAGGTCCAATTAAGGCAGTGATACTTTGTAGTTTATATGCATTTTAGGAGCAGTGCTTAGAAATGGAGACAAAGCACCAGGGTGATGACCTTAAACAAAGCATGCAAATTAAGTATACAGTTATAGCAACCCACCCCAGACTCTAGAGTGTCACCAGTGCTAATCCAGTCAGCATAACTATTCAAAGAATGGGACAGGGGCTCCAAGAGCCATTAAAGACAAAAGGTGAGAGTCTAAGTAATCCATCTCATTTGACTTACAATAAAGAGAACAGGAACTGGTAGAAAACTCTTGCTGGAAACTTTGCTTAAAAGAATCATTCATCTGATGTCATCATCTTTACCTAAAAATTCTAAATACAATGTACTTTACCTCAATTTTTCATGTGATGTTATGTCAGGATGTAGGATCAGCAGATCTTAAACAGATTCTTAAATTTGTAATCCCACAGTCCCCCCTTTGAGAGTTCTAATAACTCTCACATAATACAAATTTAATATTTTTTAAGTCCATTCTCTAACCTACAGTATGTTTGTTAACATAAGTCCCATCTTCCAGTCATGTAACTTGAAATACTTACAGGCACATACTGTGTCATGTCCTAGATTTACGCGAATGTAATAGTTCTCTTCAAAACCATAACTGTTGACATGTATACGATGCAGGGTGGTAACATGTCATATAAACTACATGATGACACACAAAACCATGTAGCATAAGAGTGGAAGTCCTGAAAGTCCATGGCACCTGGATAGCTGTGAAGTCGGTTACACTTTATTTTACAGTGCTGTAGTTACATTATAATTACTCAAATAAGTACTGAGTACTATTAATTAACTACATGTACTTACTATAGAGTTACAGTTAGGGTTAGGTTTAGGGTTAGTTACTTGTAATTATGCATAATTTACTGTTATTACTATAGTAAGTACATGTAGTAACGTAACTACGGCACTTTAAAATAAAGTGTTACTGTGAAGTCTGTTTCCTGTAGAGTCCATTTCACATATAGAGTCACTCAGAATCAGATGACTCTTTGTTCCTCATGAGGCTTGTTCATGGATGTCTGAGGTGATGCTTTGCACCAGGGTGTTGCTTATGAAGACATCCTGGCATATACACCTACCTGCAACACAAGAAACAGCAGACCAGCAGTATTCATGCATAGACTTCAGTATGTTAGACCACTGATGATTGTGTAGTTTTGTGTCTGACTCTCATGACAATAAACGTACAGTGGTATTAAGTCTGAATTGTATTACATTAAACTTCTGGTGATCGTATAATGGTTTTGTTGACCTAGTCTTCTGTAATTTGGCACCTATAGACCAGTAAGGTGGGGATAAACTACCAAGAGGGGAAAAACTTACACTATATTGCCAAAAGTTTTGGGACGCCTGCCTTTACGTGCACATGAACTTTAATGACATAAAATAATTTGTAGGGTTTAATAGGGAACTCTTCTGGGAAGGCTTTCCACAAGGTTTAGGAGTGTGTTTATGGGAATTTTTGACCATTCTTCTAGAAGTGCATTTGTGAGGTCAGGCAGTGATGTTGGCAAGAAGGCCTGGCTCGCAGTCTCCGCTCTAATTCATCCCAAAGGTGTTCTATCGGGTTGAGGTCAGGACTCTGTGCAGGCCAGTCAAGTTCCTCCACACCAACTCGCTCATCCATGTCTTGATGGACCTTGCTTTGTGCACTGGTGCGCAGTCAAAGTTGGGAGCATGAAATTGTCCAAAATGTCTTGGTATGCTGAAGCATTAAGAGTTCCTTTCACTGGAACTAAGGGGCCAAGCCCAACCCATGAAAAACAACCCCACACCATAATCCCCCCTCCACCAAACTTTACACTTGGCACAATGCAGTCAGGCAAGTACCGTTCTTCTGGCAACCGCCAAACCCAGACTCATCCATCGGATTGCCAGACAGAGAAGTGTGATTCATCACTCCAGAGAACACGTCTCCACTGCTCTAGAGTCCAGTGGCGGCGTGCTTTACACCACTGCATCCGATGCTTTGCATTGCACTTGGTGATGTAAGGCTTGGATGCAGCTGCTCTGCCATGGAAACCCATTCCATGAAGCTCTCTACGCACTGTTCCTGAGCTAATCTGAAGGCCACACGAAGTTTGCAGGTCTGTAGCTATTGACTCTGCAGAAAGTTGGCGACATCTGCGCACTGTGCGCCTCAGTATGTGCTGACCCCGTTTTGTGATTTTACGTGGCCTACCACTTCGTGGCTGAATAGCTGTTGTTCCCAATTGCTTCCACTTTGTTATGATGTCTGCATGCCTAGGTGTTTGATTTTATACACCTTTGGCCATGGAAGTGATTGGAACACCTGAATTCAGAGGGGTGTCCCAATACTTTTGGCAATATAGTGTATGAGGAAGTCTTCACCACAGGGTTTACCCCCGAGGCCTGTTGCACTTCAGTTCTTCCCTGGGCTCCTCACTGGTCTGTATGTCCTAGTCTGTCTCTGTAGTTAACTTGCAAACTTTACAGTGTGAGACATCTCCATCCTCCAATGAAACATCAGTCATAGTAGACATCATAACCCAGAGGATGGGTGAATGACTAGAATGTGCTATAGTATAGCATTTAAGGCTGTGAATGTACTTAACCAGCGTTCCCTCAATGGAAGGAAGCAAAGTCCCTTTAAGACAAGTCATTTCACTCGGCGGCCATCTTTGAAACGCCTCTCGGGCATGCAAGTGCAGCTCCTATCTCTTTGAATGGGGAAACGTTAGATTCTCCGAAACTGATCGCCAAGCTTACAATTAAATTTCATATTTGAAATCACCAATGAAACCTGACAACAACTATCTCATAAATTTTGTTTCTAAACGCTCGCATCATGACAAAAACCTGCATTTTTTCAGGCTGGATTAAGCTAATGCGCATGCGCAGTCCTAAGTGCGCCTCTCTATTGGAAGTGCGCGTCTGACTGTTTCTTTAGGAACCAGAGCTTCTAACGGCAGCTGCAGTGACACGATGACTTTACCAATCGGTGATTGGCTCTTATTTAGAAGGCGGGACTTATTTCGCCATATTGTGCGTTGCACTTTCTTCCATTCATAATAATACGAGTACACCGCCTTTCTATATATAAAGTCCTTGAAGGGAGTGACAGCCACCTATCTTTTGATCTTTGCTGTAAATTACTGGGGACATTAAGCACTCACAGACCTAACAGCTAGCATCTCAGCAAGCTGCTTCACCAGTTTGGTGTTGAGGGGAAGGGCTGCTTCAGAGTATTAAGTAGAGTAGGAGCTGAGTAAAGCTGTTCATTTCACCTATTGTCTTTTTGTTTTTCCTACACTCTTTCATCCAATGTTCAGGTTTACCACAGTAATGATATCTGCCCTCCCTCTTAGCAAGCACACTCTTTAATTAAAAATAAGGTGGATACACTGTATACTGTGTATATACTATATTGGTAACACTTTATAATAAGGGTATATGAATAATCATGTACTAATACCTGAATTAATACTTAATTAAACTCAAACTAATGATTATTGAAAGCATGAACTAATCATGAAACAATTAAGAGTTAACCTTAACAACTGGAGTTATATGATTCATGCATGAATAACGGCAGAATGTTCTAACTACATGTTAGAACATGTTTGATGGTGGTTAATGCATTAATTAACATTTATGTTACAACATAACATAAATGTTAAACAGCCTCTTTAAGAAGAAATAATAAATACTCTGACTTTGAAACTAATTTAAATAATATTATCATAGTTTGAACTTTTCACTGCAGCTTTGTCATTAACATTATTGAATGGCACAGGATTAGTTGATCCTCCTCATCAAAAGTAGAAAATATTAAATACACTAATTACTGATCTTAAAAGGTATTTATCTGTTTTGTGTTGTTCTCTTTCCCTTCAAACTCACCCTAATGCAACTTATGCAGAGCTAATTAAAAAATAAAAATCCAAAACCCACAAAGAACATTTGTGGATGTCACGGAGTCACAGCCAGCACCCATCAACACATCTATACGCTCCACCCACTCGTTCACAGTCTCCCGAGTTCTAATCACCTGCACCTCGTCATCAGAGACACAAAGACTCACATTCCCTGCACTTCAGTATCTGGTCTCGTCACACGTACCTGAACTCCTTACCTACTACTTACCTGAATCATCCAGATCTTCTTCCATCCGTCTCCCTCGTCAGTTCTCCATTCCATCGTGGGTTCCTTCAGTCATCCAATTCCTGCAAGAGACATTCCTCCATTACTGATTCAGCTAAGTGACTGTTCTGAAGTGCTTGTGCTATTACTCACCTGAATTCTCCGTCTGCCAGTGTCCGTGCCTCTGTTATAAATAAACTTCTGGTTTTACACTTACCTGTCTGCCTCTGTCTGTGTCCTGACAGTGGAACAGTTAACTAAGAAACTGCCAAACTGGAATCATGGTCAGAACATTTGCAGGGTATCAGTATTAATTATCAAACATGTACTAAAATGTAGTTAAGGCTGTTGTTATTCATGTGTGAATCCATATGACTCCAGTTGTTGTTAAGGATAACTCTTAATTGGTTCATGAGTAGTTCATGCCTTCAATAATCATTAGTTCATGTTGAATTAAGTATTAATTCAGTTATTAGTACATGATTATTCATGAACCCATATTGTAAAGTGTTACCACTATTTCCAACAGAAAAATGCAGTGCTTTGTTGTATACTGTGCATTTTAGGAATGTAGCAGGTCTGGGTAATTCATGCATACAGAAAATTAGTTTTATTTTATTAGGGCCCTGCATACATTGATTGATTTTTATGAAACTTCAGCTGTGTGTTCATTGTAGGAGCCCGATCACATGGATGTGACTATTGTGAGTCAAAGTTATAGCGCCACCAACCGGCAGCAGAAAGTGTTTCACTTTCAAAATTCTTTGAGATCACCCTCTTATTTTTACCCAATTTGCTTCAAACTTCATTAGAATAATGTCAAGACATGGTGAATGTAGACCTGTGAAAAGATTTTTTATATTTTTCAAATACTGTTGCCATAGCAACAGATCAAACTTCAATATTTGTTTTGGATGCTTTTGAGACTCTTAGCATGCTTCAAATTGCATGAAACTCGACACACATGTCAGGATTGTCATCCAGTAGACATGGGCAAAGCATTAGAAATGGGCGGGGAGGAGGGCCTCTATAGCGCCACCTTTTGACAAAAGTGGGGGGTTAGTTTAACCTACAGTCACCAAACTCGGTACACATATTGTTCTCATTAAGCTGGACAACTTTCTAATTTACAGTAATTAGCTCCGACCAACAGGAAGTCAGATATTTTGGTTTGAATGTGGATTTCTCTCTCTCTCTCTCTCTCTCTGAGACTGATATTAAAATCGTCTTTGCAGGTTCTGCGATTTGGCTCTATTCATTTTATTTTTTCACCGTATACCACACATATTGAAATTAAATGAAAGCATGCTTTTGGTGCATAAGATTGGTGCAAAAATGATAGCTCAGGGAGGTCAAAAAACACATGAAGAGAAGTGTTAGGATATAACAACATCAGCAATCACAGACATTCACATTAAGACTGGATTACATTTCTCAGAGTACTGTTGAATTTGTGCAAATAACAGTATATAATTTGCTCTGGAATATTTATAGAGGTTGTCTGAGAAAAACAGAATCAAGCAAGTCAAGTCGTAGCTTGGGTCAAACAAGTCACTGGCAAGTCATACAAATGTTTGATGATTTAACTGAATTTATATTAAAATAAGTTAAAACTACAGTAGTTATGGACTATGGGAGTTTTATTTGCTACAAAAAAATTGCAATATGCATTTCTACTCAAAAGGTGTCCACATACAGCTGAGCTGTCAATACAATAAAAATCTAAAAATAAAAAATAAATAAATGAATGTATGTGCGTGTGTATGAGTGAAAAGTGTATTGTTTGCCCGTGCATGGTTGTGTTTGCAAATTTGATTGTTTTTTCTTTTTATTTGTGTGTGTGTGTGTGAGAGAGAGAGAGAGAGAGAGAGAGAGAGAGGTGATTTGATTGTGATTCATTAATATTTGTGAGTGAATGTGTGTGCGCGTGTATGAGTGAAAAGTCTATTTTTTTTTTATTTTTTTTTTTAGTTTGTTTGTGTATGCATGGTTGGGTTCGCAAGCCTGTATGATTTTTTTTTTTCTTTGTGTGTGTGTGTGTGTGTGTGTATACAATATATTTATGTGCATCCCCATAAACTATCCATAGGCTTTTCACTCAAAGTCTAACACTGAAGACCAATTATTACACACTGTACACACATACAGTGCTATTGCAAAAAAGCTGACATTTCCTTATAAACAGTGAATAACCATTTACAATGTATTGCACTTGCAAAAAATTAAATGTGATAATTTTCTCTGTTACCTTTGTTCTTCAATGACAGACAGCATTGGTTGCTGTCACTTTAAGATCTGCCGCACATGACGCGGATCTCAAGCGCGTCCCACTTTCTCACAACTCTTTACTTTCGTTTAAGACTTTATTTAACTCATTCAAGGCTGCTCTAATGAGGATACTCGACAAAACGGACATTTTTGGCATTATGTGTTATTGTTCGTTCAAAGGTTGACATTCTGGCGCGCGTCAGTTTCTGTGCGTCTTGTGTGTGACAGGACATTCACAGACAGCGCGTTTTCTTTTTCTCTTTTGGTGCGCTTAAATGGTTTAAAAGCATTTGCATGAATAAGAGCGTGATCATATATTGTAATGCTAGCCAAAGGATGACAGAAAAAAACGGATGCTGCGTTTGCGTTAAATATTTTTGACGCGTTAAACTGGTAAACGTTGACAGCACTGATTTTAACCCAATTTTCTGTTTAATGAACACAAAACCAATTCAAAGTCAACTCTTAACATGTCCAAAACGTTATTTTTTTTTTTTACTTAATTATTCTTCTTGGCATAGCGCTTTCCATGTTCAGTCAGGACTTGTCCATGCTCTGTCCATGAGAGAGCTCACGATAGCTCTCTCTGCTTGCCTGCTGCGTCACGTGGTTAGGTTGCGGCGCGTTCAAAAACATTAAAACAAAAGACAAGTTTTAAACAAAAGACAAGTTATTTCGAGTCATTTAACTCAAGTCCGAGTCAAGTCTCAAGTCACGAATGTCAAGTCAAAGTCAAGTCGAGTCTTTTATTAATATTTGTCAAGCAAGTCTCAAGTCCTTAAATGTGCGACTTAAGTCTGACTCGAGTCAAGTCATGTGACTCGAGTCCCCCACCTCTGCAGATTAGGATGATATTCTGCACTCATTTGAAATTGACCTATGACATTCTATGACATGAAATTAATCTAAATTTAAACGATCTCATGGATGTGGCTGTTGTGGTTTGTGATCGTATGGGCACCAACTGCTGCAGTAAATGTGGTGTATTCAAATGACTTTGACATAGTCCTTTTATGTTTACCCTTTTTAAATGCCTATTGCCCGCCGTGCACAGTTGCCCTGAAGCCACTGGGTTGGCGGTGCCACCTGGCTTGAGCCCGTCATCGCTGCTTGCAGCTATATTTTTTTATCTTGTTCTCTTTTTTTTTTTTTCCTCTTCATTTCCTCGTATTTATTTTTTATTATACCATAAGCTTTGGAAATACTGTAAATGCTAAACAAAGCTTTTTGCCTCTGACTACACTGCAGAAATAAGTGTAGCATGTTAGTATGATATTCCGAACATAGGCTTTGTTGCAGGTTATTAGGCCAGAAAGAGCAGGGGTGTCAAGGTTTGACTTGTTATCGTTAAGGAGTTCTATAATGCCTGGAGAAAACCATCCATTAGCAGTCCCATTCAACTGCCACAGCCTATAATATTATACCAATGAAATATGTGCGATTATATGTTTGACTACTTTTGAATGGTCGTCAGTGGAGAAACAGGCTTTTTTCATTCACAGATCAGTGCAAATACAGAATCAACCAGTAGGGACTAACTGCTTATGCAGTCTCGTACACCAGTGAGAAAGATTTTCTAATTATTGCAATCAGTGACTGGCAGCTGCACTGGTGTGGAGGCAAGGTTTTAAAAAGCCACTTGGAGATTCAGATTAGGGAGTGGGAATGCTGCATGAAGGCTGATGGATTGAATAGCTGGCGTTCTGATTGTTGCATTTCCTTCGTCCTCAATTTTTCTTTATCATATTTTATAATTGCTGTTCTCCCTGTCTGCTCACATGCTGCTGCTGCATGTGACGTTAGTTTTGAGCGTTATGTAGCTCTGTAGTAGTGGGTGTAAACAAGCCATAAGACAAAGCTTAATTTATTTTAATGAGCGCTTATTTTCTCACTTGTTTTTGATCTTCTGTTGTGAACCACCACAGCGACTGGTGTGCAGGTCATAATAAATGGTCATTTGATGGTAAAACATGTTGAACTTTAGTAGCACAAAGACTTTGCTTGGTTCTTGCCCTTTAAACTTTGAAAAATGTGTTTTTAGGCCTAGAAGTTTAAGTCTAGGCTATTAGCATGTCTTTCAAGAAAACTGTGACAAAAACAAGCTTATTTTTAGAAAAGATTTATATTTTCCAATCTCAGATGTTAGCCAGATCACATCGGACCAATATACCTCCATAATGGACACTGAGCTTTTATCGAATTCTTATTTAATGTGTCAGACAGGTCCATGTATTACTTCCACAAGTCATTTTCAGAGGATTTGTGGTGGCTCTTTTGTCCTGTTTTACATGGCCACCAATTTTTAGCTTTGAATTTGAGGGATGTGTTAATACAAGCTTTTATTGCTGCTCTCAGGTTATTAAATCTAACAAATACTGTAGTCTGATTATTTGGCCATAGCCCCCTGAAGCCAAAATCACATCAGTTTGGCATTACATATTCTTCATCTATTGTTGTCTAAATTTAATAGATTGGAAAAGCTGTCGCAATCTGTGGATCCATTAGCAGTGTAATCAAAATTTCGGAGCCATAAAACGCAGTTTAAGGATGTGTGAATGACGGCTAACACACTATTCGTACTATTGTAGATGTTTAAAATGCCTATGTTTTTCCTGTCACCAGCAAAAAATGAATGGTTCTGTTTTTGTCCAACCAGGTGTGAAATTACTGTTGTATTTGGAAGTGATGTATGTGGGTTAATTTACTCTCTGTAGCTTTCAGACTCCCATAGGTCCTCTCTTACATGTGTTCAGCTGTGGAATAGGCTGACGGTGGTTGAGTTGCAACTTTAATAGTCTTACTGAATATGAGGAGATGTTGTCTGCGATGGGCCAAGGGTGCATCGTCGTGAAGGGAACGGAAAGCTTTTGGTGATGAATGCGTTCATTGGGTTCCAGCATTACAGTATGGACATGCTGGCTGACATGAAAAGGCTAAAATTGCCACATCGAACCATTTCTTACAGAGCGCAAGTAATCTTTTTCCTTAAAGGAAGCTAGTCATTTAACATCCTGCTACAGTGCACCTCTTCTGGGAAGTAATCTCCCTCTGCTTCTCTCCGTACCCGAGACAATTTCAAGTGTTTGTTGCGAAGCCTTTGGTGCTGGCTTTGTGATGCGCTGTTGAGTTCTGGATCCCTTTTCATCTATAAATCATTTAGTCATTTGCAGGCTGCAGACTTTTGCAAACACCAGGCTAGCATGCAAGGGAAGTAATCAGCGCTAACAGGCATGTTGCCGTGGCTGTCTGTGATAATTGTTTTATGAAATGTGACACTCCCCTTCTTTCTGACAGTCTCCTAAATGCCACCAGAAGAACGAAAAGTGGAAGCTGTCCAGGTACCTGGAGCCCTACCAAACACTTTGACCAACCTCTGCAGTCTTAAAGAGAGGGAGATAGGGACTTTGTCTTTCTCAAGAGATAAATGTTAGCATGGCTCCTTAAAGTGCAGTGTGTAAATTTTAGCGGCATCTAGCGGTGAGGTTGCGAATTGCAATATAGAGATGCTAAGTGGCCAACACAGGACAAAAATGTCATCATCTGAGACAGCAGAGAGAAGCCAGTCAAGCAAAAGCGATCTGTAGAGCAGTTTGTCCATTTAGGGCTCCTGTAGAAACATGCCGGCGCAAAATGGTGATTTAACATGTAAGGGGACCCGCGGTGTATGTAGATAGAAATGGCTCATTCTAAGGTAATAAAAACATAACAGTTCATTATATAACATCTTTATACTAGGACTGCAAGATTTATTGCACGATACAAAAAATAACATTAAACTTAAACGTGTTTATCGCTTAAACGTGATTCTTAGTGCGATTATTTTTTTTTATCCGCAGCTTGTCAATGAAGTATGGCTCCAAATGCTAATCCATCTGAATGTACTGCGAGTTTGAATTGCTTTATAATTTGAAAAAGCAACATGCGTCAAACATCTTTCCAGACATGAGAAGCATTTATTAACATCTTGTCCAACAAAAGACAACATTTAATAACATGTTTTTACTCCAGACTCACTTCATAATGACAGTTGAGCATCTTTCTGTGAGATGATGTGGCTTCTTACACAGAATAAGGCAGACATGTGTTTATTAGTCATGTTTAGCATTTTAATCTTCTGTTTATTCAGCTACAGCGTGTTATCTTCTTCTGCGGCAGGGCATATTTTGAGTTTCTGCGCAAGAGTGCCCTCTGGCTTTCAGATGGATAAGCATTTACTACTGATCACAGAGCTGTACAGCTCTGACAAGCTGCGCATGAAATAATAGCAGTCTTTGCCAAATCGCATGTGATTTATTCACGATAAATTGTGCAGCCCTACCACACCACTGAAAACATAGTTATGCATATTATATTGCATTTCTGTCAATAGATCCTCCTAAAATGTACACATTGCAGCTTTAAAGGGATAGTTCACCCAAAAATGAAAATTCTGTCATCAATTACTCACTCTCATGTTGTTCAAATCCCATAAGACTTTTGTTAATCTTCGGAACAAATTAAGATATTTTTTAATGAAATATCCATCCATCCATCCATCCATCCCTTTTAAAAACTCTAAAAAGTTTGTACCATATTAATCCCAAACTTTGAATGGTAGTGTACATATATAATATAGTAAATGGGTAACATTTTATTATAAATATATGGTAATAAAGTACTTACAAGTCATTTGCAAACAATTATTATATAGTTAATTCATAGTTAATATATTGTAGTCTCTACATTGTTAATATACTAATAGACTATATACAAATAGTGAGTCTTCATTCATTGTCACTGCAATTAATCAAATTATTATTGTTTAATTAGCTCATATGTAAAGAGTTGGATAATGTTTTTTTTTATGCTTTGTTAACAACTTAACTGTAAATAGTTCTCACTTTAGATTAGGTCATGGAAAATGTCATTAATCAAGTGCTTCAAACCAATCTTTATTAGACATTAATTGCTTTAGTAATATGTGTTCTTTTAAAAAAAACTACACTGTATATGGTTTAGGAGTAGAGTTAGTGTAAGGGGGTAGAATATACAGTTTGTACAGTATAAAAACCATTACGCTTATGGATAGTTCCCGTAAAGAACATACGTGTGTGTGTGTGTGTGTGTGTGTTTAATGTATTTGTAAACATTTTAAGGAACACTGAATATGAATGCAATTAATGTCTAATAAAGACTGGTTTAAAGCAATTAATGACATTTTTCGTGACCTAATCTAAAGTGAGAACTATTTACTCATAATAACCAATTAACAATTACTTTACTACAAGCTAATTAAACGATAATAATTTGCTTAATTACAGTGACAATGAATGAAGAACTCACTATTTGTATATAACCTATTAATATATTAGGTAACACTTTAGTATAGGGAACACACATAAACTATTAACTACGACTTTTCCCTCAATAAACTCCTAATTTACTGCTTATTAATAGTTAGTAAGGTAGTTGTTAATTTTAGGTATTGGGTAGGATTAAGAATGTAGAATAAGGTCATGCAGAATAAGGCATTAATATGTGCTTAATAAGTACTAATAAACAACCAATATACTAGTAATATGCATGCTAATAAGCAACTAGTTAAAAGACCCTAAAATAAAGTGTTACCAAGTTTGCCTATGTTCAAATTAATTTAGTTTAGTGTTTTTTGTTTTGTTTTGTTTTGTTTTTTTTTCGTTTCAGTTTATTTAGTTTTTATTTTAGATTTAGTAGGGCTGGCAACATCTAGTAACATTTAAAGTTGAACAGAATTACATTTCTCAGCACAGTTTGGTGGGATTGCTGTATAGTGGCATTTTCGTGTTTGAAAATTAATTTGTGGCCATGAATATGAATGCTAACAAATAGGTTTGTCCATGTATTATAGACCCACTTGGTATTTCCAGTCAAACACTCACAGAAACACATGCAGGGCACGTCTTGCACAGTGCAGTTATACAATAAATCAAAATCTGCAGCAGGTTCAAAACCACATCCACCCATATCCTCAAATGCTGGAGCGGATAAAGGAGGTCCTGCTTCAGATCAGTAGCGTGGTATTTGTTTTCTTCCTGAGTGTTGCTTTTGTGGTGCTTCTATTATCAACGCTTGACTGCACAAAATGCTCAGCATACTGTAAATGCCTCCAATATCAGTCTGTGTGGATTGTGTATTGAGATTTCCATTCGGTTGCGTGTTCCTACAGGCGGTATCCCCAGGGAGAGCAAGTCGATTGCAGGGGGTCCCCGGGGCATGAGCTCCAAGCCTCCGGCGCAAGAACAGATTAAGTCCAAGATGGAATTTCTGATTTGTTTACTCTGTCTTTTTTTCCGTTCCGCAAATGCAAAAGTCCTAACTGCTGTTCCAGTCCTCAGCAGCGCTCCAGGCCATTTAATGCTGCAAAGTGCATTTCAGAACTTTTTATTGGGCATCATTTTCGTTTGTGTTTCATTTTTAGCAGTGAAAGAGGTTGTTGGCAAGTGAATATGGAAGCATCTGCTCTTTTTAACTGAATGTTCATTCACAGATGAGCTAAATGTTTTCAGAGATTAAAATACATGGGAAGCCATTCCTATTTAACTATTATTTTAATCTGCAAAGTACAACTAAAAATCCAGTAAACAACTTGCAGAATTCAATTTTAGTATTTTCTCTGTTCTGAACTCTAGTGAGCTGCCAACCTAGGCTGCATTTTAAAGCATCTTAAGCACACTCCCCAACCCAAGCAGGCAACTTCAATGATTCTGCCTTCTTTTGGCCAAATTCAAAGGCAGCATCACATTAATACTTAATTGAAAAGGGAGTCCCATAATGCACTGCAGTGGACTGAATGAAAACATTCATCCAAGATGGTGGATGATTTGTTCTGTTAGGAATTCATTCATAGGGTATAAGTATTGATTGAAAAAAGGTCAGCCAAATAAAAAAAAATTAACTCTTTTACCCAATACGTGTGTTATTAACTAGTTTTATACTAGAGTATTGCATTGTTAGCTTAGCGACAAGCTAACAGAGCACCAGCACCAGCTTAGCGACAAGCTAACACCATACTCAGCTAAAATCAGAGCATCATTCAGAGCACCAGCTTAGCGACAAGCTAACACCATACTCAGCTAAAATCAGAGCACCATTCAGAGCCCAGCTAACAAGTTAACAGAGCACCAGCACCAGCTTAGCGACAAGCTAACACCATACTCAGCTAAAATCAGAGCACCATTCAGAGCACCAGCTTAGCGACAAGCTAACAGAGCACCAGCACCAGCTTAGCGACAAGCTAACACCATACTCAGCTAAAATCAGAGCACCATTCAGAGCACCAGCTTAACGACAAGCTAACAGAGCACCAGCACCAGCTTAGCGACAAGCTAACACCATACTCAGCTAAAATCAGAGCACCATTCAGAGCACCAGCTTAGTGACAAGCTAACAGAGCACCAGCTTAGCGACAAGCTAACACCATACTCAGCTAAAATCAGAGCACCATTCAGAGCACCAGCTTAGCGACAAGCTAACAGAGCACCAGCACCAGCAACAAGCTAACACCATACTCAGTTAAAATCAGAGCACCATTTGTGTATAGAGCACTCCAAATCAGTATAATTTTAGTATCACTGAGATACTATTATAGTTTTTATTAATATTTTGAATTAGATTGTTTATATTTTTCATTTTAATTTTATTTAAACTTTTAATAATTTTGTTGTGTTTTGTCATTTTTACATTTTTTAAAAATATATATATAGTTTTTTATTAATTTTTATTACAGTTAGTTTTTTTTACATGAAAATGGGAAA
The DNA here is from genome assembly GCA_039654765.1 of Mylopharyngodon piceus. Lineage (NCBI taxonomy): Eukaryota > Metazoa > Chordata > Actinopteri > Cypriniformes > Xenocyprididae > Mylopharyngodon > Mylopharyngodon piceus. Next base: position 16,622,226 of record CM077439.1, read on the forward strand.
TTATGAAATAAAGTAAGTTTAAATAAGTTTTTTTTTCTATATTTATTTTATTTCAGTTAACTTTTATTTTATTTCAAGTAACAGAAAAAAAGTTATTTCTTTTTTAGTGGTTTTAGTTTTAGTTTCTGTTATAATAATAACCCTGCTACATATCAGTCATTTATGAGGTTCTATTTCAATTAGTATGTGGTAGACAGCAAGGCAGCTCACTAGGTTTTGGAACAGAGCCATTTTTAGTGTATGCGTCAAACCAGACATGCCAGTGCTTTGCATTATAGGGAGGTCTTAAGGGCGTCATTTTGTGTGTGAGACAGACGGAGCAAGAGGATAGGATATGAATATATAATAAAATCTAAAAGTACCTCCCGGGTAAGATGTGCTTAACGCTGTAAAGTCCTTTAAAATGAATGGAACTGCCAAACGTAAGTTCTGACTGCATTTATTTGTACCTCTAGCCCTCAAATGGGAGAGAATGCGTAAATGGTAATGCTCCTCCAGCACAGACGCCAGACCGACAGAGCTTGTTTAATAGAGATACGTGCAGTCATGCCACAATTGTCCCTGTTCAGGCTGACAGGCAGTGGCCATTGTGAGGGCTTAGAGCAGCGACATGAAATCATCTGCTGGATAAACGTTCAGATTAATGCACTCTGTAATTCTGTATCGAGCCAGTGTTACAATGTGATAAAGAGGATTTTGGCAGTAAATGCTTCATTACAAATAGTTGTGGTAAATGAACCGTCTGTTTGTCCCCCCTCCTCTGTTTTAGCGTCTTGTTAGCACGGCGGGCGCCTTCGACTCAAGTATTGGATTATTTTCCCGGCTTAAATTGACAGCCTGCAGGTGACAACCAATATGAAACTAACCCACTGTGTCATGCAGTTGCAGATTGTTAGGTGGGCCAGTATCAAATCGTTTATTTGATATATTTAATCTCTGCATTGCGTGTATTGAGCAATTTCTCACAGAGCAGGAATAGAGCCGGGTGGCCATGGAAACATGGAGGTTCTGTGCCAGCATTAGAATTCTGTTAGAGTGTCGAGTATGTGTGTAGTACTACTAAAAAAGGCTGCCAGTGTGTTTTTGAATGAAGATGGGCAAGCATTTTTAGTCATTATACCATGATACCCTAATTTTAGTACTCGTACACTTATAAAAGAAGTAGGATGCCTGTTCCTGTCTAGAGAAAATGAATGGAGCGTGTTTTATTTCCTCAATATAGTTAGCATCCTTGCACTGACTGTGTGTGGTCAGCTGAATTGCAAATGAGTTTGAATAAAATCACAGAGGAGGTGAAGGTCTTAGGCTATATAACCAAAATGAGTCATAAATGCAGAAGTATCCCAGCGGCTTAGCCGGGAGTGATGTTGATGTGGTCAGAACTCGCAGGTTAATAGAATGGGACTGTGCACTAGATTAGGACCATTTACCTTTTAACTGCAATTGTCTCTGCGCCTCTTCTTGAAATAAATCACATCAGTTGAAATTCATCATTGTAGGAGGAAACCATGACTAAGGGAGAGAAGATGGAGGAGAAAAAAAGCAAGGGCAGACCTCTGCAAAATGCAATTTTATGAGCGCTCTGCCACATTCTATAACTTTGTCACATTACAACTAAATTGATTCGGCTAAATCAGGACACAATCAGCACAACACGTAGAGAGCGGAGGCCTCACCGGCTTGGCCTGCCATGGAAAACCTGAGCGAACCAGTGGCCAAGCGTCTTCACGTGTGGAATTGGCACGGAGACCTCGGGTTTCACGCGACACATCCATCATCATGAGGCTGCTCCGGTTCGGTGCTCCAGGGTCACATGTGCCTTTTCTAGTGCCCTGCACCTGCTTTGACATATTGACTGTGACATTGCAACCTTTTGTGCTGAAATTTCCAGATAAACTTTTAGGGGAGAGGAAGGTCTGGAGCGGTGGATGGGAAAAGGTAATCTGCTTAGATGTTGGACGGAAAACAGGAAACGTCAGCTTTGATACTTCTTCGCTCTTGGTAGAGGTGTTTGTGGCACTGAAAACACTATTACACGCTACATTCACACAAAAGCACAATATATTTGTCAGTCCTGTTTGATAAATGCAATTCTGTTGTTCACACACAGTTCTGTTATAAACAAGAGCAACAACTGTATCGTATAACCAAAGTAACTCTCAAATTTTCAGCCGAATTAAGAGCGAGTTTGGTTTGCCTGTGCTGTGTGAAAATTTAAAATAAGTTACAAATTATGGATACAAAGCTGCTGTTGATTAGTAAAGATCCACACTACACTCTTAGAAGAAACATAGTTTTAGTTTTAATTAATTTTTATTTGTACTTAAAATTTATAAATTAAATAACTCATAAACATTCTTTATCATTAGAAAAAAAATTAAATAACACGCTGAACATGAAGTATTATGTAAGTCAAGTCAATTAGTCAAGACAAAGTCCTTTTAAGGCAAGTCATTTCATTCAGCGGCCATCTTTGAAACTTCTCTCAGGCAGCTATTTCAGCCATGCAAGTACAACTCTTATCTCTGTGAATGGGGAAACATTAAATTCTCCAAAGCTGTTCAACAAGCTTATGATTAAATTTCATATTTGAAAACACCAATGAGATCTGACAACAACAGGCGGAACATGGGCGGAGAGTCCAGGCTGTTGGAGTGGCTGTTGATGGCGCTGGCGTAGCCGCCGCTGGCGTCCGAATGCAGACCAGGACTGGGGTAGCTGGCCGTGTCCACCAGAGAGGATATTTTGTTTTTAAATACTCTTTAAAAAAATGCATTTTTCAGGCTGGACCAGCCAATGGGCATGTGCAGTCATAAACGCGCGTCTTGGAACAGTGACTGTGGCCTGTTTACACTAGTGCGTTTTTGTTTTAAAATGGTGTTTTAAAATGAAAACGATCCTTGTCTACACTGGTGTTTCCACAGTGTTTCAGAAACGATCTCCGTCTACACTACACAGCCGAAAACGCATGTCACATGACTGTTCATGCACACTGGGCATGCGCGTACAAGTGTAAACATTTGCCTCTTGCGCATGTAGGTAGCTGCAGTATTAAAAAAATGCAAAATTTAACTGCACAATGGCTGCTAAAAATGACAACAAAGCCAACAAAGATTGCAGTTCAGTCTCCATGTTATTGTTTACACGGTTGTCAAGGATACGCAGAGCGAACGTGAGCAGCTACGCCATCGTTTTCAAAAGTCTCCATTTGGTCCGTTTATACTCAAATGCAACCCCGGCGTTTTCAAACTAAGACGGGGTCTGCAGCGTTTTCGTCTCTGTTGTCGAGGTTTGAAAACGCTGGCGTAGTGTAAACGACAGGCGTAACCGTAGCAAAACTTATGCGTTTTAAAACGAAAACGCACTAAACGGGGCCTGTTTCTGTAGCAACCAGAGCTCTAACAACAGCTGCTGTGATGTGATGACTTGACCAATTGCTGATTGGCTCTTTTATTTAGAAGGCGGGACTTATTCCGCTATATTTCCCGTTGCACTTTCTCCCATTAATATAATATGAGTGCACCATCACTGTATTAGCTAAAATCTTTGGTCAAGAACCCAAGGGTTCTATATTGAACCCCATTTAACTTTTTTTTTTTTCTATAAGTGAACTAGTTGTCAAATGTCAATTTATACAGTGCTGTCATGAGTGCTGCATTTTATTTTAAAATGTAAAATAAGTAACAAATAATGCATTCAAAGCTGCTGTTGATTTAATAAAGATCCACTAGTTGTCTGTCAAGTCATACAGTACGATAGTGAGGGCTGTTTTTTTCATGTGTGAATTATATCATATTTTTATTTTTATTTTTTTCAATTTTCAAATTAGAAGTTAGAAATAATGCATTCAAAGCATGTAGATTAATAAAGATCTACACCAGACAACTAGTTGTCTGTCAAGTCATAAAGTACCATCATGGGTTTATTAATTAATTTATTTACACATTCAGAGCTGTTGTTAATTGAGAAAATGTAACCGTTGAACTCGCATCTCAATTGGACTATTAAAAGATATTGTTCCAAATGTTTTTACAGGGCTTTTTAGTGTTTATGGAAGTCGACATATTTGATATTTAGTGATATTTAGCTCTTTTGGTTACAGGCATTATTCATTGCCATCATGAGAAGTGAAAAGGGGTTTGACTACACTATTATTTAAGACATTGTTTGAGTCGCTTCAGTAAGCTGTTGTATGGGACAATTCAGTAGTCACTTTTGTTAGTAAATATGGTGGTCAATCCCATAATCAGAGAAACTTTTCAGTCTTGTCCTCATTTTCCAACCATTAGATGCAGTAATTTACTGACTAGAACTCCTTCTTATACCATCTTTTACACATTTCCGTTCTTTCCGTATTCTCTGAACAATAACAGCCGAAGGTTATAATTTTCCTCTTTGAATATTCCACTGTTGAACAACAATTACACATTCTGTAACATTGAACTTATGACCAGGCTTCAATTGTGGATTCATGCTGATAACTCATGACGGCCTCCAACTTCTTCTGTCAAATGCATTTAATTTACTGGCAAAGATTTAATTTTAGATTGAAAGTTCAGGTGGATTCAACCTCCAAAAGTGTCTGTTCTGCCAGGTCCCTTGCGTGAGGGCAAATACAGCAAAAGGGGATTGTGTTTTCATGGGAGTTAGTTACTTAAAGATCAAGACCCCCGCAGGCACAGAGATCCCGCAGGGATTTATGTGCTTTTGGACAGGTGGCTAACTCCTTGCGCAGATTTGTTCCATTATACAGAGAGAACATTGTGTACTCAATAATGGTATTCCATGGAGATTGCAGACAGCCAATGGGTGGCCTACATGTTCCTGGACGGCAGTGAATGAGAGCGAGTTTGCTGTGGGCACAGAAAGCCAATTCACCCCAGTGGAGTCTAAATGCCTCATCACACTCTTTAATTACACTTTGTACCATTAGTCTGTTTTTCTATCAAAGAATTAGCCTCTAAGAGAAACACTCAGCACTGTGTAAACACTGAATGATAATGAAGAAAAGCTTTTAATGATGTCAGTATTGCTTCTGCGGTTTTAACGTGAATATAGCATACTCAATCTTCCATGGTGACTAGTGACTAAGACACTGCACGTCATTGAAGTCATGTGCCTTTGTTCATGTTTTAATAGTAGCTTGCCTGTCTTAATCCTTTCAGGGCCAGTGAAAACCATTTTTAATTTTTCCCCTCTTGTTTTGCTCTAGAGTTTCAAATAATATTCTTTCCATTTTATGAAAGTGTTGATGATTGTGCATTTTTGGAGAGAAACTACAGCTGTCCCATCACTTCCAGTAAACTACGTGTTTCCTACCCTGAACACAGTTATTGTTCGGGTCTTCTAAAGAATGGTTCACTGGCTTAACCTGGTTGATTTTTGCACCCATTACTGTAAGCATAACTGGTAACATGTAGCATTATTTTTATTCAAGTGTTGTCATACTGCATCCGAGCTTTATAATGGCAGTGAATGGGACAAATGAGTATGAGCTGACGAAAGTGCTTCAATCCACATCCATCTATCATAAACGTGTGCTCTGGGGGGTTAATAAAGGCCTTCTGAAGCGAAGCGATGCGTTTGTGTTAAAAAATATCCATGTTTAAACAAGTTATGAAGTAAAATATCTAGCTTCCGTCAGACCGCCTTCCGTATTCAAATTACGAAGAAAGTGTAAACTGGCGTTGCGTCAGTTACACTTTTTCCGTAAGTTGAATAGGGAAGGCGTAGGACGTAGCATAAGCTTTGTGAACTGCAAGAGTTTTACACTTTCTTCGTAAGTAGAATACGGAAGGCGGTCTGGCGGAAGCTAGATATTTTACTTCATAACTTGTTAAATATGGATATTTTTTAACACAAACGCATCGCTTCGCTTCAGGCCTTTATTAACCCACCGGAGCACATGTTTATGATAGATGGATGTGGATGGAAGCACTTTCTTCAGCTCATACTCATTGGTCCCGTTCACTGCCATCATAAAGCTCAGATGCGTCAGGATATGTTCAGAATACGCTTATGTTCATCAGAAAGAAGAAAGTCATATACACCTATGGCTTGCGAGTGAGTAAAGCTAGGGCTAATTTTCATTTGAAAGTGAACTAATCCTTTAAAATACCTGTTTTCTATTTGAATATATTTTAAAATGTAATTTTATTTCTGTGATGGAAAGCTGAATTTTCATCAGCCATTACTTCAGTCTTCAGTGTCACATGATCCTTCAGACATCATTCTAATACAGTATGTTGATTTGGTGTTCAAGAAACATTTCTTATCATCAATGTTAAAAACAGTTGTGCTGCTTAACATTTTTTGTGAAAACTGTGATTCATTTTTTTCAGGATTCTTTGATGAATTGAAAGTTCAAAAGAACTGCATTTATTTGAAATAGAAATCTTTTCTAATATTGTAAATGTCTTACTGTCACTTTTGATAAATTTAATTGGTTCTTGATGAATAAAAGTATCAATTCATATAAAAAAAAAAAATCTTACTGACCCCACACCTTTCAATGGTAGCTGCATCTCATCTCTAGGTTCCTGAGGAGAGATGGTAGAGATTTCCTTGATCACCTAGTAATCACTGTAACCAATTCAATCTTGATTTCAGTTCGACCCTGTGAATTTTGCTTGTGCAGCTCAGGTCATTATCATTGTGCTTGGATTAGGGGGGTTTCAAACTGTCAGTTCGTTTCATCTATCTTGGTCTCTAGTGTGTTAAAAAAAATGTGACATGCATTACGCTCTCAACGACTTGCTGTAAAAAAATGGTGAATCCTCAAGGCCCAATTAGCTGAAATTCAGAGGAAAAGACGGATTTTAATGATTATGACTTATTTCAGGTTTCCAAAGTCAGAGCTTCCTTAGTAATTCCCCATTGCCTAACTTTGATGTGCAGTGCTGTAAATGAAATACTAGCAGGCATGTAATCTAAACTGTTGAAAGGTTTTTGTTTTCATGTAGGAACAGGGACGTGAAATGAATGGTTTGAAAATACATTGGCGTACACAATGTTGAATAATTGTTTGGACTTGTGTGTGTCTTTCCTTTGATTGTCCGAGCAGAATAATAATTAGATGTTGTTGTTTACACTGTTCCACAGTGAAACTGCAGTGCAACGAGAAAGGCAGCAAGCCTGGCATGTTTTCCGCAGAGAATCTGGCATTTCATATATTAATCTCTTAACATGGCCATATCCTTTTGAGACCAGAGGACAGCTTCTAAGCGGTTCAGTGTTGTGTTTCACACCTAATGACCTCAATTTGCAATTAAAACAGTGTCATTGAGCTTCTCTAACAACAGAAAAAAGAAAAGAAAAAAAAAAACACGACACAATTGAACAGGTCAATTTTGCGATTCTATAGAGAAACTGTGTGTGAATCTGTTGATGTACCGCAACAGCGGTTCATTGATGTAGGTTTCATATAAGTTCAGTCCATTGTTTTATTTCATTCAGAGTGATGTGCATGTTGTGCTACAAATCAGATATTTGAGTGTATTTGACTCTTTTATTTATTTAATTTATATTATTATGTTGATTCATTTCAGAAACCTTGTGCTTGTCCACTAATAGTGGACCACTATTAATGTTTGGATTGATAGTGCCCATGATAGTCATCAGAGGGCACTCCACCCCAGACTATTGTCATTCCATCAAGGACGATATTACCCATAACTCATTGCCCGGTCTCATCATCCATGATTGTCTATAGCTGTTTCTCATTACCTTGTTTAGCCCAGCCTATATAAACCCTGTTCATGCAGCCATTCATTGCGAAGTCTTGCCTAGTGTCACGCTGTATTTCTGAGCATTCGCCTGATTTCAAGTATCTTGGTTTTTTGATCTTCTGCCCGTTTTTCTTGGATTTCTCTGTTTTTGCCTGTGCCCCTTTGACCGTGTTTTATGTTTGGATGGTTTGTTCTTGACCTATTGCCTGTTTATGGATTATAATTCTGGATTACCCTAATAAACTACTGCATTTGGATCCTCAACCTTTGTGTCTCAGAGCAGTACGTGACAACAACATTACTGTTTTTACTCTAATTTTTATCATATAAATACAGACTTAAAATAAAAACTGACCCCAAACCAGGCCCAGCTCCAGCTTTGAGATGTAGGGTGAGCCGAGTGAAATTCCTGGTGGCCCAGAGTTTTAACATTATTTTTTTTTTTTCCTGTAACAAAACTTTATTTTATAACGGGTCTTGAAAGGGACTCTCTATATTTACAGGGCTCAATGCTAAGGAGCATTTCTACAGGTTCATTCTGGTTCAGATTTCAAAAATTTTCAGTTATAAATATAAAAAACAGGAACTCTTTAAATGGCCTTATTTATTTATTTATTTTTTTCCCATTTTGATATTTCTGCCCCGTTATAGTGTGATGGCAGTGAGACAGGAGAGAGCGGCCAAAACTCTTCAGATCGCATAATTCAGTGGAAAAATAACAGAAATTGTCATTCTTTGTAAAGAAATAAGGCGTGAACATATGAAATGCAAAGAACTGTCTAGACGTGGCTCTCTGTGTGCACTGTGCAGAGAAAACAGTGCTCAAGTTCTTTTCACATATTAAAAAAAGAGTTAAATCAGGCTTTCTAGTTTTTAAATAACAAGCAGATTTTTGATGCCAAGTGGCCGAAAAGCATGATCTCTCTCAAAATCTGGAGCTAAAATATATTCAAATCGGTTATTTGGCGTGGGGCCAGGGTGGGCCAAGCTTCTGATTGGGTGGTCCCCCGTGGAGCCGGGCCTTCCCCAAACGATAAATAGATTAAATACAGTTTAGCTTCCTGTGGGCTGTGGCCAGTTCATTTCAAATTCCAGTTCATAAATTGAGAAGGACTTTTATTGCATCTGTTACTAGTCATGTGTTCTTGTTTTCCTCAAGGAACTGACTTCCCAAAGACATTTCATGCTGTGGCTACCACAAACAACATACGACAAGACAGACTAGCACATAGCACAACTGTGAGAAATGTAATGAAGCCCTCTGGTCCATTTGTCCTTGTGAGCCTGACGTCAATCAAGTGTAAACATCTTGTGTGTTTTACCTGCGGCTGTCTCTGCGGCCCTCCCTCATGTCCAGACACTGTGAGTGTGTGTGTGTGTGTGTGTGCGGTGCCAGTGGTAATTGGAATGCAGCATGTGACTCTGGGCTACAGAGAGAGCTGTCTGATGAGCCCATTTGTCTCAGAGCGCCATAGCAGCTCCGCTCCTCCCCTTGCCACTAATTGCAGTGTTCGGCTGCGTGCATTATCTGCAAATGGAGAGCCGGGACGCCACACTTCACTTTCTCTATCTCATTGATCCTGTAGTAAGAGACAGCTTCTTTCACACTGACTGTTTGATCAATCTCATATTGTGCTTGAATGGTACATTCAAACACAGAGAACAAAGGAGGAAGATCAAGAGAGACAAGACAATACTATAATACCTTTTTTTTTTAAACTAAGGCATAATTTAAAATTGAATTTGCTTGCACTTATATTGATGTCATGGCCTTAGGTGGTATAAAAATGACACCATATAGGTGACTGACATTTAAACAGAGACATGTAAAGAGATAGTATTCCTGGATAGGACTTTGAGAGCTATCTGTTAGCATTTCCATTCATCTCTGGCAGTTTGCAACCTGCATGCTGCTATCTTTGCTAATGGGCATTAAGTTCAGGAGTCCAATCCTCTGAGCCGTAAATGGCATCACCAAGGGGTCAAGGTTTGGCTGGTCAGCATGGACCTTTTAGCCCCTACTGGTAGATACCATTAATAATGAAGCCATAAGAATATAAACAATCCCTGACCTCTCACTATAAACCATGCTGAGATGTGAAAAGTAGCAGACAGGGAAAAATATAAGTTTGATATAACATATAATCTTAATTTTGGGGACCAGATATTAAAGGAATAGTTCACCCAAAAATGAAAATTATCCCATGAGCCA